>JACEFZ010013097.1:27500-32533 GCA_014155875.1 Cepaea nemoralis
GGACAAGTCCATAGGTGCTCAGACACCCCCATCAACATACGCATCAGCGTCCGGCGGCTAATCGTGCCAGTTCTGTGTTGGTTGACGTGCCTGGATAAAAATATATATAAGTTGTACAACGAATCATGGGTAATTAGCAGGCAAATGGGGGATTACGTGAAAGCTGTAGTGGTGTGGTTTATTGAAAATGAAGAGAACATCGTGGATGGATAAAAATAACAATGAAGATATCTTGAAAGAAGTTAACTCACAAAGAGAACTGGTTACTCCCATCAGATGAAGACAGTCCACATTCTTTGGGCTTGTCATGAGAAGGGGAAAGTTGGAGTATGTTGTCACAAAGGGGAAGATGGAGGAGAAGAGAGTCAGGGGGAGACCGAGAGCGAAGACTCTGAACAGAGACATCATAGCATGGAGGAACATCAGCTGCAGAAATGATGGCTAGCACACGAGACATGATGTTGTGGAAAGAAATGATTACCAACACCATACGGTAAGGACTATAAGAACTTTACACATTAAAGAATTATATAAGGTGTTGTTATAGAAAATATGAAATGAAAATAGAAGGGAAAATGCTTAACCATGTGGCTAATTGTAAATACCCAGGGCACTCATATGAAGATGCACAACAGAGATTAAGATAAGTATAGAGCAAGCATAAGCTACATTTCAGAAAATCAAAAGTACCTGATGCAATAAATCAATATCATTGAATGTAAGAAGATGGGTGCTGAAATGCTATATAGAACCTGTTTTTCTGTATGTCAGTGAATCTTGGAACGTAAATGAACAAAATAGGAAGGGCTTTAAAACAGCGAAGATGTGGTTCCTGGGAAGAATGAAGCGAATTCCATGGACTGCCAGAGTAACTAACAACGATCGTCTGAAACATGCTAATGAAACCAAAACATCATATACAACAATAAGAAAGAGACAAACATCTTTCTTCGGTCATGTGATGAGAAGAGAGGCATTGGAGAACATTGTGACAACCGGAAATATCAAAGGGAAGATAGACAGAGGCTGACCAAGAGAAATGATGCTGGATGGACTGAGAGAGTGACATGGAGGAATATCATCAGCAGAACACCAAGGACCGCGATATGCGGAGAGACATGAACGCCTAGGCCAGTTGGCAGGACTTTTGATGATGATGTTATTGTTGTTATCGTACGAACTAATGTTATGTTCAAATGATCACAAATTGGGCACGCTGGCCCGTCTTACATTCAGCCCTTGCAATGACTCATCTGTCGAACATCAATTATCTATTAGGCATCGATTCTGCGAGGTATGTGTGTCTACCTCTCGACCAAAGACCCTGTAGTGAAATACCCACAGCAACCGAGATGTATGCACTACATGAATAAATGCATAAATATGGCTTGAATTTGTCGGAACATTTCCTGGGTCCGCCGTAGTGCAGTGGCTATAAATCGGTTGCCGGTCCGGAATGTGGATTCCGATTTATACCAGGCATTTTCCGTCACATGTTAAGACTGTTCTAACATATTTGTACCGATTCACCTGTATGTACATTGTATTATGAAAACTAATTAGGGGACAGCACACATCATTTTCTAGCTGCCATCTTATTGCACTGAAATATTCTTATATTGTTATTGATTAAAGGTCGCCTGGTTAGTGCAGTCGCCGTGAACTTTGCAGGTTAGGGTTTTCTGTTTTTGCAGAGGATTAGAACCCGCTTCCTACAATGCGTGAAGCTGGTATCACTCGACTACCGGGTCATCAACAATAGTAAGGTAATCTGTTGAATAACGCAGGGAAATTCTGGATTATCATCATCACGTGCCATGTCGATAAGCTCGGGCGGTTATGTTTGGAAATCTCACACGATCACCAGAGTCGTAGATCAGCTCTGTGTTTTTTATTGATTATACCATATGGCCGGACCATCCAGATATTTACTTCTCTGTCATCCCCTTGTTCTTTTCCCCTCAATCTTGCCAGTTGTCACCAAGTTCTCCAGCTTATTCATTCTCTTAGCGTGCCCAAAAAAAAAACTGTTGACAGTCCACGTCTAATTTCTCTAATCAGTGTGCGGATTACATGTATTTCTTGTAAGACGTGCTCGTCGATTTTTCTGTTCGCCCATTGTATTCTTTGCACGTTCCTCAGAAATTGCATGTACACAGCCATTAGATGTTTTTCAGCTTGTCTGTTCATTGTCCACGTTTCACATATATACAAAAGTGCAGGTTCTATGTAACACTTCAACACTTTTTTTTTCCTCGTTGCAAATTACATATTTTTATTGGTCAGCATGCTTTCCATCTCGCAAAAGACTACCTTTGTCATAGCGATGTTTTTATAATCTTTTTAAAACACCTCCCATCATATGTTATAATTGTTCTGAGATAGTTGTACCGATTCACTTGTTTAAGAATTATGCACTGTATGCGTATATGGCGAATGTGTATGGAACAGTATCCGTGTCTTTTCCTGTAGATATTGGGTTTAATGCTTATGGCCTTGAAATACCTAAGACCAGTGAGTGAAACATTACCAACCTAGAGCTAATCCGAGCCAAATCCCCTTGTGCTGTGGAGAACCAACCTAGAACTAATCCCAGTCATATCCATGTGTTCTGTAGAGAACCATCCTAGAAATAATCCCAGCCAAATCTATGTGTGTTGTAGAGAACTATCCTAGAACTAATCACAGCCAAATCCCCTTGTGTTGTGGAGAACAATCCTAGAACTAATCCCAGCCAAATTCCTTTGTATTGTGGAGAACCAACCTAGAACTAATCCCAACCAAATCTATGTGTGTTGTGGAGAGCCATCCTAGAACTAATCCCAGCCAAATCCCCATGTGTTGTGGAGAACCAACCTAGCGCTAATCCCAGCCAAATCCATGTGTGCTGTGGAGAGTCATAAACAGGTTATAAACCTGCCTCTCCGCAGATGTGAGGTTCCACTATCTGTTGTGTTCTAGTTCATTTATGAGCTTAAAAGGGGCTGAGGGAGAAGAGGTTCTGCAACACTAGCCCAGAGAAGATGTGACTTTTATACTTGGGTTGCAGGGAAAGTATGTATACCAACCTCACACCGATAGATGCAACTCATTTTTAGAGCTAAAAGACTTTACTGTCAATGAATCGGACTTAAGAGTTCAAAAAGCCTTCCGATGGATTCTCTAACGAACTAGCCAATCCTTGTGCTGACCTCATATTTGTATTGACTAATCGGCACTCAGGGTGTAATTAGCTCGATATCACGCTGGCCGTTATACAGTATTTCCAGTGTCCATTTTTGGCTGGGTCGATGCGGGAGTCCTGGTCAATCTTCTTATTTAAATTAAGCGAAACATGCAGTCCTATTTTCGCAAGCCGAAAGGAAAACACCATACGGGCTCCAATTATAACTAACCGAGAAATCGACTGTTGCACGGGGACTGAACATCTTTTTTCTACAAAATGGAATCATCACCATCACGCGCCATGCCGATAAGCGTTGGCGGTCATGTTTCGAAATTTTACACGATGACCAGAGTCGTGGATCAGCTCTGTGTTCTTGTCTCGACCTTGCCATGTGGTCAAGCCATCCAGACATTTACTTCTCTGTCTTACCCTTGTTTTCTCTCCTTCAATCTTGCCAGTTGTCACGAAGTTCTCTGGTTTATTTTTTCTCATAACGTGCCCCAAAAAATGTGACTTCCTGCGTTTAATTTCTTAACTCAGTATACGGTTTTCATTTGCTTATTGTAGGACTTGCTCTTTGGTTTTTCTGCCTCTCCATGGATCCCATTTCCAAAGCCATTAGACGTTTATCAGCTTGTCTGCTCACTGTCCACGTTTCACATTCATACAAAAGTGCAGGTTCTATTTAGCACTTCAACACTTTTTTCTGGTGGAATGGAAATTGAGATTCGACCACACGACCACTGTGCCGGCATTCAAGCGTGCTAGCCACGGCGCAACGAGGCTCCCATGGCCTGCTTCATCGTAGCAAAACAAGTACATTATTCATGCAAATAAACACCATCACAATAGCAACAACACCGAATGTCTGGAGCAAAAAACATGGCTCTAGTTATTGCCTATTGGAAAGTTGACATTCAAGATTAGCATCGGGTAGATGCAGGCGTGCCAGCGCGCCAAACCGTCGCGTGTAAGCGTGCATTATATATGAAGGATGAGAACCGCAGAAGTGGTAGGATTATAGTGATCCCATAATATCCTGGTCAGCTTTTACTTTATGTGATATATACCTCGGCCTCGGGGAGCTGAAGTAATAATTGTTTAATTAATTAATGTGTGTAAATGTCCACTGGAGAGATTGGTGGGGAAAGAAGCAGAGGTGGATCAAGAGAATAGCGCTGGATGGACTGAGATGTTGGCATGAATGGATATCATCAGGCAATGCTGATCTAGAGCATCAAGGACTGAATTATATTGCGACACATTAACGCCTACGCCAGATAGCAGGGCATTTGATGATGATGATGATGATGATGATGATGATGATGATGATGATGATGATAATGATGATGATGGTGGTGGTGGTCGTGGTGGTGGTGGTGGTGGTGGTGATGATGATGATGATGATGATGATGATGATGATGATGATGATGATGATGATGATGATGATGATGATGATGATGATGATGACGATGATGATGATGATGATTAGCTCAGAAGCGGGGTTAAAGTCAGAAATCTCCCTCATCGCTACCTTAAGAACTCGCTTACGTGCTCACTGTTTTGCTTTTTCATATACCACGAGCACTGTCGCCATTTATTCGTTGTCTCGGATGGCTGTGTGAGGTGCACCAAAATGGGATCTTCCCAGCCAACGCAAGTTAGCGAGGCAGGCGTTTCGAGAATGTTACCGCATCGTGCAGCCAGGGTCGTGGTTTGAACGGGCAAAAGAGCAAATTTGTACGACCGTTCGACAAAGTCTCGGTAAGCGCCCACTCTCTCTCTCTCGATGAGTAGTGGGCCTGCAGTCAGAAGGGTTTTGGTCCCCTTTAAAGTGGGTCCCTGGGTGAGGGGGTCGACCCCCAAA
>JACEFZ010013098.1:0-37513 GCA_014155875.1 Cepaea nemoralis
CTAAATTGGCAATGTGCTAGATGTATATTTGTATAGACTGACACTAAATGGGCATGTGCTAGATGTATATTTGTATAGACTGACACTAAATGGGCAAATGGTGCTAGATGTATATTGTTAGACTGACTGACACTAAATGGGCAATGGTGCTAGATGTATATTTGTATAGACTGACACTAAATTGGCATATGGTGCTAGATGTATATTTGTATAGACTGACACTAAATGGGCACATAGTGCTAGAGTATATTTGTATAGACTGACACTAAATGGGAATATGGTGCTAGATTATATTTGTATAGACTGACACTAAATGGGCATGGTGCTAGATGTATATTTGTATAGACTGACACTAAATGGGCAATGGTGCTAGATGTATATTTGTATGACTGACTGACACTAAATGGGCAATGGTGCTAGATGTATATTTGTATAGACTGACACTAAATGGCATATGGTGCTAGATGTATATTTGTATAGACTGACACTAAATGGGCACATGGTGCTAGATGTATATTTGTATAGACTGACACTAAATGGGCATATGGTGGCTAGATGTATATTTGTATAGACTGACACTAAATGGGCATATGGTGTAGACTGTATATTTGTATAGACTGACACTAAATGGGCATATGGTGCTAGATGTATATTTGTATAGACTGACACTAAATGGGCACATGGTGCTAGATGTATATTTGTATAGACTGACACTAAATGGGCATATGGTGCTAGATGTATATTTGTATAGACTGACACTAAATGGGCATATGGTGCTAGATGTATATTTGTAAAGACTGACACTAAATGGGAACATGGTGCTAGATGTATATTTGTATAGACTGACACTAAATGGGCATATGGTGCTAGAATCGTATATTTGTATAGACTGACACTAAATGGGACACATGGTGCTAGATGTATATTTGTATAGACTGACACTAAATGGGCATATGGTGCTAGATGTATATTTGTATAGACTGACACTAAATGGGCATATGGTGCTAAATGTATATTTGTATAGACTGACTGACACTAATTGGGCACATGGTGCTAGATGCATATTTGTATAGACTGACACTAAATGGGCATATGGTGCTAGATGTATATTTGTATAGACTGACACTAAATGGGCATATGGTGCTAGATGTATATTTGTATAGACTGACACTAAATGGGCACATGATGCTAGATGTATATTTGTATAGACTGACACTAAATGGGCATATGGTGCTAGATGTATATTTGTATAGACTGACACTGAATGGGCATATGGTGCTAGATGTATATTTGTATAGACTGACACTAAATGGGCATATGGTGCTAGATGTATATTTGTATAGACTGACACTAAATGGGCATATGGTGGTAGACGTATATTTGTATAGACTGACACTAAATGGGCATATGGTGCTAGATGTATATTTGTATAGACTGACACTAAATGGGCACATGATGCTAGATGTATATTTGTATAGACTGACTGACACTAAATTGGCATATGGTGCTAGATGTATATTTGTATAGACTGACACTAAATGGGCACATGGTGCTAGATATATATTTGTATAGACTGACTGACACTAAATGGGCACATGATGCTAGATGTATATTTGTATAGACTGACACTAAATGGGCACATGGTGCTAGATGTATATTTGTATAGACTGACACTAAATGGGCACATGATGCTAGATGTATATTTGTATAGACTGACACTAAATGGGCACATGGTGCTAGATGTATATTTGTATAGACTGACTGACACTAAATGGGCATATGATGCTAGATGTATATTTGTATAGACTGACACTAAATGGGCATATGGTGCTAGATGTATATTTGTATAGACTGACTGACACTAAATGGGCACATGGTGCTAGATGTATATTTGTATAGACTGACACTAAATGGCATATGGTGCTAGATGTATATTTGTATAGACTGACACTAAATGGGCACATGGGGCTAGATTATATTTGTATAGACTGACACTAAATGGGCACTATGGTGCTAGATGTATATTTGTATAGACTGACACTAAATGGGCACTATGAGTGCTAGATGTATATTTGTATAGACTGACACTAAATGGGCATATGGTTTTAGATGTATATTTGTATAGACTGACACTAAATGGGCATATGGTGCTAGATGTATATTTGTATAGACTGACTGACACTAATTGGGCACATGGTGCTAGATGTATATTTGTATAGACTGACACTAAATGGGCATATGGTGCTAGATGTATATTTGTATAGACTGACACTAAATGGGCATATGTTGCTAGATGTATATTTGTATAGAATGACTGACACTAATTGGGCACATGGTGCTAGATGTATATTTGTATAGACTGACACTAAATGGGCATATGGTGCTAGATGTATATTTGTATAGACTGACACTAAATGGGCATATGGTGCTAGATGTATATTTGTATAGACTGACACTAAATGGGCATATGGTGCTAGACGTATATTTGTATAGACTGACACTAAATGGGCATATGGTGCTAGATGTATATTTGTATAGACTGACTGACACTAAATTGGCATATGGTGCTAGATGTATATTTGTATAGACTGACACTACATGGGCACGTGATGCTAGATGTATATTTGTATAGACTGACACTAAATGGGCGTATGGTGCTAGATGTATATTTGTATAGACTGACACTGAATGGGCATATGGTGCTAGATGTATATTTGTATAGACTGACACTAAATGGGCATATGGTGCTAGATGTATATTTGTATAGACTGACACTAAATGGGCATATGGTGGTAGACGTATATTTGTATAGACTGACACTAAATGGGCATATGGTGCTAGATGTATATTTGTATAGACTGACACTAAATGGGCACATGATGCTAGATGTATATTTGTATAGACTGACTGACACTAAATGGGCATATGGTGCTAGATGTATATTTGTATAGACTGACACTAAATGGGCATATGGTGCTAGATGTATATTTGTATAGACTGACACTAAATGGGCAAATGGTGCTAGATGTATATTTGTATAGACTGACTGACACTAAATGGGCATATGGTGCTAGATGTATATTTGTATAGACTGACACTAAATGGGCATATGGTGCTAGATGTATATTTGTATAGACTGACACTAAATGGGCACATAGTGCTAGACGTATATTTGTATAGACTGACACTAAATGGGCATATGGTGCTAGATGTATATTTGTATAGACTGACACTAAATGGGCATATGGTGCTAGATGTATATTTGTATAGACTGACACTAAATGGGCATATGGTGCTAGATGTATATTTGTATAGACTGACATTAAATGGGCACTATGGTGCTAGATGTATATTTGTATAGACTGACACTAAATGGGCATATGGTGCTAGATGTATATTTGTATAGACTGACACTAAATGGGCATATGGTGCTAGATGTATATTTGTATAGACTGACTGACACTAAATGGGCATATGGTGCTAGATGTATATTTGTATAGACTGACTGACACTAAATGGGCATATGGTGCTAGATGTATATTTGTATAGACTGACACTAAATGGGCATATGGTGCTAGATGTATATTTGTATAGACTGACACTAAATGGGCACATGATGCTAGATGTATATTTGTATAGACTGACTGACACTAAATGGGCACATGATGCTAGATGTATATTTGTATAGACTGACACTAAATGGGCACATGGTGCTAGATGTATATTTGTATAGACTGACACTAAATGGGCACATGATGCTAGATGTATATTTGTATAGACTGACACTAAATGGGCACATGATGCTAGATGTATATTTGTATAGACTGACACTAAATGGGCATATGGTGGTAGATGTATATTTTTATAGACTGACACTAAATGGGCATATGGTGGTAGATGTATATTTGTATAGACTGACACTAAATGGGCATATGGTGCTAGATGTATATTTGTATAGACTGACTGACACTAATTGGGCACATGGTGCTAGATGTATATTTGTATAGACTGACACTAAATGGGCATATGGTGCTAGATGTATATTTGTATAGACTGACACTAAATGGGCATATGGTGCTAGATGTATATTTGTATAGACTGACTGACACTAATTGGGCACATTTTGCTAGATGTATATTTGTATAGACTGACACTAAATGGGCATATGGTGCTAGATGTATATTTGTATAGACTGACACTAAATGGGCATATGGTAATAGATGTATAGTTGTATAGACTGACACTAAATGGGCATATGGTGGTAGACGTATATTTGTATAGACTGACACTAAATGGGCATATGGTGCTAGATGTATATTTGTATAGACTGACTGAATCTAAATTGGCATATGGTGCTAGATGTATATTTGTATAGACTGACACTACATGGGCAAATGATGCTAGATGTATATTTGTATAGACTGACACTAAATGGGCGTATGGTGCTAGATGTATATTTGTATAGACTGACACTGAATGGGCATATGGTGCTAGATGTATATTTGTATAGACTGACACTAAATGGGCATATGATGCTAGATGTATATTTGTTTAGACTGACACTAAATGGGCACATGATGCTAGATGTATATTTGTATAGACTGACTGACACTAAATGGGCATATGGTGCTAGATGTATATTTGTATAGACTGACACTAAATGGGCATATGGTGCTAGATGTATATTTGTATAGACTGACACTAAATGGGCACATGGTGCTAGATGTATATTTGTATAGACCTGACACTAAATGGGCACATGGATGCTAGATGTATATTTGTATAGACTGACACTAAATGGGCATATGGTGCTAGATGTATATTTGTATAGACTGACTGACACTAAATAGGCACATGGTGCTAGATGTATATTTGTATAGACTGACACTAAATGGGCACATGGTGCTAGATGTATATTTGTATAGACTGACTGACACTAAATGGGCATATGGTGCTAGATGTATATTTGTATAGACTGACACTAAATGGTGCATGGTGCTAGAGGTATATTTGTATGTCTGTTGTTTGTCCATTAAGAATGATGATGACATTGATTTCATCCAGTGGGGTGAGACGCACAGGTCTTTCCAAGGCACCAGGGCCAGGTTCTATACTGGCCAAGACCTACTAACACGTCCTAGTCGTGCGTTCTGGGCAACAGGTACCTTCGGGGTCCTTGGCTAATGTAGTAGGATCGATGATTCTTCCGAAGTCGGAGAGTATCTGCCTGCACGGCGAGGAACCACCAGTCTGCACACCAATAAGCCAGACATGGGACAACGGATACTCACGCAACCTCAGTCCGGTATGACATCACACTGATTTTGGACAACAGAATGTCTTCATCCGTAATACAGGACTTCACGCTGGAGTTCACAGCCAGCGAACGCAAGCAAGCAGGCAAGCAAGCAAGCAAGCAATCCAGTGGGGTTGAAATTATGGAGCCGGGAGTTCTAAAATGGCTGGCAAAGCCTAATTTTGCTCGAAATTTTCTTTGACAATGTGGGCAAAGAATGTTCGATGTTCCAGGAGGAGGATTTCCTGCGATGGTTTTTCTGTCCAGCCTTTTCTTCACAGCTCTTGCAGTCCTGGTTGCTTCACAAGTGACTGCACCCTTGCTTAATGATATACGCCACGAATTTCGGTTTTTGGCAGCAGTCTCCCAGGTGTCAAGGTGAATTTCAAAAGCTTTCAGTGAGATTTTCAGTGTTTCTTTAAAGCGTTTCCTCTAATCACACTGGGAGCGGTTACCACCCCGCAGATTGCCGTATAAAAATGCGTTTATGGATCCTGTGCTCTGGCATGCGAGTTAAGTAATCAGCCCAGCGAATTTGATTCTTTATTAGTAGAGTGTAGATACTGTGCATGGCCGCTCTTTCTAGGACTTCAGTGTCTGTGATCTTGTCTTGCCATTTAATCTTCATTAGCTGCCTAAGGCAGACTGTGTGTAAGTGGTTTAATTTCCTCGCGTGTCGCTGATAAACAGTCCAGGTTTCACAAGCATATAGCAGTGTGGATAATACATCTGCATTGTATACTTTCAGCTTTGTTTGCAGGCTTATTCCATTTATGTCCCACACATTCTTGTACAGTCTGCCAAAAGGCTACACTGGCCTTGGAGATTCTTGCATTCACTTCGTCATCAATTGTGGCAGCTTGTGACACAGTGCTGCCAAGATAGGTGAATTTGTCCACAACACTTAGTCTATGAACATTCACCTTGATATTCGGCTCGGTGTGATTATTCTCTAGAGCTGGCTGGTACATAACTACAGTCTTCTCCAAGATGATATTGAGTCCAAAGTTGGCACAGGCATATGAGGAAGCTGAAACATTATGTTGCATGTCCGCCTCTGAGTTGGCATGTATGGACTGACACGAAATGGTGAAGTGAATTTGTATAGACCGAAACTAAACGGTGACGTGGTCAGGATCTTGCCAGCCGCATTTATTACCCCAAATATTTCCAGGTACCCATTGTGGGCTTAGTTATTTAATTAGTCTTTCCTCTTGAGCCTAAGGCGGCGCATAGGGCAGAAGTCATGGCTCTCCATGTCCGGCGGTTCGCCGCTACCTGTTGTAGATCCTGGATGTTCACTTGGCCGTTGAATGAGCCTTCTCTGATGATGGTTCTACGCAGGGTCTCTCTTGGTCTTCCCCGTTTTCTTTTCCCAACTGGTGACCATAAGAGGGCTTGGTTGGGGAGTCTTGTCTTGTCCATTCTGAGTACATGGCCGATGTAGTTCCGACGGCGTTTTCTTATAAAATTGGATACAATATCTTGCTTAGTCTCTTGTCTTATTTGCGTATTGGTTCTGAAATCTGTCCAGTGGAGGTTTAGAATTCTTCTAAGACATTTGTTCTCAAAATTGTCTAATTTTTTATCTAAAGCTACCGTTGATTTCCAACTCTCACATCCATACGTTAGCACTGGAATCACACAAGAGTTGAAGATTTTAAGTTTCGTATGTTTGCTGAGTGTCTTTGACTTCCAGATGTTTGACAGTTTATTGAAGGCACCAGATGCCAGTGCGATTCTAGATAATATTTCTGGTGTTGAGTCCCCTGTAGATGTCATTTTGCTTCCTAGGTATGTGAAGCTGTTGACTTTTTTCAAAACATGGTTCTTTAATTTGGTGTCGTCTGAACTGTTAGTAAGATTAATATTTTTAGTTTTTGCTGTGTTAATTTGGAGACCAATTTGTCCTGGAACATTTTGGAGATGGTTTATTTTCTCTTGGGCATCTGGGTGTGTTGAACTGAAAAGCACTATGTCGTCGGCAAAGACCAGGTCTTCTAGAATTGTGTCAACCCAATGGATACCCCCATTTGTGTTGTTTGTGCATTTGCGCATGACCCAATCGATAGCTATTCCAACGAGCATCGGTGACAAGACACAACCCTGTTTCACTCCTGTTTCCACTGAGAACCAGTCAGAGTTGCCTGATTCTGTTCTCACGCAGCAGCGTGTCTCCTTGTAGAAAGATTTTATGATGTTGATATTTTGGTAAGGAAACCATAGATGTTAAGTAGATTCCAAAGTGAAGAACGGTGGATACTGTCGAATGCTTTTTGAAAGTCGACAAAGTTGGTGATTAATTTCGACTCGAATTCTACAGTCTTCAATGATTATTCTAAGGAAGAAAATGTGGTCTATACATGACCGTTTTTGTCTGAAGCCTGCTTGTTCTTCTCTGAGCCTTTCATCTATAAACTTTTTCAATCTCTCAAGTAACATGCTACAAAAACGTTTTCCTGGTACTGACAGTAGGGTGATACCACGTCAGTTATTGCAATCAATTGTATGCTTGGTTGACCAGAAAGTCCAGGTCACATAACAATATCTGCTTAAATGTAGATTTGAACGTAAGGCTATCATGCTGGCATATGACCGCGTTAATCACTGCGCCACTGTACTTTGTAGCAATGCTAACAGGATGTTCCTCATCAGGACTGAGGACTTTTGGGAATGTCGAGAGTGCATAAATGTTTATTGAATACACATTCCAGGCGAACGTATAGCAATAATGCAGCAAATATAACACAGTAACACAGAAAAAATCATCGCCGATGCAACGGAGTTCGTGCATTGAGCTGAGTTTCTCCAGACTCAGGTTTGAGTTAGGAGGAAAACGGAGCACTTATGAGTTAAACCGTTTGCCGTGATGTTGATCCAACGACTAAACTAACTAAAATACTAAACAGTAATGCGGACTTGTCGCAATAACGCACCAAAAATAATTTATTAATGTGAACTTACTGCAATAACGCACCAGATATAGCGCATGAGTATGAACTTAATGCAGTAATGAACCAACTGTGATAAATTAATGTGAATTTACTGCAATAATGGATAGCATAAAGCACATTGTAGTAATACACAAAATATTGCACATTAATCTTCCTGCAGTAACGCACCAATTTCTTTGTCGCCAGCCCACGTGCCCGAGATCACACTCCCACTGCTTAACGCTTATCTCGGAGGGCACCAGGTACAACTGTAAGTGCCCCAACGATCGCCACTGTCGGGCGAGTGAAATAAATTCAGACTACAGTGGACATGGACGTTGCCATACCTAGGACTGGCAGCACAGACTTTCCAAGGATCCAATCATTTAGGAAGTTATTTATATGTATTTATTTTACAGTATCAACACTAAAGATTTAATCCACAGCAAGGGACTCTGAATTATGGGGGACAATTTACTTAGAAGGGGACATGTCAATTATGAACCTGGGAAAATGACTTTTAAAGACGAAAGAGTCCCCAGAAATGTGACAATTGTCTGCAGACGTTAAATAACATGCAAACATTTGATATTAGAATGTCCGCATAATTTGACAGTTTAGTGGCAGTAATTAAATGACATGCAAACAACTGACTTTAGAATGTCCCCATAATTTCACAATTGTGTGCAGAAGTTAAATGACATGCAGACATTTGACTTTAGAATATCCCCATAATTTGACAATTATGTACAGAAATTAAATGACATGCAAAAACTGACTGTAGAATGTCCCCATAATTATACAATCTAGTGGCAGTAGTTTAATGACATGCAAACATCTGAATCTAGAAATACCGCAAAATTTGACAATTGTGTGGCAGTAGTTAAATTACATGCATACATTTGACTTTAGAATGTCCCCATAATGTGACAATTGTATCGCAGTAATTAAATGACATGCAAACAACTGACATTGGATTGTCCCCATAATTTGACACTGGCGTGCAGTAGTATGGATCAGAAACATGGAATACAACGAACGTGATCACAAGTAATCTACAAACATTCACTAGCTGGTGCGTGCGCATAATAGAAGGGATAAAATGTGATAGAATGTTGCAGAGCTACACACAGGTTATGGACGTGATCGTATAGCACCACACAAGTCAGTCTTCGCGTTGTTAGAAAGGTATTTTATTGATGAATCATTCAATCTCAGCACATATGATGGAGACTCCCTTCTCGGTGGTGTTGACATCTCTTCTCGCTGGCCCCAAGTGACGTGTGTGTTTACCTAGATACCCTTCTTCATTCGTGCACACACGTTCACTATGGTTTTCCCCCTAGTCAAGGAATGCGCAGCATTCCTTAACTCTTTACTCCTAACCTAAATTCCCTCACTGTTACAATACCTCCCCTTCTTCAAAGAGAATTTTTCCTTGAAAAAATCTCAACCCCAACCTTTAATTAGTTAACTTTACATCTCTATTCTACAATAACAACAATTCCATATATTTCCTAAGTCAATTCTCCTATCTCCTCATAGCCAATTGCTAATCAGAGACAATAACATCGAAACTCCCTACAAAACTCGTCATAAAGTTCTCTAGAAAACTTTCTACAAAACTCTCCATAAAATTCCCCCCAATACAAAAGTCTCCATAAGCGAACCGCTTTTAACTTTAAAATGTCCATCTAAATTATGATTGACAAAACTGAAGATATTCCCCTTATCCTTTATTTCCCCCTTATTCACATTCTCACACTCTCAGTATTCTAGGATAGACAGAAAAAATAGCTAGATTAGATTTGTGTAGGTGCGCACCTGAAATTAATAAAGTAAGGAAAAAGTAAGAAAGTAAGAAGTAATCACCTTTCTCTTCCCATACATTCTCAAAACTTTATCAAAAAATAAAGTTTCAAAATTTATCTTCAGTTTCCGTCAATAATAATTGTTATTATCAAAAAAATATGTTAATCCAAAACTGCTAGCCTTTGTATTATTCAGATCATCAATTTCCCGTTTACCATTCCTTCAACAACAAAAAACTTCCTAACTATTATTATACTGTTAAGTACAGTCTTCTTCTTCCAATATGCAGTTATTTAAATGCCAAATTTCAACCTGGCATTCCCCCCATATTCTCCCATTAAACGCTGTTCAACCCAGCTCCTATTATAAACCTTGTATATACATTGCATACCCCACATGTAATAATAACATACTCTTCCGTATACATATAGAATCACTTCACTAACCACTACTTTAATTCATCTTTTAACTGAACTTCAAAGTAATAATCATTTTAAACACCCTTAAGGTAACTCAATCAACCCAAAACATCGTAAAAATAACCATCTAAGTTAAGTTATTTTACACATTTCATAAAACACAATTGAAGTCCCAACAATTGAGCAAAACATTTCAATCCCCTCATCATATTTATCCCCCCACATTAATCAATGTACACATACATTATAAATTTCAAGACCATATTCTCAATACACAATAATAATTTTCCGCTTTAGCAAAACTCCATCAAGTACCTTTGTAAACACAAAAATATCGTGTCTAACTTCTTCTTCTATCTGCCATCTGCAGAACCTTGTATCACTCTATTCATCTATCACTTCTCCATTTCTTTAATAACCTCAAATTTTTTTCTATAATTGCAATATCTACATCAATGTCTCTATCCTCTCGAGGAGAGCTATCTTCTTTCATATCAGCTTCTTCATCAGTTTCTGACTTTTCATCCATCTCTTGTTCCCCATCTGTATATCCATTACTAGCAACCGCTAATCTCTTCCTTTCTACATCCAATCTAATTTTTCTGTCTTGCCGTCTCAACAAATTTTCAAATAGTGGCATCTCTTCCTCACTCGAAGAATTCGCTCTAAGTTTCCTTTGCCTCTTAATTTCTTTTTCTTTCTGTCTATCCAACTTTCTTTTTACTGCTTGTCTTGTATTCATAAATGGAGGTTCAATATTTTCCCTAACTGACTCTTCACTCATATAATCGTCATACACGTTATTTTCCTCTGTCATGACTGTTTTTGGTATCGTTTCTTCTTGTTCAGCTGTATTAGATGCTGTTGTTACCTGTTTTCCATTCTCCATAGGCATTGGACAACCCGATTGTCTGACAATCTGTCCACCCGACAATATTTCTTCGGAACAATAATTATTATTATTATTATTCTCTGCAACCCTTTCTTCATTATCCCGCCTTAAGTGTTCTACATGTGAACGTGCAACATGCCCTGAAATTTGATTCTTAATAGTATACGACACTGGACCTTTTTTTTCTAAAATATAATATCCCGGGACCCAATGAGCATCAAACTTAGAGTTTTTTCTATGTTTTTTATAATATACCCTATCACCTACGTTAAACTCTTGTAAGTGTGCATTTTTATTTGCGTATTTCTTCTGTCTTTCTCTAGCCTTAATTATATTATTTCTTAAACGTACATGTGCTTTATGCATCTCTTGCAACCTTGTTTCTTGAAAATCTTCCACCAAATATTTTCTCCTAGGTTTTAATAAATTATCAATTGGCAATATCGGTTCTCTTCCATGTACTAAGTAAAATGGTGAGAAACCTGTTCCTTCATTTTCGTGTGTACGTATCGCCGCTAATGCTATCCCCAAATAAAGATCCCAATCCATATCGTGTTCTTCTACATTTTTCGCTAGAATATTGTATAGTGTTCTATGTTGTCTCTCATTTTTAGCGTTAGAAGTTGGTCTGTAATATGAAGTCCTAATGTGTTTTATATTCCAATCTTTTACCAATTTCTCAAACTTTTTATTTACAAACTCTTTCCCATTGTCTGTAAGTATTATTTGTGGACACCCAAACCTTGGTATAAATTCTTGTAAAAGCATATTTATAACTGAATCAGCACTCTTGTCTGGAATTGGATATACTTCTGGCCAAAGACTATATGAATCAACTATATGTAGTAAGTATACATTCCCGATAATGTTTTTGGATGAGGACCTGAAATATCCAAACTTACTTTCTGCATTGGAAATTGAGGAATATCGGTATCTTGTAAAGGACATTTAATTATCTTCATGTTTCTTAACCTACATTTTTCACATGCTTCAACATATTCATATACGCTTTTGAATAAATTCGGCCAATAATATTTACTGCTAATAGCCTTCACTAACTTATCTCGTCCAAAATGACCATTATTATCGTGGTATGCCTTTAAGACTTCTTGTTCTAAATGTTTTGGAATATATTTTCTTACTCCTTCACCTTTTTCATTGATATAATATAATTGATTGTCTTCTTGTAACTCTACAAACTTTCTTTTTAAAACTATTTTCCCCTGTTTCTTTCAATTTCTTTTTATCTGTACTACTTTCGGATCTAATTCTTGTTCTGTTTTCATATCAAACTGTTCTAAATGTGGGTCTTCTGTTCTAGCTTCCGACTCTTGCTCCGATGGTAAACTCTCAAATTCTTCCCTATTTATTATGGCAGAATCTAATATATTTACTTGCCAGTTTCGATCATCTACCTCTGGTTCAACTTCATCTTCCGTGTTTCCTGATGACTGTGGGTACGGGATTCTAGACAAAAGATCGGCGCACGTATTATGTTTCCCTGACACATATTCAACCTTAGCATTGTACCCTTGTAAATTCAATGCCCACGTTTGTATTTTCCTATTTTGTATTGGTGCTTCTAATATCGACTTTAATGGCATGTGGTCAGTTCTAATAATGAAATTGGCGTTATGTAAGTAATAATTTAGTTTTTGCAGCGCGTAGTGTATAGCATATGCTTCCTTCTCAATAATCGGCCATTTGCGTTGAGTTTTGCTGAGTTTATGCGACAAGAAATAGATTGGTCTTTCATTTTTAACCCCTGGTATTCCAGATTCTTCTCCTTCATATGGTTGAACCAAACATGCTCCTATTGCGTTATCTGAAGCATCTGTGTATAGTATTAGCTGTTTATTCAGGTCTGGATGTGTTAATAATGGTACTACCGTTAAGCTATCTTTTAAAAGTTCAAACGCTTTTTGACACTCATCATCCCACTTAAATCTAGCGTATTTTCCCGTTAAATTCGTAATAGGTATTGCTATCCTAGAAAAGGCTGGTACAAACCGCCGATAATATGCACACGTTCCTATAAAAGCCCTCACTTCCTTAACGTTAGTGGGAGGAGGTAACTCTTTAATAACTTTTATCTTTTCCATGTCTGGTTTAATACCTTCCCTATTTATTATATAGCCTAAATATTTTGTTTCTGTCTTTAAAAACTGGCACTTACTAAGCTTTAATTTAACGTCATGCCTTCTTAATCTGTCAAATACTTGTCTAACATGTTTTAAATGATTCTCTACATCTCCTTTCGTAAAAATCAATACGTCATCAATATATGCTAGGGCAAAACTTTGCATACCGTCTAGTACTTCATTTATTAAGAACATATAGTGAGACGGTGCATTTTTGAGACCGAATGGCATACGTAAAAATTCGTACGAACCCATATGAGTACAAAAGGCACTTTTATTTTGCGCATCCTTCGACATCGGTATACACCAAAATCCTGACCTAGCGTCTAGTGTTGTGAAATATGTAGAACCATTAAGCAGCCCCAAAATATCATCAATTACTGGCAGTGGGTACGCTACATTTTTAGTAATTTTATTTAATGCCCTGTAGTCACAACAAAACCTGTTCGAACCATCAGACTTGGCCACGATTACCACCGGAGATGACCATTCTGATTTTGATCTTGTTATTATGCCTGCTTTCAACATATCTTCTATTGCCTTTTCTACGACTTCTCTATTTCTTAACGGAGTTCTGTATGGTTTTAAACTAATTGGTGGATGATCTCCCGTGTCTATTTCCATCGTAACTGTTTGTGTCTTACCCAATTCTAAATCATTTATCGCAAACACATCTTGATTTTGCTTTATAAGTTGTTCTAACACTTCCTTGTTTTCTGGCGAAGTTTTTAATTGTGCTAACAATTCTTTTTCTCTTGTTACTTTGTCTAGTGAATGTATTTGTGTTGTATTTCTTCTAAATGGATGGATCAATTCATCCATTCTTACGTTCCCTTTCCTTCTGTATCCGCGTCTATTATTACTTCTTTCATTAGAGGTTTTTGAATAACTTATTCCTACCATATTTACTCTATCTGTTGCCAATATGTCACTAACGCTGTCATGTCCTAACTTAGCTATTACACATCCTCTGTATAATTTAATTTCTCTACCTGTGTTATTAATAACCATTACTGGAAATGTTAAACTTTTATCTAATTCTATTATTCCATCCGGAACTTCTAAACCTGGCTCATCAATTATTTCATTTTGCAATTCTGTGATTTTGACTATGTTTCCTGCTACATAATACGGATTTCTCTTCAGTCTTGCTTGTATCAAATTAACTGACTGTGGTTTTAAATTCATGGTTGTTTTGACTCTAACTAGTGTCGACACATGCATATCTTCCTCTAGATCTACGTAAACATCGTGGAATTTTAATTTATGCAAATCAAATAAAAGTCTCACCCCATTTTTCAATAAAAAATCTCGTCCCAATATCATATTTCTATTTAAATCTTTAACCACATGGAACATATGCCTAACATTTATCCCTCCTAACTTCAAATTTATCATCGTTTGTCCTAACACTTCTAATTTTTGCCCCGTTACCGAATGAAGATTCTCCTGAATTCTAAATATTTTACAATTTTTTAACATTCGATATAAAAATGCTTCTTTAATCACACTAACTTGTGCTCCCGAATCAACTAATGTTCTAACTTTATATTTTCCTATCTGTACTATACATGAGCTAGGATCTACCATATTTAATGACAATTGCTTTACCTCTGCTTGTTTTTTATTTCTCAACGTACTATTATACTCATCCTTTGGGTTTTTAATATATTGATGCCCTTTTTGGATCTTACTATCTTCCCTCCTACTGCCGATCCTATTCAGTAAGCGGGATGCCAATTTCCCTGATTTCCTGACCTTCTAAAATTTCTCTGTATTTCTCCAGAATTCCAATTTGCTGGTCTGCCATTTGCCATTCTATTCTGTATACTCGTCTGAACACCTCTACTATTTTGCGTAATCGATGGGCCACTTCTGTTACCACAAAAGCGAAAAATGTGCCCACGTTGGTGACATCCCCAACAAACCACATTCGAGTTATTTGTGTTACCTTCCATGTTTCTTACAGTATTTCTCACTTGTCCTCTTCTATCTTGATTATATACATTCTCGTTTCTTTGCACCATCTGTATTTCTCCTCGTCTTCCTCTCCATCCATGTCTATACTGTCCTATTTCCATAGGTTCTTCAATTCTATCTTCTGAACTGCTACCTAACTCTCGTCCTACCCTTAGCCTAAACCTCCTCCTCAAGCTTTCCTCTTGTATAGCTATATCTACCGCTTGTGACAATCTTGCAGGATTCTCTCTTAATAATTTAAAATTTCAATCCATCTGACCTAATCCCATCAACAAAAATCCCCACCAACATCCGTTCCACTTCTTCTGCTCGTACATTCTGTCCTAAGAATGAGTCTTCAGCTAAGTTGATTAACCTGTCACTGTATAGCTGAACACTTTCTGTGCTGTTTTGTCTAGTCTGTCGCAATACTGAGAATGCGTGTTGTGGATCAGTAATTTCAGCATATTTTCTTGCGAGATCATCTTTAAATTCTTCCCAGGTTTCACCTCCTGCTGCTTCTAACTTTCTTCTAATATGGTCAGAAACTGGACTTGTACTTGTTCTGTATGCCAAGTTCTTTTTCTCTCCATCCGTAGCATTTACTAAATATGCATGTTTTTCAATGGAAATAATCCATTTCTTAAACTGATTTGCTTGACCACTAAATCTTTCAACATCAGTGCTTATATTCTGTTGTCTTAACACCGCATCCAACCTTGATATTGCCCCGCCAACTCCAGTGAGTACCTGTGAAAAATCTTGGGATTCCATCCTAAAATTTATAATTATCAAGCAATATACAAATATTTCAACAATACATAATCTGTTAATTACTCTAATATTATCTAATTATCTTAACTAAATCCTCCAATCGAAGATCCTGACGAAGAAATATTCCTGTTTCAACCCTGAATTCTAACACAAGAATTTAAATGACCTCCTGATTCAGAATTACCTACACCACATAAAAAAGGACTCTAATCAAGCTCGTTAAAATGATCAGAACAACGAAGAGCCTCTGGATTTCTTTCCTTAATAATTTAATCGAAGTCGAATTCAGATCTTTCTAATTATTTCCTGACGTTGATCACGCTCGATATCAGGCTCGCAACAAGACTTTGATTACTTGCTCGATTACTGTAGATTCCCTTCAAATAAGGTCACCTTCACGCAAGCGACAATTGCTCACGACTTCAGCAAAAAAAAAACTCAATTTCCAGCAGCAATCTGTGATTTTCATATATATCAAACGTAATCCAGTCAACAACAATTGGACTTAAAGCTGACGCTATCCAGTCTCTTATTTTCATGTGAAACTCTCGCCATGGTCAGTTTAAAATTACTTTATTCCAACCCCGAGTTGAGACAAGTTTCATTTATGCCTTCCTTTACTTGAAGTGACTGTATAAAGTATTGCAGACCTTGATTTCATAATTATGGAATTTGTACCATAACCTTGAGTTCACCTTCAATAATCCCACGGGTTAAAACTCATAATTTGTACTGATTTTTGATGCAGAACAGCATTACTTGATCTCAATATAGCATTTTGCGTTGGTCAATTCTCCAGTTAATTTCATAATTATGCAATAACATCAGTCTTTCAAAAAAATAAGTATCAATCAAACCTTTTCTTTAGCGCTGACCTTGAAATTGGTTCTCCTTCTTAATCAGGAATCTAGTGAAAACCCAGAACAGCTACCAACAGTCGGCTTTCATCTGTTGAGTTTCACCATAATTACTTCTTCAGACACGCCAGACATAACCATCTTCTATGGCTGTACTCTCTCTCCGCGACCTCCCATGTTTGATAATTTCACGGCACCAAATCAACCTGTGTTGCAGAGCTACACACAGGTTATGGACGTGATCGTATAGCACCACACAAGTCAGTCTTCGCGTTGTTAGAAAGGTATTTTATTGATGAATCATTCAATCTCAGCACATATGATGGAGACTCCCTTCTCGGTGGTGTTGACATCTCTTCTCGCTGGCCCCAAGTGACGTGTGTGTTTACCTAGATACCCTTCTTCATTCGTGCACACACGTTCACTATGGTTTTCCCCCTAGTCAAGGAATGCGCAGCATTCCTTAACTCTTTACTCCTAACCTAAATTCCCTCACTGTTACAAGAATCACCAGTGTGGAGCTCTTGGAGAGAACACCAGAGAACAAAGAGGTGAAGACATGACGATGGTTCTGGATAGGGCATACATTGAGGCAACCCAGGGACAATATAACTAGAAAGGGCCCTTGTCTGGAATCCACAAGGACAAAAGAAATAAAGGCACGACGAAAACATGGACCAGAGAAATGGGGACAAATTAATGACATGGACCATATAAATAGGGAAAGAAATGGATGACATGGCATGACGTTGAGAGAGCTGCCTGGTATACCCCAGGGCCGGACATCTTGAAGTGCGTCAGTTGATGGCCGGTGCCCCAATTGGGGATCAAGACCGACAGAAGACGACACTAATGTAGATGGCATCAGTTAATTAGTTGCAAGTCCTTTACAGGACGTCGCAGTCACTCCCAGCATGATTTGGCTTTTTGGTGATTTTTTTGCCAAGTTTACCTTTAGTAGTTTGCCAATGCTTTCGGCACTACCAGCACTTATACCATAGTGTGGGAAACCAACGCAAGGCGATTTGCTTTCGTATCGCCGGCAGGTGTGTTTCGAACGCGGTATTCGGGATTATGAGCTGCATTCGTATGTCCTTCGCTACAGAGCCGATACTGGTATTGGGCTGTCAGTATAATCAATTGTCATGCAGAGATATATTCGTATGTTCATGAATATTGGGATGTCAGTATAATCAATTGCCATGCAGAGATATGTTCATATGTTCATGACTATTGGGATGTCAGTATAATCAGTTGTCATGCAGAGATATGTTCATATGTTCATGACTATTGGGATGTCAGTATAATCAATTGTCATTCAGAGATATGTTCAGGTGTTCATGACTATTGGGATGTCAGTATAATCAGTTGTCATGCAGAGATATGTTCATATGTTCATGACTATTGGGATGTCAGTATAATCAATTGTCATGCAGAGATATGTTCATATGTTCATGACTATTGGGCTGTCAGTATAATCAATTGTCATGCAGAGATATGTTCATATGTTCATGACTACGCTACTATTAATCAAACAACAAAACAAAGACAAGTTTGAACATGTGTACGAAAAGAAACTTTCTACAATGTCAATATATCTGAACATATTCTCAAAGTGTTTGGTATGTTTACCAATTTGTCATCTTTTGCTGGTTTTGTTTATAGTTCTTCAAATTATCAGTTGTTCAGAATCATGTGGTATTTGTTGCATATGTCGAAGTGCGACCTCTGATTCTGAACGCATGTTCACATTTAAATATACTTAGTTATTATATTTGGTTTGTAAGCTTGCGACCAACTACATCTTCAAAGCGAAACCAACTTAACATCCTCCTTTCAGTTTGTTTACCTGGCAGTGCTGTTCAACCAATCATAACAAAGGATATTAAACGACCTTGCCTGGGTGCTACTAAATGCCGATAGTGCAAATGAATATTATTACACTTAAGAGAAACGGTTCACTAACAACGAAAGATATAAACAGCATTCTTTGGACATGTGATGAGAAGAGAGGCATAGGAGAATATCGTGAGAATTAGACAGATCAGTGGGAAAATAGGCAGAGGCAGACTAAAAGAAATGTTTCTGGATGGACTGTTGTGATGGTATTGAGGAATATCAACAGCAGAGTTGATCAGAACGCCAAAGACCGAGATCTGTGGAGAGACACGAACTCCTATACCAGCTGGCAAGGCACATGATGATGATGATGATAATTATGACGATGATGATAATGAACAGCCAAAACTGAACACAATGCTCCTGAACAAAAATTATAGTGCCACAGATACTAAGAGACCAGTGTGTGGCGGGAATATACAAACTATGCTGTAATGATGACACTTCTGAATGACGAATAACTAACATAATAACAGTTCCTGACAGAAGGAACAGCATGTATGTGGTTCCATGCTACAAGTTTAGGATGTAATACAACCACACACAATCTTACACAAAACATGGCTGAAACCAATACAAGTGACACAAGAGAGCCAGTTTGGCTGTTGGTTGGTAGAGAGTAAGCTAAACTGGCAAGTTGTAGTTGTCACATAGTTATTTACCATATATGTATGTTGTAGTATCACAACATAAACAACATAAACCCAACTTAAGCAGCTTTGTTATGGTCAGAGATACAGTCAACTAGTTTACGGGGAATGCGACATAGTTTCAATCATAAAAAAAGCAAATAGGAAGAATGGCACACTTGAAAAGTAGATGCATTCTGAAAGAACACATGTTAAAATAACTGGACAGTACTGTCCTCACCATTTCAATGTACGCCATAAGGGTACGGGTGTGCAACTGCTGACTGGTTCCCATTGAGGAAACCAGAGCCTTAAGGATGACTAGCGACCCTGGAGTGCCGATCTGGTCTATGACTCATGTTTACAGCCGCCATGACACCGTCTCTCCTGGTTTAAAAATATTAAGAAGAAATACAAATCAAATCTCAATTCAGTTGGTCTATTGATAAAGCAGTTACTGACTCCACATTTTAAAGTAATCGCACATTTAACATCCATAATATATCTTCCTGATTATTTTAAGTTGTTCTTAAAATGTTTGTCAATAAGCTTCCAACTTTGTCTGACAATCGCAGTTGTTGTTGTTGTTGTTGTTGTTGTTGTTGTTGTTGTTGTTGTGTGGGTGTATGTGTGGGTGGGTGATTGAACATACCTAATGTCTAACTGTTTTCTGGCCTATTATCACCTTCTACTTTATGATGTAAACAATATTAGCAACGGATAAATGCGAGCAAATATAGACAAAATAAAAGCAATCAAATGAGAAACTAATGCACTTAATAGAACATTGGGAAATAGAATATAACTAGTGTAAGTATAAAACAGAACACAACAACCAACAAATAGATACAACTATCTATTCAATATTACTAGAGAGATCAATAGAGACACAAAAAGTCATGCATTTGTGTTTTATAGATTATACAAAGGCATTTTCATCGAATAAACCTTGATCACACTGGAAGATATCAACAATGATGGTGAAGGTCTCTGAATAATACAGAATATTCACTGGAAACTAGTAGTAGCAATTAAAATGAGAAAAAAAAGGGCATTTTACGAATAGATAAAACGAGAAAGAAATAGATATATTTTGTCGCCGAATCACCTCTCTGTCTGTCTAACTGTCTCTCTCTCTAGCGAATTCATAAGAGAGAGAGAGAGAGAGAGAGAGAGAGAGAGAGAGAGAGAGAGAGAGAGAGAGAGAGAGAGAGAGAGAGAGAGAGAGAGAGAGAGAGAGAGAGAGAGAGATCAAAAAGTGGCCAGGAATAACACTTGGAGGCTATAATATAAACAATCTAATCTCCGCCTTGCAGACGACACAGTATTGATGGAGGGAAATTCAAACGATTTACAACGTCTGGGCATTTTAGTAAAAGATAGTGCATGAGGGCTTTCCTTTATTGTGACGAACATAGAAACAATCATTGTATTAACTTATCCCATAGCAGATTTCAATAACCAGATTATCTTATCCCATAGCACTCTACAATCACCATATTAACTTATCCCATATCACTCTACAATCACCAGATTAACTTATCCCATGGCACACTTCAATGACCAGATTGACTTATCCCATATCACTCTACAATCACCAGATTAACTTATCCCATATCACTCTACAATCACCAGATTAACTTATCCCATGGCACACTTCAATGACCAGATTAACTTATCCCATATCACTCTACAATCACCAGGTTAACTTATCCCATATCACTCTACAATCACCAGATTAACTTATCCCATATCTCTACAATCACCAGATTAACTTATCCCATGGCACACTTCAATGACCAGATTAACTTATCCCATATCACTCTACAATCACCAGATTAACGTATCCCATGATACTTTACTATCACAAGATTAACTTACCCATACCACTCTACAATAAATAGATTACCTTATCCCATAGCACACTTCAATCACCAGATTAACTTACCCCATAGCATTCTACAATCACAAGATTATCCCACAGCACACTTCAATCACCAGATTATGTTAGTCCCTAGCACTCTACAATAACCATATTATCTTATCCCATAGCACTCTACAATAACCAGATTATCTTATCCCATAGCACACATTAATTATCAGATTATCTTATTCACTGGCACTCTACAACAACCAGATTATCTTATCCCATAGCACTCTACAGTCACAAGATTATCTTTTTCTCTAGCACAATTCAATCATTAGATTATCTTATTCCATAGCACTTTACAATCACCAGATTATCTTATTCCCTAGCACAATACAATCACCAGATTATCTTATTGCCAAGCACTCTACAATCACCATATTATTTTATTCCATAGCACTCTAAAGACAACAGATTATCTTATTCCCTAGCACACTACAAACACCAGATTATCATATTCATAAACTTATAGGCACAACAAACACATGTAATATCTAGTTTTAGACGTCTTTACTGAAGCAGGGTTGGTTGACTGGGTGGTTGGTTGGTTGGCTGAGTGGGTGGTTGGCTGGGTGGTTGGTTGATAGGCTGGGTTGGCGGCTAGGTGGTTGTCTGTGTGTTTGGCTGGTTGATTGGCTGGGTAGATGCTTGGTTAGCTGGGTGGGTGGTTGGTTGAGTGAATGGTGGTTAGTTGAGTGGTTGGTTGGCTGAGTTAGATTGGATGATTGGCTGGATGGGTGGTTAACTGGCTGGGTGTTTGTTGGCTGGCTGGTTGGTTGGTTTGCAAGGTGGTTGGTTGGGTAGTTGGTTTATTAGGTGGGATGTTGGCTGGGTGGTTGGCTGGTGGTTAGCTGGGTGGGTGGTTGGATGGGTCGTTGGCTAGAATGTTGTTTGACTAGGCGGTTGATTGGCTGGGTGATTGTTTGGCTGGGGGTTTGGCTGGGTGATTAACTGGGTGATTGTTTGGCTGGGGGTTTGGCTGGGTGGTTAACTGGGTGATTGTTTGGCTGGGGGTTTGGCTGGGTGGTTAACTGGGTGATTGTTTGGCTGGGATGTTGGCTGGGTGGTTAACTGGGTGATTGTTTGGCTTGGGGTTTGGCTGGGTGGTTAACTGGGTGATTGTTTGGCTGGGATGTTGGCTGGGTGGTTGGCTAGGCTGTTGGTTGTTCGCGTGGTTGGTTGGTTTTTGGATGGCTGGGTGGTTGGTTGGCTGGTTGTTGGATGGCTAGGTGGGTGGTTGTTGGATGGCTGGTTGTTGGTTGGCGGAGTGGTTTGTTGGCTGGTTGTTAGATGTCTGGGTGAGTGGATAGTTGGATCGTTGGCGGCGTGGTTGGTTGGCTGGTTGTTGGATGGCTGGGGGGTTGGTTGGTTGTTGGATGGCTGGGTGATTTCCTGGGTGGTTGACTGGGTGGTTGACTTGGTGGTTGGCTGGGTGGTTGGCTAGGCTGTTGTTTTACTAGGCGGTTGGTTGGCGGGGTGGTTGTTTAGCTGGGTGGTTATTTGGCTGGGTGGTTGGCTGTGATATTGGCTAGGCTGTTTGTTGATTAAGTAGTTGGTTGGCTGTGTGGTTGTTTGGCTGGGTGATTGGTTGGCTGGGTGGTTGGCTGTGATATTGGCTAGGCTGTTGGTTGATTAAGTGGTTGGTTGGCTGGGTAGTTGATTGGATGGGCAATTGGCTGGGTGGGTGGTTGGTTGGGTGATTGTTTGGCTGTGTAGTTGATTGGATGGGCAGTTGGCTGGGTGGGTGGTTGGTTGGGTGATTGGTTGGCTGCGCGGTTGGATGGCTGGTTGTTTGGCTAACTGGTTGGCTGGATGCTTTGCTGGATGGTTGGTTGGCTGGATGGTTGGTTAGCTGGATGGTTGTTGAATGGCTGAGTGGTTGGTTGGCTGGTTGTTGAATGGCTGAGTGGTTGGTTAGTTGGTTGGTAGATGGCTAGGTGGTTGGATGGCTGGGTGGTTTGTTGGCTCGGTGGTTGCTTTACAGATTATTGGGTGTCTAGGAGGGTTGTTGATTGGTTGGTTGGTTACTGGGTGGTTTGTTGGATGGCTGGGTGGTTGCTAGGTGGACTGGGTATTTGGTTGATTTGTTGGCTGGGTGGTTGCTTAGTTGATTTGCTGGGTGGTTAGTTGGCTGGTTGTTTGATGGCTGAGCGGTTGCTTGGCTGGGTGGTTGGTTGGTTGGTTTTTCGATGGATGGATTATTGCTTGGTTGGTTGGTTGGCTGGCTGGTTGCTTGGTTGGCTGGCTGGTTGCTTGGTTGGTTGACTGGGTGATTTGTTGGCTGGTCATTGGATGGTTGGGTGGTTGCTTGGTTGACTGGGTGGTTGGTGCCATGGTCCGATTTGTGTGGTTTCTTCTGTGCTACGCTCATGGTTGTTTGGTGCATGACTCTGCTTCCTATGGGTATGAGTTATAACTTCCCACCTCGTGTCCATATCGTCCCCGTGGTTATTTCTCTCTCGGCTTCGCCGTGTACACCGAGAGACGGACTCTGTTAGTTGGATATTCGTCTTCTCAATGATGACTACTATTCAACACTTTACCTTGCTGATTGTTAACTCTGCCATTTTCCAAAACTGCTTCACTCACTATATAACACATCTCAGCACTCCAATACAACTGTAACTCGGACTCAAGTTTGGTCTTTCATTTATATTCGCCATAATAGAAAAGACATTGTCACAATCATGCGTTCCACAATAATATATGTACACGACACGTCTAAACACTTAATAAAATAGTGGCATTATCTAAGCCATAACTATCTTCTCTACGTGATGCGTCAGCACCGCTGGACACCCACGACTAGAATCCCCTTTGTCCGCATCTCGCTTCCTGTTGACCGCGAAGCGAGTCCCAACGTTTTCATGTTGTATGAAAAGTATCCACTTTTCACGATCCAGGTGTCCATTTCCTGAACACTGCCATAAACCTATTCTACTTTGGGTTATGGCCTACTGATCCATGTCCCTATCTGGATCATGGCAGTTGGCTGGGTGGTTGGTTGGGTGGTTGGTTACCTGGGTGGTTGTTTGGGTGGTTGATTAGTTGGCTGGGTGCTTGTTGCCTGGGTGTTTGGTTGACTAGGTGGTTGGTAGATCAGTTCGCAGGGTGGTTATTTGGGTGGTTGGGGATTTGAGTACTATATGAAGAAGAGAAAAAGCAGACCAGATTATATAATATGCTGCTCGAGAGGCCCAAATATTGCAGCTGCGCTGTAAACGCACACAGTCCCAAAGGCGCTAATTGGAAAAACAAATATTAAAATATTAGGGTGATGGAGTTGTACTGACAGATACGAAGTAATTACTTTTAGTTCGTAAATATTACTGAAGGAGATCAGAAGAACATTAAACGTTATGTTTAATTCGATCACTGCCGCCCTCTTCCAACGGAAAATAGTTTTTAGATGTGGCAGTTGGACTTTTGAACCAACAACAGTATATCCTGGCCTACAAAAAGTCGCTTAAAAGTCGACAGGGTCGACTTCATTGCACAGGGTTTTGTCCCATATGGCTCGGCCTCTTTCCGCAGCGCAGAAAGCGTCGCACAAAGCACGAACTCCGTAGCTCTAGCGACGACCCATAGGAGTCTCCGAAAAATTTAACTCGTGAACCGAATGACGCGGCCCGGAATCGAACCCACAACCTTCGGAGCCCGAGCTAAACGGATTGACCACTTCGCCACGATGACTCCCGGTAGATATCTTGGCCTACTCTCACGCGGTCTGTGTGTCACCTATCTGTAATCATTTTCTCCTTTGTCTTGATTCCATGTCTGATATTTGCCCTCTACACAACAAGTTCGGCGGCGACTTGCTCCCACTGTGCATTATCAATGCCTGTATCAATCATGTCCCGCTTACAAACATCTTTATATCGTAACAGAGGCCGACCCCGAGATTTCTTACCCATCTGTAATTCACCAAAACATGTCCTTTGGTATTCTACTATCATCTATCCTTCTAACGTGTCCTATCCATCTAAGCCTACGAAGACTGAGCTTGGAGAAAACCATAATACAACGTGATCTTTCCAATACTTCAGTATTTGTGATTGTGTCTTGCCACATAATACTAAGTATTTTTCGCAAACACCGCATATGAGAGCTGTTTAAAGTTTAAACGTTTCTCTTGGTGTGAGTAAGTTGTCCTGCTTTCACTGCCATAAAGAAGAGTACTAAGGACACAGGCTTGATAGACAAGGACTTGTTTTGGCAGTAAACTTCCTGTTCTCCCAGACTCTTTTTGTTAACCTGTTCATTGTTGTTGCTGCCTTACCAATCCGGATGTTGATTTACTGATCTAGGGATGGAGTTAACACTTCTAATTTAGTTATGTCCACCAGTATAGGCGAATATGTCTTTCCACAGCCTTATCAGCTAATTCTCAGTCTCATCATAATGGACAGCTGTGTCAGTTGTAGATACCAAACGTAGATATCTCGCTGTTAGAGGGACTTACGTGGATATACTGTCCGGATCATTCTGGAGTGCCGGGTAACGCGCGAGCGGATAGGTTGGCTGTCAAAGCACCAAATGTCTGGACATTCATCAGGGACCAGGCAGACATACTGTAGACTATAAAAACACAATTATGGGTGAAACTATATATACACGGATGCTGGAACTGGGAGTTATGCGTGTGTCTGGTGGGGAGGGACGTGTAAGATCACGAATTCGTTGTATTTACAACCGGTGTATAAGAGGAATGGATGGCACCTACACATTGCCATGCTTGCTGCAGAATTCGCAGTTTTATTGGTTTGTCCGGAATGTTAAGATGGCGATTGTTAAATCTTTCTCTCTCTCTCTCTCTCTCTCTCTCTCTCTCTCTCTCTCTCTCTCTCTCTCTCTCTCTTTCTCTGTCTCTCTCTCTCTTTCTCTGTCTCTGTGTGTGTCTGTCTCTTTGTCTGTCTCTTGTCTCTCAATCTCTCTCTCTTTCTTACTATAGTCATGTAAGAATGAGACAGCGTGGTGTGACGAGGGGATCTGGCCGACGCTCGACGCTGAGAGGAAAGGCGAGACGGACATATAATCAGATTGCTACTGGAACTATTAGTGTTGGAACTCTTCGCTGGCTGCTGAGGATGGGGACGGAGCGCTTATGGGAATGTCCCGAATGCTGTGATGTCGGTTCCTAAATCAATCAATCAATCAATCAATCTCTCTCTTTCACTCTGCCTCTCTCTATCTCTGTCACTCAGTCTCTCTCTGTCTCTATTTCTCTCCAACTCTCTGTCTGTCTCTCCCCTTTCTCTCTCTCTCTCTCTCTCTCTCTCTCTCTCTCTCTCTCTCTCTCTCTCTCTCTCTCTCTCTCTCTCTCTCTCCCCTCTCATTTATTTTATTGATTACCTTCAATAGTTCAATATTTTTGAAAGCTTAATAAGCACAGTGTGAGATCTCCACAAGCCACTGAATGTCACAACAAGTCAATGAGTGACTACATCCATCGGTGAGTGACTCCAGTTATCAGTGAGTGACTATAGCTATCAGTGAGTTACTCCAGCCATCAGTGAGTGTATCCATCCATCAGTGAATGACTCCAGCCTTCAGTGAGTGTATCCAACTATCAGTGAGTGACTCCAGCCTTCAATTAGTGATTCTAGTCATCAGTGAGTGACTCCATCCATCAGTGAATGACTCCATATATCAGTGAATGACTCCATCCATCAGTGAGTGGCTCCAACAATCAGAGAGCGATCCAGCCATCAGTGATTGATTCCAACAATCAGTGAGTGATTCCAGCCATCAGTAAATTACTCAAACAATCAATGAGTGTCCCCAACAATCAGTGAGCAAGTCCATCAGTTAGTGAGTGACTCCAACAATCAGTGAGTGATTCCAGCAATACGTGAGTTATTATATATTAACGCAGAAGTTATTGACTCTAGCAATCAGAGAGTGACTCTAAAAATCAGTGTGTACCTCAATCCATGAGTGAATGATTCCAGCCACCAGTGAATGACTCAAGCAATTAGTGAGTGACTCCAGTCATCAGTAAGTGATTCAATGAATCGGTGAGTAACTCCATTCATCGCTGAGTGACTCTTTCCATCAGTGAGTGACTGCATCCATCAGTGACTGACTCAATCCATCAGTGACTGACTCCAACTATCAGTGAGTGACTCCTTCCATCGGTGAGTGACTCCTTCCATCGGTGAGTGACTCCAGCAATCAGTGAGTGACTCCAACAATCCTGTAGTCCTGTTATACAAGTTGCATTTTAAGTTACGTAGTTTGTCTTATTTATAACATCACCATCATCATATGCCATGCCGATAAGCGTCGGTGGTAATGTTTCGCCATCTCACACGATCACCAGAGTCGTGGATCAGCTCTGTGTTCTTGTCTCGACCACACCACGTGGCCAAGCAATCCAGGTATTTACTTCTCTGCCTTCCACTTGTTCTTGTCACCTCAATATTGCCAGTTGTCACAAAGTTCTATAGTTTATTTCTTCTCATAAGGTGCCCAAAAAAAATTCTGACTGTCTACGTTTGATTTCTCTAATCAGTCTACGGTTTGCATTTGCTTCTTGCAGGACTTGCTCCTTGGTTTTTCTGTATATCCATGGTGTTCTTTGAATTTCCTTCGAAACCATATTTCCACTGCCATTAGATGTTTTTCAGCCTGTCTGCTCATTGTTCTCCCATCCATACAAAAGTACAGGTCCTATGCAACATTTCAGCATTCTTTTTCTCGTTCAATTTGACATCTTGTTATTGGTAAGTGTTTTGTTCATCTCTGTTCTTACATTACAGCAGACAGGGTGAGTGTAGCCTCATTTCCTATGCCACCTCCGCAACACGTGACCCACGACTACCAGGGGTACCACGGCAGCGACCACCACCCTTGCAGCATATTGTTGGAGAAAGGCAGAACCAGGCAGCACAAGTCAACGGTCAAGACTTTCCAGTATGACAGTACAGGGCAAGATGTGGTTAGTAAAATAAGGCGCGACAAGCGCAGAAAGTTTCAGGGTAGGAAAAAAAAAGCTGGGAGCAGCCACCCTGGTGGAATTTTGAGATGGAGAAGGCCAAGATGGATAAGCGTAGTGCTGTAAGGAAATGACAAAACTCCAAGAAGAACAGAGTTGCCCAACATAATCCCTGCATGCACTTAGAAAGAGAGATGCACACAAAAGTAAGCTATTTAAAAAAAAACTGTTTAAGGTGGTTAAAAGTGAAGCACGAGCAGAGGTATGCCAAAGAGTAAGCACATACAAGTCACTGATGCTGTTCTGGCGACTACATAAAAGCATGAGTGGGGTAGTCAAGAATAAGAGAATTTCTGATATCTTGCAGAGGACTGACGAGAACAAGGGCAAAGCCCTCTTTGAACGCTACCGAATTCGTGCAGAGCAACAAGAAAGACATGAGAGGCCGAAATCTTGCCAAGGAGGTCACCTCAGACAGGTGTAAGACACAGAACATTTCAGATGAAGACACAGTGACAGTGAAAGAAATCAAGGCAGTGCTAGTTAGTTAGTTAGTCGACAGATCATCCTCATTGCACTTCGAACCATTCAGTCCCTAAGTGCTCGGATCCCCTCCTCAGCAAATCGATCTTACACGACTCAGTACAGAAGTTGATTTTCGAGAATTCGTTAGACGGTGATGCTGTCATTTACACAGTTGGGTTGGCCGTTCGACATGTGAGACGCTCATGGGCCTTTACAGCGCAGGCCGGAGGGAGAATTGTGAAGGAGGACTCTGGTGCTTTTGTTGAGACCACAAGTAGCCTGTCTATGGAAGTGTTGGCATTCTGGCGACGACATTGTTAAACATTTGAAAACGGAACAGATAACATCTAGAGGTGTCTAGACTGTGTGGGTGAACATCTAGGAAACATCCGAATGGGAAAATGATTGCCGATTCAATCCGAGATGATCTGTGTGTTTCGTGGGGGACTATTGTGTTGTGTTGACATTCTTGCGGCAGCATTATGCATAGTGTATCTGTGCGGGCTGTTGTTTGTCGAGACTCCTGTCTATCCACTTTTCCCATTGGGCAGTGGGGAGCGTTTTGTGTGATATTCACTGGCACCGGAACGGAACATAATGTGGACGACCTGTTGCTGTGATTAACAAGCTAACTAACAAACTAACATATCACATTTGATGTATGCAAAATTTCACTTGCAAACATTCATACTTCTGTCTTCATTATTATCTGAGAAAAACAATGTGGTGCATTACTTTCTCAACGACCCTTATGCATATATATATATATATATATATATATATATACATATATATATATATATATATATATATATATATATATATATATATATATATATATATATATATATATATATATATATATATATATTATATATACTAGCAGACCCGGCCCGGCTTCGCCCAGTCCCTGGTGGGGAGCATCTCATTTAATTCATATAAGTAGTCATATAAGCTCCCGTTCCCGTTCCTGTCTGTCTGTCTGTCTGTCTGTCTGTCTGTCTGTTTGACCCTGCCCGGCATCGCCTGGCTCCTAGTGTGGAGCATCTCATTTAATTCATATAAGTAGTCATATAAGCTCCCGTTCCCGTTCCCGACTATCTATCTGTCTGTCTGTCTATCTGTCTGTCTGTCTGTCTGTCTGTCTGACCCGGCCCGGCTTCGCCCAGCCCCTGATGGGGAGCATCTCATTTAATTCATATAAGTTCCCGTTCCCGACTATCTGTCTGTCTGTCTGTCTGTCTGTCTGTCTGTCTGTCTGTCTGTCTGTCTGTCTGTCTGTCTGTCTGTCTGTCTGTCTGTCTGTCTGTCTGTCTGTCTAATCATTTATTGGTTGCGGTTAGAACAACCTTAGATAAACGAAGACCAACTTGCAAAAAGCATTAGAAAGAGCACTTGAAAGATCTTTACATATTCCCCCAACAATTAACTTGGGTATATGGAACAGCGGCAGCAGCAGCAGCAGAAGAAGAAGAAAAAGGAGGAGTAGGAGGAAGGAGGAGGAAGAGGGTGGAGGAGGGAGGAGGAGGAGGGAGGAAGAGATAGGCGGAGAGAGGAGGAGGAGGGAGGAGTACGGAGGAATAGGAGGGAGGAGGAGGAAGGATTAGGAGGAGGGGGAAAGAGGAGAAGGAGGAGGAGGGAGGAGGAGGAAGATGGAGGAGGAGTAGAGAGGAGGAGGAGGGAGAAGGAGGAGGAGGAGGAAGGAGGAGGAAGAGGGAGGAGGGGAGGAGGAGGAAGAGGGAGGAGGAAGAGGGAGAAGGAGAACGCAGGAGGAGGAGGGAGAGGGAGGAGGAGGGGGAGAAGGAGGAGGAGGAAGAATGATGAGGAGGAAGGAAGAGGAAGGAGGAGGAGGGAGGAGGTAGAGGGAGGAGGAGGGAGGAGGAGGAGGGAGGAGGTAGGAGGAAGAGGGAGGAGGAGGGAGGAGAAGAGATAGGCGGAGAGAGGAGGAGGAGGGAGGAGGAGAAGTAGGGAGGAATAGGAGGGAGGAGGAGGGATTAGGAGGAGGAGGAGAGAGGAGAGAGGAGGAGGAAGAGAGAGGAGGAGGAGAAGGAGGAGGGAGAAGGAGGATGGAGGAGGGAGAGGGAGGAGGGGAGGGAGAAGGAGGAGGAGGAGGATGGAGGAGGAAGAGGAGGGAGATGAAGGAGGGGAGCGGAAGAGGAAGAGAGTAGGAGGAGGAGGGGAGAGGAGGAGGAGGGATGTGGAGGAAGGAGGAGGGATTAGGTAGAGGGAGGAGGAGGGAGGAAAAGGGATGAGGAGAGAGGAGGAGGAGAGAGGAGGTAGGAGGAGGAGGAAGAGGGAGGAGGAGGAAGGGGGAGGAGGAAGAGGGAAGAGGAGGGAGAGGGAGGAGGGGAAGCGGAAGAGGGTAGGAATTGGAGGAGGGGAGAGGAGGAGGAGGGGAGAGGAGGAGGAGGGGAGAGGAGGAGGGGAGAGGAGGGAGGAGGCGGAGGGAGAAGGAGGAGGGAGGAGGAGGGAGAATGAGGAGGGGAGGAAGGAAAGCGAGGTGGAAGAGGATTAGGAGGGAGGAAGAGGAGGGAGGAGGAGGGTGGAGGAAGGAGGTAGAGGGAGGAGGAGGAGGAAGGAAAGGGAGGAGGAGCAGGAGGGTGGAGAGAGGAGGTAGAAGGAGGAGGAGAGGAGGAGGAGGAGGTAGAGGGAGAAGGAGGAGGGAGGATGAGAAGGGAGGAGGAGGGAGTAGGATGGAGGAGGAAGAGGGAGAAGGAGGAGGAGGAGGGAGGAGGATGAGGGAGAAGGAGGAGGGAGGAGGATGAGGGAGAAGGAGACAGGAGGAGGATGAGGGAGAAGGAGGCAGGAGGAGGAGGAGGGAGAGGGAGGAGGCGGAGGGAGAAGGAGGAAGGAGTAGGAGGGAGGAGGATGGAGGAGGAAGGGAGAGGAAGAGGGAGAAGGAGGAGTAGGAGGGGGAGGAGGTAGAGGGAGTAAGAGAAGAGAGGAGGAGGGAGTTCGCCATTCCGAATTCATACTCGTCTAGGTTCTGTGATTTCGGTCCTTCCATTGATTGTTCTTCCCTTCTACATGACTGTAGATAACTTCCTTACACATAAAAAGATGAATTGTTATTGATATTGCCGTGGCATGGAGGAATATCAGCAGCAGAGTTGATCCAGAAAACCAATGACCGAGATCTATGGAGAGCCATGAATGCCTACGCCAGCCGGCACGGCACTTGATGATGATGATGATTGCCGTGTGACGATTCTGTGTAGTCACGTCATTTTCTTCGCTTTCCCTAGCGTTTTGGTTCGGGGATTCTTTCATCATCATCATCATATATTTACGTACGTATTTTGGGAGGGGGAGGAGGAAGGAGGAGGAAGAAGAAAAAAAAATACGACAGTTGGCAGCTCTGGAATGAAAGGAAGACGTGTAGAAAATTTCATCTCAATCGGATGGGCCGTTAGCGAAAAAATAAAGGACATACATATATATTTACATACATACACTTTGTTTTATATATATAATATATATATATATATATATATATATATATATATATATATATATATATATATATATATATATATATATATATATATATATATATATATATATTGCCCAATAAATCATGGTCAATAGATATTGCAATTGAGTGCGACGTCCTGTATAATGAAAGACAAGTATCATCAACACCAAACTTTCGTGTTTTTCTGTTGGTTGCATATGTCGAGCTTTCTTACAGCTAAAAATATTTCATGTAACATACGTTAACCAGTGGTTGAGAGGGCTAGAAGAGTGAACAGCTGACAACACGATGCTAACAATGTCTCTAAATGTGTTTCAGAAGCATTGAAGAGAACCGAGTCTAAATTTTACTGCACCAAAACCCGTCGCTACCTGGCAGCCAAGAACACCTGACACGTATTACTACGTGGGGAACCACACCTACTCGGCCACGTCACCAGAGCGCCGTCAAGGGTGGGAGGTCCTTCGTACAATCCACTTATTTATTCCCGTGAACTACTAGGGGAAAGAACAACTCGCAGAATCAGGGAGGTGTTGCCGAGAAGTCTGGACAGTACTCTAAGATCGCAATTGTCGAGTGGCCGAGCCATCAACTTGAAAATAATTGCTGCTAGTGTCTGAAAGAAAGCGAGAACTGAATTCACCATGCACTCTCGTCTCTTGCTGGCGATCACGACGCTGAGTTTCACTGGACCCCATGGCTTCTACAGCCAAACCATTGACGACTCACAGGCAAGTAAATTGTTGCTCGATATTTGTAGATAAATAGTGGGCCAAATGATACGGGTGTGAATGTTTATCTGTCTGTCTGTTTATCACTCCACGAATCTTCACGATTGTCTGTGAGCTATAGAATAAAATCCTAGTTGCCAACTTAGGCGATAATTTCATAAATTTCACAGAAATGTGAAACTTCGCGACGAGCACGACAATTCGTTGACTGACTAGTTCTACATGGCTTGCTCTGCATGGATAGAACTCTTGGTTGCCTGCCCGAATGTCATGTGTTCGAATTCTCATCGGGGACTATTTTATTTCTAGAAAAATGTACCTAGGCTCCAAGAACATGGGACCCACCCTGACATGGGTCCCATGACATGTCCAGGTCGACCCACCCTGACATGGGTCCCATGACATGTCAAGGTCGACCCACCCTGACATGGGTCCCCGGCATGTCAAACAGCTGCTGTGATACTGACATACCCTTATATAACGCCGGCCGGTGCTATAACCAGTGGGTCTAGCACCATGTACCCAGTCCACCCACAAGCGGGCTACAAGGCATATTTACTTCCCTGACTTTCTGTTACAAGTTAGTTCCAATCCTTACCGTCGACGTCGCAGTCAACCCCAGCATTTTAGACTGTGTGTGATTTCTTGGCAAGTTTGCGTTCAGTAGTCTTCCATTGCTGTTTGAACTACCGGCACACATACCTTAAATTAAGAAGCCCAATCGCAAGGCGGTCTGCTGTCAAATCGCCCGCAGATGTGTTTTCAATCGCGGTATGCATGGATTAAGAATTGTGTCCGTAACACCGTCGCCACAGGCGAAGTACTTTCTGTGTAGATGATGAATGCCTGGATAAAGAATGGTGAGATGTGAATTACTAGGACAATGAGTGGTGAGATTATGTAATACTGGACAATGAGTGGTGAGATGTGAATCACTGGACTAATGAATGGTGAGATGTCAGTATTGGACAATGAGTGGTGAGATATGAATCCTGGACAATTAATGTGATATAAGAATATTGGACAATGATTAGTGAGATGTAAATACTGGACAATGGGTGTTGAAATGTGAATACTGAACAATGAGTGGTGAGATATTAATCCTGGACAATGAGTGTTGAGATGTGAATACTGGACAAGTAGTGGTGAGATGTGAATACTAGACAATGAGTGGTGAGAAGTTAAGCCTGGACAAGGAGAGGTGACATGTGAATACTGGACAATGGGTTGTGAGATGTGAATACTGGACAATGAGTGGTGAGATGTAAATACTGGACAATGAATGGTGAGTTGTAAATACTGGACAATGAGTGGTGAGATGTAAATACTGGACAATGAGTGGTGAGATGTAAATACTGGACAATGAATGGTGAGATGTAAATACTGGACAATGAATGGTGAGATGTAAATACTGGACAATGAATGGTGAGTTGTAAATACTGGACAATGAATGATGAGATGTGAATCCTGGATAATGAATGGTGAGATGTGAATACTGGACAAAGAATGGTGAGATGTGATTACTGGACAATGAGTGGTGATTTGTAAATACTGGACAATGAGTGGTGAGATGTGAATACTGGACAATGAATGGTGAGATGTGAGTATTGGACAATGAGTGGTGAGATATGAATCCTGGAAATTAATGTGATATAAGAATATTGGACAATGATTAGTGAGATGTAAATACTGGAAAATGGGTGTTGAAATGTGAATACTGAACAATGAGTGGTGAGATATTAATCCTGGACAATGAGTGTTGAGATGTGAATACTGGACAAGTAGTGGTGAGATGTGAATACTAGACAATGAGTGGTGAGAAGTTAAGCCTGGACAAGGAGAGGTGACATGTGAATACTGGACAATGGGTTGTGAGATGTGAATACTGGACAATGAGTGGTGAGATGTAAATACCGGACAATGAATGGTGAGTTGTAAATACTGGACAATGAGTGGTGAGATGTAAATACTGGACAATGAGTGATGAGATGTGAATCCTGGATAATGAATGGTGAGATGTGAATACTGGACAAAGAATGATGAGATGTGATTACTGGACAATGAGTGGTGATTTGTAAATACTGGACAATGAGTGGTAAGATGTGAATACTGGACAATGAATGGTGAGATGTGAGCATTGGACAATGAGTGGTGAGATATGAATCCTGGACAATTAATGTGATATAAGAATATTGGACAATGATTAGTGAGATGTAAATACTGGACAATGGGTGTTGAAATGTGAATACTGAACAATGAGTGGTGAGATATTAATCCTGGACAATGAGTGTTGAGATGTGAATACTGGACAAGTAGTGGTGAGATGTGAATACTAGACAATGAGTGGTGAGAAGTTAAGCCTGGACAAGGAGAGGTGACATGTGAATACTGGACAATGGGTTGTGAGATGTGAATACTGGACAATGAGTGGTGAGATGTGAATACTGGACAATGGGTGGTGAGATGTGAATACTGGACAATGAGTCGTGAGATATTAATCCTGGACAATCAGTATTGAGATGTGAATACTGGACAAGGAGTGGTGAGATGTGAATATTTGACAATTATTGATGAGATGTGAATACTGGACAATGAGTGGTGAGAGTGTACTGGGAAATGAGTGGCTTAAATACTATAAACACACATCTCACTGATATTGATCATATGGGGAGTTATCACCACGGTAATTGCAAATTAAAAACGAATGAATGAGATTGATTTTGAAATAAATATACTTAATAAACAATTGTATCGTTACACATTTGTGCATAATAAAGAAATTCTTCGAGCTTTTTTTTTTTTTTGAAAGTACCCCGTATATTTATTCTACTTTGGTAAGCTTGATCGACTGGTGTCATTCATCGTGATGATAATACCATGGCCATGAGTGTAGCGAATTTGACAACAGTGAACATGTAATTTCAAAGATGTTGTGGTCATGATTCCATGACAAAATAGCTAACCAGCTTGCCTCGCGCTCCGATGCGCATGGGTTCCTTTCTGGACTTTGTCATTTAGTTCATCAAGTGCCATTTTCTCGAAGACAACTGAGGGTCGTCGCTGGAGCTACGGAGTTAACGTTCTTTGTGACGCTTTCTGCAGGCCGCTCTGTTGAACGAACGAACGAACGAACGAACGAACAAACTTTATTTTCAAAGGGTTAAGAATTGGGCACGCAGGCCCGTCTAACATTCTGCCCTTCTATCACTCTCTTCCATACATCATTTCATTCACACATCATTCAAGGCTAACAGAGAACAGCAACAATATAAAACTTATGCATTATAAAATCATTGGCAAAATGCGAACATCAATACTACATGACACAGTAACATTAGATAATGGTCAGACACTTATTAGCCATGTGGAATATACTGGCCTACCAAAAGGGGACTGGCTGTTATACTAGGGTTTTGTTATTATTATTATTATTATCACTATTATTATGGGGGAAGGTAATCCGTACTGAGATAGTGTTCGAGTAATTTGCGATTATATGAATTAGGATTGGTGATGTCTTTTATTTCTTGTGGAAGATTGTTCCACAGCTGAGCTGCAGAGTACGTTAAGCTTGTTTTGTATAAGTCAATCCTAGGCTTCGGAATGTGTAATATATTTAAACGTTTTACTGTGTCTAGCATTATATTTAAACAATGGCCAAAGGTAATTTGGGGCATTCCGATGCAAGATTTTGTGAATTAGTTTAGCTTTATTGAAAAGCAGGCGTTTGCGGAGTGGTAGTAACTGAAGGCGTTTATACAGGCTGGGATTGTCAGATAAATGTTTGCTATAAATTAGACTCATGGCCCGTTTCTGGAGTGAGTAAAGTCGCTTGGTGTTTGAATTAGAACAACCGTCCCAGATTGTAGAGCAGTAGTCAAAGTGTGTCTGAATATGAGAAGTATAGAATAGTTTCCTTGTGTCCTCATCAAGGAAGTTTTTAATTTTGGCGAGTTGGTAGACTTTTTTAGCTGTTTGTTTAATGAGCGCTTGAACGTGGGAATTAAAGGTTAGGTTTCTATCAATGATTAGGCCTAATGTTTTGTGCTCAATTACACTTTCTACTGGCATGTTATCGATGTGAAGTTGAAGTGATGTGTGTGAGCTTAGAGTTTGAAGTCTTTGACAGAGACTGAGCCATGTTAGATACAACCTAATGAAATAAAGTCTTGACCTAACCTGTTAACTTGTCATATCATGATACTTACAGTAAATTAATTAGTTATTAGAAGCCAAATTTGCTATCTTGTCGTAAAACGGGCCTATATGTTTTCGTTTGTGTAAAGAAAGACACTTATTAATGTACA
>JACEFZ010013099.1:0-32798 GCA_014155875.1 Cepaea nemoralis
GGCTGATCTCGACTCACCTCAACTCATACACATGTCCTGACACTGGGAATGGTTGCCTAATCTGGAAGAGCAAGCTATGAATTGCCTGTACTGACTGCAGAATTGAGACAGGCTGGGATTTCATTTTATTTTCTTGGGGCCGATTGAATACTGCCACGGACACAACTCCGACCGACGTAAGAGAAGAGAAGCAACATATGTTGGGATGTTCACAAGTAAACCGATAAATCAAAAGCTTAATGGAGAAACAACACTTGCCGGGGTAATTGCTCGCAATTTATGCATTAGGTTTGTTTTACGTGGTTCAATCAAGCAATGGCTGATGTGGTGTGTTGTTTTTCTGTAGGATCGGCTAGCATTCGGTAGAGACATTTCTCATTATAGCCGGCGGTGCATACTAGAAGTGTTCGTGAAATCAGCTGGCCAGCTGAATGTCAATCAGTGAACTCCTGCTGGCCCGGTCAGTTGTTGAGATAGATCAGCTGCCTCGTGTTTACTGCCTCTTAATTACAGCTACATGTTTCAATTACTTACTTTTTCTGGTGTATACTGTCTCTTAAAGACGATAAAACAAAGAAAATTTGATATATTTTGGTCACTTGAAACGTCATGAAAGTTTGGAGAGAACAATAATGGAGGGGTATATTCCTGGGAAGAGAGGAAGAGGAAGGCCAAAGAGAAGATGGGTGCAGGATGTGGCAGATGATCTCCAGATGGGTGTATCAGACGCGGAACAACTTGCTCAAGATCGAGCAGTTTTCCGGAGGGTTGTTATGGCAGCGAAGTTCTGCAAAGGACATGCTACTGAATGAATGGATGAATACCGTCTGTTACATGTTTCCGATAATTGCATGTGGTCCTCTGTATGTGGGTGTGAGTGCGTGTGTGTGTGTGGGTGTGAGTGCGTGTGTGTGTGGGTGTGAGTGGGTGTGTGTGTTTTAAATTGGGGATTGGTGGTGGTGGGACAAGGGTGGTTTAGGCGGCGGGGAAAGGGGGGGGGGGGAGAAATCCCGTAACAGGAATGTGCTGTAGGAATACGCAATGTCGACTATCGCGTGTTATAGGTGCGCATCATGGAAAACAGGGGTCCAGAATTGATAATATGGAACGGGACAGCAGTATCTGCTGGTGTGTTTGAAGTCTGCTCCCATAGATATGTGAAGGAATTCAACTGTGACGTAGAACGGTACTGACAGGTCGTTAATTCACAACAAGGGAATTCAATCGCAAGGTGAGGAGAGAAGACAAAGGACTTAGCAACACTCCCAATCTCTTATCATGCTCACTTATGTAGAGATATCTATCACGCACCGGTGCGTCGGTCCATCGTTCTGTCGATACGTGTGCCTCTCTTTCCTTCTGTGAACATATCAACAGTGCCCTCTTTCTATCCTCTCCATGCTCTCAGCCTGTTCTGTTTACCCATTATTGAGCGATGTATGTACACTTTATAGTTGCCTTGCACATAAACACCAATTCACGGTTGGACACGCATGTATATATACTCAGCTCGTGCTCCTGCGCACTGACACACACACACGCACGCACACACACACACACACGCACACACACACACACACACACACACACACACACACACACACACGCCCGCACACACGAGTTAAAGAAGAACACAATTACAGTGTCTCTGTATCGATCCGTCTGTTTTATCCATTCGTGTCTATTTTTGCAAGCGACACATTCCTTGGGCCAAATAAATGTAGCTCATGAATATTCAGGTTTAAAGATGAGCAAGTGGAAAGGAGGCGCGGCAGAGGGAGAGCGCAAGTGTGGTCGACGGCCTGGTTCATGCTGCAGGGTTCTTGTGAACACAGTTAGTCGCATGCCATTACACAGTCAGTCGCATGCCCTTACACAGTTAGTCACATGCCCTTACAGTTAGTCGCATGCCCTTACACAGTTAGTCGCATGCCATTACACAGTCAGTCGCATGCCCTTACAGTTAGTCGCATGCCCTTACACAGTCAGTCGCATGCCATTACACAGTCAGTCGCATGCCCTTACAGTTAGTCGCATGCCCTTACACAGTCAGTCGCATGCCATTACACAGTCAGTCGCATGCCCTTACACACTTAGTCACATGCCCTTACAGTTAGTCGCATGCCCTTACACAGTCAGTCGCATGCCATTACACAGTCAGTCGCATGCCCTTACACAGTCAGTCGCATGCCCTTACAGTTAGTCGCATGCCCTTACACAGTCAGTCGCATGCCCTTACAGTTAATCGCATGCCCTTACACAGTCAGTCGCATGCCCTTACAGTTAGTCGCATGCCCTTACACAGTCAGTCGCATGCCATTACACAGTCAGTCGCATGCCCTTACAGTTAGTCGCATGCCCTTACACAGTCAGTCGCATGCCCTTACAGTTAGTCGCATGCCCTTTCACAGTCAGTCGCATGCCCTTACACAGTCAGTCGCATGCCCTTACACAGTTAGTCGCATGCCCTTACACAGTCAGTCGCATGCCCTTACACAGTCAGTCGCATGCCCTTACACAGTTAGTCGCATGCCCTTACACAGTCAGTCGCATGCCCTTACACAGTCAGTCGCATGCCCTTACACAGTCAGTCGCATGCCCTTACACAGTCAGTCGCATGCCCTTACACAGTTAGTCGCATGCCCTTACACAGTCAGTCGCATGCCCTTACACAGTCAGTCGCATGCCCTTACACAGTTAGTCGCATATCCTTACACAGTCAGTCGCATGCCCTTACACAGTCAGTCGCATGCCCTTACACAGTTAGTCGCATGCCCTTACACAGTTAGTCGCATGCCCTTACACAGTTAGTCGCATGCCCTTTACAGGACACTGCAATCAACCGCAACATGTATTGTCTGTCTGTGATGTACTAGCCAACAGTCTTAGCATCTAATTTAAGACGTACGTACACAGTCATAATGTTGTGGACACGCTATGGGAAGAAATAAATTGGAGAACTTGGTGACAACTGAAAAGATTGAATTGGGCAGAACAAGGTGGAGGCAGAGAATTAAATACCTGGATGGCTTGGCAACGTGGTATGGTCGAAACAAGAACACTGAGCTGCTGCACGACTCTGGTGATCGAGTGAGATGGCGAAATATGACCGCCCACTATTATCGGCATGGCACATGATGATGATGATTCTTATGCATTGTTATTTCAGTAGTTTGACATTGCTTTCTGAACGGCCAACGCCTGTTATCAATGAAGTCAACGCAAAGGGGTCTGCTTCCAAATCGCCCACAGCTGATTTTAAACCCTCCAACTTTTATGATGGGGGAATTTATGACACTGGGAGTGTTACTATCCAATGAGGCACACAGCCGGTTTGTGAGTATAGGCCGTGTAGTATGTACTATTCTATTCTGCAACAACCACGGCCCAGGATGAACATTCTACATTGCACCCGCCATGGTTCTGAATGTTCTACACTGCAACTAGATGGAACTTGTTGAATGTTTTACATTGTGTCTTTGGGAACTGTATGCGACGTTACTGTAGTACTGGCTGTAAAATATTACCTATGTTTGTGCGGTTACTGTAGCACTCTATGTCTGTGCGGTTACTGTAGCACTGGATGTAAGATATTACCTATGTCTGTGCGGTTACTGTAGCACTGACTATAAGATATTATGTCTGTGAGAACTGTCTGTGTGTTTGCTGTAGCACAGGTTGTAAGAAATTACCTGTCTGTTCGGTTACTGTAGCACTGGCTGTAAGATATTACCTATGTCTGTGCGGTTACTGTAGTACAGGCTGTAAGATATTACCTATGTCTGTGCGGTTACTGTAGCACTGGCTGTAAAATATTACCTATGTCTGTGCGGTTACTGTAGCACTCTATGTCTGTGCGGTTACTGTAGCACAGGCTGTAAGATATTACCTATGTCTGTGCGGTTACTGTAGTACAGGCTGTAAGATATTACCTATGTCTGTGCGGTTACTGTAGCACTCTATGTCTGTGCGGTTACTGTAGCACTGGCTGTAAGATATTACCTATGTCTGTGCGGTTACTGTAGTACAGCTGTAAGATATTACCTATGTCTGTGCGGTTACTGTAGCACTGTCTGTAAGATATTACCTATGTCTGTGTGGTTACTGTAGCACTCTATGTCTGTGCGGTTACTGTAGCACAGGCTGTAAGATATTACCTATGTCTGTGCGGTTACTGTAGTACAGGCTGTAAGATATTACCTATGTCTGTGCGGTTACTGTAGCACTGTCTGTAAGATATTACCTATGTCTGTGTGGTTACTGTAGCACTCTATGTCTGTGCGGTTACTGTAGCACAGGTTGTAAGATATTACCTATGTCTGTGCGGTTACTGTAGCACTGTCTGTAAGATATTACCTATGTCTGTGTGGTTACTGTAGCACTCTATGTCTGTGCGGTTACTGTAGTACCCCCATTGGCACCTTGCCGTCTTGACAGACGATAGTTTGTGCTTTAAAAAGGCATAATAACTTTTAACTATGGCGGTAGCGAGTGTGACTGATAAGGCCAATTTGCGCTGTAAATGTCCGTTCACAGTGGGTGCATGTGAACACGTGGTCATTTCCACCATCATGCACCATCTTACGTCTCAAACGCTTGGTGTGTGACTTTTCTGCAATAATTTTCTCCTTTGACTTTATTCCATTTCTGATATTTGCCCTCCATGCAACACGTTCAGCGGCGACTTGCTCCCAATGTGCATTATCAATGCCTGTATCAATCATGTCCCGCTTACACACATCTTTGTATCGTAGTAGAGGCCGACCCTGAGATCTCTTACCCATCTGTAATTCACCAAAAAAGATATCCTTTGGTATTCTACCATCATCCATCCTCCTAAGATGTCCTATCCATCTAAGTCTACGAAGACTGAGCATGGAATAAACTGTCACACAACCTGATCTTTCCAATACTTCAGTATTTGTGATTTTGTCTTGCCACTTAATACCAAGAATTCTTCGCAGACACCGCATATGAAAGCTGTTTAAATTGTTCTCTTGGTGTGAGTAAGTTGTCCAGGTTTCACTGCCATAGAGAAGAGTACTAAGGACACAGGCTTGATAGACAAGGACTTTTGTTTTGGCAGTAAGCTTCCTGTTCTCCCAGACTCGTTTTCTTAACCTGTTCATTGTTGTTGCTGCCTTACCAATCCGGATGTTGATTTCCTGATCTAGGGATAATTTGCTATTTACCACTGATCCTAGATATGTAAAATGGTCTACTATCTCTAGTTCGGCGTCGTCAATAAAGATTGATGGTACCCCATGTGCACCTTGTGACATAATCTGTGTCTTCTTTTTGCTAATTGTTAAACCAAATTCAGAACAAGCATTGGAGAATGCAGATAGTAGACATTGCAATTCTTCCTCAGAGTGGGTCGTAACTGCAGCATCATCTGCAAAAAGCAACTCTCTGATCAGTACCCTCCAAATTTTGGTCTTAGCCTTCAATCTCTGAGCATTGTAGAGGCCGCCATCTGAGCGTGAGTGAATGTATATACCACCATCCTGATCACGAAAGGCATATTTCAGTAGAAGTGAAAAGTATATTCCAAAGAGGGTGGGAGCTAGTACACAACCTTGCTTAACTCCACTCTTGATTTCAAATTCTTCAGAAGTTGCACCATCAAACTTGATTATACCCTTCATGCCTGTGTGGAACGATTCCACAATGGACAGAAGAGTTGGTGGGCAGCCAATCTTCTTTAGTGCCTTGAACAGACCCTCACGACTGACCAAATCAAATGCCTTTGTGAGGTCGATGAAGGCAATAAACAGTGGTTGATTCTGTTCACGGCATTTTTCTTGCATTTGTCGCAATGAGAATATCATATCAGTGGTAGACCGGTTCTGTCGAAAGCCACACTGTGATTCGGGGTAGACTTGATCTCCTAGGACTTGAAGTCTGCGCAGAACAATTCTGGCAAATACTTTTCCAACAATACATAGAAGTGAGATACCCCTATAGTTGTTGCAGTCGCTCCGATCGCCCTTGTTCTTGTACAGTGTTATGATGCTTGAATCTTTGAAATCCTGTGGGACTTGTCCTTCACGCCAGCATAGCTGTAGTACAGGCTGTAAGATATTATCTATGTTTGTGTGGTTGCTGTAGCACTGGCTGTAAGAAATTACCTATGTCTGTGCGGTTACTGTAGCACTGTCTGTAAGATATTACCTACGTCTATGCGGTTACTGTAGCACTGGCTGTAAGACATTACCTATGCCTGTGAGAACTATCCGTGCGGTTAATGTAGCACTGGCTGTAGGATTACCTGTGTCTGTGAGAACTATCTGTGCAATTACTGTGGTATTGGCTGTGAGGTATTGCCCGTGTCTGTGAGAACTTTCTGTGCAGTTACTGTAGTACTGACTGTAAGATATTACCTGCGTCTGTGAGAACTGTCTGCGCGTTTACTGTAGTAGTAACTGTATGTCAAAGACTCAACCGCATCCCCTCCGCCAGGGAGAGCGGTCAATCCTAAAGGGACCAGGAGGAGATACGGTGCCCGAGGCAAGAGCAGGGGAGATGAGGGAATCGTGGAAGCTTAGCCACTCCCTCAGAATACACGCAGGCGGTGTGCAGAGAGTTAGCACTCTAATCACGATACCACCACACCTCATGAAGCCAGAGCACAGTTGAGTAGACACTCAACAGGCCACGTTTTGCCAGCAGCGTGCGATGTGAGGTAACACGCACGAAGGAGAAGGTGACCCCCGCGTGGTGTGTAACCACGGGAGGGATGTTCGGCAGACGGGAGACTGGACTTGGGGCGTTCACATCGGTTTAGAATAACGTTAGGAGTTTTGGGTTCACTCGTAGATAGAGTTAGCATAGGGTTAGCAGTTTGTGTTAGATAATTCTGTGGCTATATATTGTGTATTGCATTAGCGACTGTTTACCGCTTGTAAGCGAGCCAACGGCAATAAAATGGACCATGCATTTTGCCTCCCACACGACTTGCAAGTTGTCTTGTACGAGTGTGTGAGAAGTACCCGATGAAACCTGTCAGTTAAGTTGTTGACAGGCCAGGGTAATTGTGGTGTCAAGAAGTGGTGCTTGGACGAAAGCGCCAAGCTAATACCCACAGTAAAGGGTAATTGTGGTGTCAAGAAGTGGTGCTTGGACGAAAGCGCCAAGCTAATACCCACAGTAAATGGTAATTGTGGTTGTCAGAAGTGAAGCTTGAATGTAATATTCAAGCTACTCCACTCGTCCACGAGGCTCTAAGACTAGGATTTAATTTGTGTAGTGACGATGATTTGTGCAGACGAGAGAATTTTGCAAGCTAGAAATGTGCCTATCGTGACGTATTAAACTGTTTAATTGTGTTTATGAAGTATTTATTTAGTGAGATTAGATATTCATCAAAGCTGTAAGTATTAATATTCTTGCTTTCTCATATTTATTTATATATTTACCTTTTTGTTGAGAAATGAGTACCAAAAATGATTCAGGGCGGAGCGATACAAAACAAAGCCGACAATATCGATTTTTCATCGCGCTGTGCTGTGACGTCAGATGATTGACAAACAGTCGTCTGGGCTCATTAGCATACAGCAATCGAGTGTGTAAAAATTTGCTAAACAGCTGCTCGCCTGAATCGGTACGTTATATCATTTATTATTTATTTATTTCAACTACTAAAGGAATATATTTATTTATTTAAACATTATGATGTTATTTTTATGTCGTTAAAACCAGATATGCATATTTTTGGTCATATTTTCTCGGTGTTTACCGTCACGATGGAACTATTTTTTGGCCTGGCAGATGATACTTGCCTGCACAACACGTACAGAAATTAAATAGATTAGTAACATAAAGCGATAACTGATAGAGCAAAGACAGGACATTGACATTTAATGTATTTAATACATATTCTAGTTGTTCGTGAACCTGTCTGTCATTGTCTAAGTCATTGTCCTTAAGGGTCGGGGTTAACATATCGTGTAATAGGCCTAATTACTACGGCCCTGCATATCAAAGGGCGTACTACACCCGATTACGGCCCTGAGTACCAAATATAGTTTGCTGGTAACGACACGTGCCTCCACCCGAAAGTACCAAGGTGACCTGTGGCAACGGAGTTAAAGCTGAGTACACTTATATATTTTGGCATGCAATTTGATTAATAGTGCATCTCTTTTTCAGCTTTTGAGACACTATTGTATTTTTGTGCTCTGTTTTTTCAGCATTAAATTTTGCAGGGCACAAGCAAAGAGTACAATTCTTTGCGCTCATTGGTGAATAAAAATAACATATCAAAGATAAATAACTGATAAAAGTCATCATTGCCTGTCACTGCGAACCGAATACTAAATTAAAATGGCAACTTTATCAGATTTCATAAAAGCAGGTAAAGAACTAGAATTAACAGGGAAAGAACTACAACAATATGCAGATCAAAATTTTAAACAAGCAAAAGAGGCTGAAAAAGCTGATCGCATACGAAAAGAAGATGCTGAAAGGGACGAACGCGCACGAGAAAGAGAAGAAGAAAGACAGCATCAAAAAGAGATTGCTCAACTAGCTGAGATAACAAAACAAAAACAGATAGAAGATGACAAACAGATTAAGCAAAAAGAATTAGAGATTAAACAACAACAGTTACAACAAGAGAAGGACATTGCTCAACTAGCTGAGATAACAAAACAGAAACAGCTAGAAGATGACAAACAGATTAAGCAAAAAGAATTAGAGATTAAACAACAGCAGTTACAACAGGATAAGGAATTAAAGCTAAGGCAATTAGATCAGGACAAAGAATTAAAGCAAAAAGAGATAGCTGAGATGACAAGAGTCAAAGAAAAACAGATACAAGTAGAATCAGAGACACAGTTAAAGATGAAAGAGCGGGAGGTAGAGTCACACTCAGAAATCTCTGCCACTAAACTTAGAAGTCAACAAGAGTAAAATAAGTTTAATAAATACAAGAATATTATCAAACCATATTGTAAAGATGATTCAATATCAGCATGGACAGAGAATGTAGAATATCAATTTAAATACCATCAAGTTCCATTAGAGATGTGGGCCCCAATTTATACGAAGAATCTCAGTGGTGAGCCCCTTAAAGTAATAGAAACTATACCAACAGAGCTTAGATCTAGCTATCAATACATCCATGATAGGATTATGCAGCACTTTTTACTTGATGCCCCTGGGTATCAAGTTCAGTTCTCAAACCTAAAACCTAAACCTAGTGAAACCTTTATTGATTATGTTTCAAATGCACAGAGTGTACTAGACAGGTGGCTAAAAGCAGCTAATATAGGAAAAGACTTTGATAGATTAAAAAACTTAATTGCTATGGACAAGGTTATATCTACCATACCTTCTCCTTTTGCCAAATTTTTGCATCAGTCAGACATTGAAAACATAGAGCAGTTTGAAAAGAAAGGATCAGCATATTTTTCTTCTAACAGAGATGTGTTTAAGACCTCAAATGACTCTGAAATAGTTTCCTTTGTCAAAGACCAAACTAAAAACTACCAAAGTAATAGGAAACCTTATCAGAAATACGATAAGAAAGATAGGAAAGTGGAAAAATGTATCCATTGTCACCTGTTACATGATTCTTATGCTATGTGTGACAAATCGCCAAATTATCCGGCGCATCTGGAAAATGTAATCAAGATACAGCAAAGTAAAAGATCTGCATACAGGCGAGCAATCAAATGTTTTTTTTGTTCCTGTTATGGCCATTATAGTAATAAGTGCCTTGGCCGGCAGCGTATGAAAGCCAGTAATGCCATTTTGATTGACACCTCTTCAGATGGTGGTAGTGAGAATGAGTCTGAGAGTGAAAGTGACTTACCTAATAACCAAGCAGAAAATGTTTGTGGTGCATACGATATGTTGAGCTTCGACAGCTGTGAACGATGTCACCAATTCCATACAGACGCGAAACTAGAATGTGGACATACAGTACTATGCTCATCTGAGAGTGTAAACGCAGCAGTAGCCTCCAGAGGCAATCTTGTGTTCCACAATGCAATGGTCAATGATGTACCATGCCAGTGTTTGCTGGACAGCGGCAGTACCCTTATTGGTCTTCGAAAAGAACTGGTTAATCCGGGTGATTACACAGGTGATACTGTCAAATGCCGTACATTTTCGGGTAACATTGAAATTTACCCTTTGGCAAAAGCCCATATTGATTCTCCTTTTCTCTCTGGTACCTTTACCTGTGCAATACTGAACAACCCTTGTACTGATTTAATTCTGGGGTGCTTACCCCAACTAAAACATTGTACGATTGATGAAATAGTTGCATGGGAAAAAGTAAAGGCAACCATTACAACAACCAAAACAGACACTTCAAAACATCATAACATATTACAAGATGAGACACTACTGATGCTTTCTACAACCAGCACAGATGACACAAACAAACAGAAACTTTTACACCACCAGAAATCTACTCTTAATGTGTCTCCATACTTAAAATTGTTAAAGGTCAAAGCCAGAGTGACCAAAAATGCATCTTGTTTATTTAGACGTAAGAATGGCATTTCAACTACAGGTCATGCTACTGGTAACCATGAACAGGTGTTACCTGAACAACACCGGTTAACTATGCCAAAATATGCACATAAAACACCGGTGACGGGTCATTTTGCATACAACAACACCAGACCAGGGTTTTTTAAGAAGATAAAATTATGTTTTCATAATGGATTTGCTTGTAATGTCTGTCAACAATTGGTACAAAAGTTTAAGGGTAGACATCCTACACCTGAAGTACAACCTTCTATACTGGCTCCCAAGCCATTTGATAGAGGAAGGGTCAGTTCTACCACAAACACACAAACAACGGTGCAAGAACCAGTGATCTTGAACTTGATCAAGACAGATTTAGGCTACTTCCATGCCAACGAAATGGCAACGACTATTCAAGGTGGTACATAACCATGGTACATGTTGACTATGAAATATCGATAAACAGACACTTAGAGATATTCCATGTCAACATGCGTAAACTTTACTTTTCAAGACAAGAGACAGAAATAGTGACAGACGAACATATTGCATCCACAGCTAATAATAAGACGACAGACATACACAACGCAACTACACTAGCTAGCGAGACTGGCAAATCCGACAATGTACATACATATAGTGAACTTATAGAATACACATGAATATATCAGAAGACTGATGACTGGACAAAACACTGACTGAAGCTCAGACATGGCTTTAATAGGTTGCGACTCTTCGGTCTCACTGTCAAACCGAGAAAAATCGAATTAGGCCTAACAGAAATTCATCTTGGGTCATGTCATTTTTCAAGATCAACTAAAGACTGACCAGAAAATTAGTACCAAAAGATTGAATCTGACCATGTCTACCAGAAATAATCAGGTCAGAAGCCTTCTGGAATTAGTGAATTACTCAGAAATTCAATATTCCAATGTTTTATATGTATTTGTAAAATGAAATGTGAAAGATGCATTATTAATTTCTGCATTGTCAAAATTGAAAATTCTTTTTGTAACATTCCAATCCTCCGCTTGCCTAATCCGAGGCTCGTTTATTATTTTAGGACAAATGCCAGCAGTACTAGGCCAATTTGGTGAGAGCATCTCCCACCCGAGCTGCTACGTGAGCCGTAAGATCACACCTGCTTAGTCCAGAGATTATATATCACAGGTGCAGCACTATGGATCATCTATGCGGTAGCAAAGCTCCAGCGAGTTCTGACGGAGGTGCGCTGCAATGTCCAGACTGACAACTCCCCGAGTGCGGTCATTCATAGCGTTATGCATCAAAATGACCGGATGTACAGGTGGTCACTAATTCTACCATCTGAGAGGATAGAATACCTGAAATCCCACATAATAATGTAGAGTGATAGTTAGTACATGAATACAGTACAATATGCTATGTAAAATAGGTTACATATACACCCATGGTGTGCTTAAGAGTGTACCAAGTACAACGAACTATCATGTGTCCGTAGACATTAACTTAAGAACTGTGCTACAGAACTTAGATACTACCGTGTGAATCAGGACAGCTCATTTCCAACTAAGCTCCAGGCCGGTGTATCATTTGTGTGAAATGTAGAAAACAGTGTCAGAACAGTGCTTAATTTCAGACACATAAAGACTAAGCTACGACACCAGCGAATCTCTACACGTGCACTACCGAGAGAACACTATGATGACTGTGTAATGTATTTCAGATACCCAGGCAAAGTGTGTAGATATATTATGCCTATACAACCGAAGTACAAACATGAAGGCAAATACTAACCTGTGGAAACTGAATACCATGTATATAAACTTAATGTGATATGTAAAATAATAATTTTTTTTAAAAATAGTTATAAATTAGAGGTAGAATTAGGTAATATAATAGTTCTCATTTATTTTAATAGGATAGTTAGTACAGTAATTAACCCATTTACTTAGCTTAAGAATTAAGTTAAAATATTAGGTTAGACGTAAAAAAATAGGTAATTACAAGCTAAAGTAAGATGTTAATAGAAATAGTACCATTTAGAGTGTTACATTTCATTTAGCTTTAGTTTAGGTTAGTTTATTCCATATTAAGGAAAACCATACCATCGATCAAACAATACCAGTAATTAGTAATATCATTTTACATACATCATTTACATAATTTAGATTAACAACATTAATCATATGACTCATTTTCAATCTAACAGCATTAGATAGTATAGTATTAGAAAAGTACATAATTTATGTGCACATCATCCAGGTAATTAGGGTACATAACTCATATCACACTAATTACATTTAAATAGTTACATTACATCCCTTAGTTTAGATAAACATAACGAGTAGGATAAACAGATAATATAATTAACATAATAGAACTTAGGTAACACATTAAATACTTAGGTATAAAAGGAGAATAGTTTATGATAATATAAAATATGATACCTTAGGTTAGTGTAACATACGAGATGATGAGATCAAAGGGACAAGCCATCAACCCTGTCTCGCCCATGTAAATATAATGTACATATATGACTCGTGCAATGACTAGCGCACAGTCATGAGGCTCAATCATCTCAAACTGAGCCAACTGTGTACAGTGTCACTGAACAGTTTTTAAATGATCAGAAGAATTAGTGTGGAAGGATAATAGATGTGTGACAGAGGTAAGGGTGAAAGGAGTATGACAGAAGTGTGAAAGTGAGAATGAATGAAAGATAGACAAGAGAGAATGCAAGCAGTCAGCGAATTCTTCTGCTGCCTGCAACGACTTTTAATATTAGTTGGTTAATGTTGGTTTTCGCTAGTGAAATTGTGTTAGTGTGAATGTGTTGTTTGTGATATAGTTTAGAACTTAGAATACAGTATTTTGGGTTTCATAACAATGGAATGTAGTCACGAATCAGTGTTATACACCTGCTTGTGGCCACATTGAACAAAATTATGACACTCAAAAAACTAACATACATACACAGATAAGTTAGAATTATAGGGTAGAAGTTAGATTAGTAGATTTATTACATCCAAACACGCAAACAACCAGAAAAACAAACATATAAATTGCATACACTATTTGCAGATCAAAGGCAGATAACTTTGGGGCCAGTGGACATAATAGACAACGAAGAACTAAATTAACAGTGAAATAAAGTCTTACGCGCGGAAGCGAAGAAGGTAAAGCCTGTCGCACACACTCTTGTAGATTGGTTGTTAAATATTATATGGGGGACATGAAGCAATTCATGTGTTGACCCTAATAGTCAACTTTGTATGGGTAGTAAGTTAATTTACTATGGGAGGGCAGGTCTTATAAGACAACGGTCCGGTTCAGACATACCTCTGATAAATATAATATAGCATGTGAGAAGGGGCTCACGCCAACCAGGCAAGTTTGTGGCGATTGCCAGTAGCCAAGTGAGGCTTTACTACATTGTGACAATAGTTGTTAAATAGTCTATTGGAAAGCCCAGAGCCAGGTTATCTAGAGTCTTTGACAAAAATTAGAGACACTAATTTTTTGTGTAGAAACCTCCTTGCGTCACAACCAATAAGTGAAAGTTGATGACGCAACACAAGGGGGGCGGGTGTGTGTCAAAGACTCAACCGCATCCCCTCCGCCAGGGAGAGCGGTCAATCCTAAAGGGACCAGGAGGAGATACGGTGCCCGAGGCAAGAGCAGGGGAGATGAGGGAATCGTGGAAGCTTAGCCACTCCCTCAGAATACACGCAGGCGGTGTGCAGAGAGTTAGCACTCTAATCACGATACCACCACACCTCATGAAGCCAGAGCACAGTTGAGTAGACACTCAACAGGCCACGTTTTGCCAGCAGCGTGCGATGTGAGGTAACACGCACGAAGGAGAAGGTGACCCCCGCGTGGTGTGTAACCACGGGAGGGATGTTCGGCAGACGGGAGACTGGACTTGGGGCGTTCACATCGGTTTAGAATAACGTTAGGAGTTTTGGGTTCACTCGTAGATAGAGTTAGCATAGGGTTAGCAGTTTGTGTTAGATAATTCTGTGGCTATATATTGTGTATTGCATTAGCGACTGTTTACCGCTTGTAAGCGAGCCAACGGCAATAAAATGGACCATGCATTTTGCCTCCCACACGACTTGCAAGTTGTCTTGTACGAGTGTGTGAGAAGTACCCGATGAAACCTGTCAGTTAAGTTGTTGACACTGTAAGATATTACCCGTGTCTGTGAAAACTGTCTGTGCGGTTACTGTAGTACTCTGATTGTAAGATACTACATGTGTCTGTGAGAAATTTCTGCGCGGTTACTGTAGTACTGACTGCAAGATATTACCTATCTGTGCGGTTACTGTAGTGCTGGCTGTAAGATATTACCGGGACTGTGTGGTTATTGTAGTAATGAGTGTAAGCACTAGTGTATTTGAGGGTTCGTATTGACCACAATTGGCTATTCAGAACATATTACTCCCCATGTTCACATGGAAGGTTATCTGCAGAGAGTCGCCAGCATTGAATGCATGCTTCCTCCATTCACGCACCACCGTCATGACGACGGTAAGATAGTTTAGATACACTAGTGTCACCTGCCGCTTCGAACCATGTGCCAACTCGATAGCTCATGCAGCAATTCCTTTTTATGTTTCATGTATGTTTCCGTGATGTGCAAGTTCATCATCCCATGCCCCGTTTCTACGCATGCGTATTTCAGCAACCTGATTCGCTGTTCCCTTTGCTGAGACGGTGAACTTATCACTCAGCTCCATCGCGGAGACAACACCCAATCAACACTGCTAGAAGACAGTATTCAATCAGTCATTGTTCTGGGTGGATTGTCTAAATATACCAAGACACTTTAAGCAAGGTGACAAGAGGTGTGTTAGAAGCGCAGTGTTCATCTTGTTAGTGCAGAGATAATATGAACATTCACCCCTTTCTTACTTGGACCGGTAATGGTTGCAACGAATAACATTGTAACCTAGCAATGCATGTCGATAGTGGCCACACAGCAGGGTTGGTGTGAGACTGACTACCACACCCTTTAGTAACCTGTCGGTTAACATTCTACCAATCATGAACTAGTCCACAGAGGGGCTGATCTACACTGACCAAAAGCCACTGCTTCATTATAAGATAACAGACAGAAGAAGACAACAACAAAATTAGCCTAACGCGATAGAGTACTGGGTACAAGAAGTAAGGAAAGACGAACACAATACTGGGAATCAAATAAGTATATGGGCAACATGAACATCGCTGTAATCTCCTGAAATATAGAAGATTGTCGGGGATAAATGCTAATGCGTGTCCAGACTTGCGACTGCCCACTGCGAGCGACCAGAAGTAGCTTACTTTATACAGAGAGATAAGCTTGTTCCAGCTGGTAGTCCATCCAGCTCAAGCGTCCTTCTCAGGCATCCCGCCTGTTTCATGGATATTTTTATTATTCCTTCACATAACGAGCCTTCCAGAGTATTTCCACCGTGCAGTTAGTATCAGGCTCAACACCGTTAACACGAGGGGCCGATATAGCACAGTACTAGCGTGCTTGTGTTCCAGCTCCGCGGTCCTGCATTCGAATCCATGTCAATGATGGGATTCTTGACCACTGACCTGGGCTCCTTAGTCCTTGGGCCTAAAGTGGGTAAGAGGAAGTAAACACGCCAGCCTGGTGCTGGCCATGTCACCATGTGCTGGTTACCTACAACGCGTTATGGGGTGAACTTACTTTATTTACTGTAAACATCAGGTGCCTTAAAATATGTTGAATCAACTAGACGCAGAAAGAGGAACAAACATTACCAGATGTAGTCAGCCACATAATATGTGATCCAGTGTCAGCATAGCCGTCGTATTGAGCCCCCCTTCACACGCCACGCCGCCCCCTCCCACGTCTGTCATCTGATCCAAATCAACATTGGGCTGTTCAAATGTATTCACTTGCCAGCGGTCACGCTGCGCACAATGGGATCGATAACATTAGGCCGCGGACACCGTTGTCGTGTGAACACCGTCCAGGGGCGGCAAGCTATCAGACACCGCCCTCCTAGTATTCTTCATTTATAATTCATTCTCTTTTAGGTCCCTGACAAATAATTGGCCGGTACAGTTGCTTTGCGATTTCTCACTGGTGCCATATAGCTTCCCACGTCTGAACAATTGAGTTTAGAGTTCGAGTCACCAGTGATCCAACCAGTGTTACATTTACGCTACGTTAGTAGAGTGGAAGCACGGGCCATGAATAAACAATGCCAGGGTTTCACTGAAGCTTACCACGTGTGGATAGGAAGAATATCATGGCAGCAGAACAATAAGCGACGTAGTATTATAAATACAAGTGAAAACATTACTTCAGTGACACACGCAGCACACACGCGCGCGCGCGCGCGCACACACACACACACACAAAGAGACAGTTCTTTGTTAAAGATTGCATTACAGAGAAACTTTGAGGGAAAACGTAACGAGGAAGACATCGTTACAAGTGGGAAAACATCAAGCGAGCTGGAATAAGCCGATATAAATACAAAATGAAGACGCAGAACTTTAAAAAAAAACAGTACTAACACGAGATATAAGAAGGGTTGTCCTCGTGGCGAAGTGATGTTAAGATGGCCCTAATACAGTTTACAACCCGTACATGGGTTCAATGGATCACCTGCAGCTGGGAATATATTATATAGCAGTGGGTTATTTTCTGTGGAGGAGACTGATACATCTGTCCAGCATCGGTGCTTATGCTCTGCCTGTATCAAGTAGATACATGCCTTCTGCTTCGTGAAGCTTGGAAGGGACATAATACCGACAGTCGGCTCCACAAGTAGTGCACCTCGCTTGTCGCAACGATCAGGTGGTTGCTAAAAATTGTGTGTTCTATATATAACCCTAGTGACTTCTACAGACAAAAAGGCAAGTGAAGAAACACTACAGATGGCACCAGCGCGGGCTACTCTAATTCACCACACATAATATGAAATCGATTTTCCCTTCCGTAAATTTCCAGATACACCTCTTGGTCGGGACTGGAAAACTCTCATATCTCCGCAAGCGCTTGACAAGGAATCCTGTTTACTCTGTTTATCTTGGGAGACCCGAATTCCGGCTTTTGGGGCTCTTCTCGAGTGATGCTGTTTCACAGACAGGCGGCCGCCGTCTGCCAGTCAGCTAGGCTGCCGAAGTAATGAAGATATAATTTGTGAAGAGAACATTTGACTGGAATGTTTTGTTAGGTTTGAAGAACTACCAGGCAGAGAGGTACACAGAGAAACAGACAGACGGACGATCGGATAATACATATAAGATTACATATTGCTCCTCGAGACAGTTGTCAATGAATAAGAGGCAAGTGAGCAGTTACACAGCCACATTGAACACATTCCCAACTGGATTGACAAGATACTACACACAGGCGATGGTAGCCTAGGTAGGCCGACACACCGGAACATCCCCGCTTCATCGATCGCGAGGCATGTGCTGGACAGCGGCCATGTGATTGAGAGAGACAGTGCCTTCCGTGTGTTGTTCAACACACAAAGTAGTCGCTTGTTAAAGTTTGCAGAAGCCATAATGATTAACCTACATAAGCCGGCTTTGTGCAAGCAGAAAGACATGTTAGTCAGTTTAAAATTACCGTGGTAGACAATCGACATTACTGTGCGAACATGTGTATATTTCAGCTTGAAGGAGTTATCTAGTTATTTCACTTTATGTTGTGTGAATTCTGCAGTATGTACCTGACGAGATGCAGCGAAATATGCCAGGCAATAAATCGTGCAATCTATTGTTTGTGTCTTCGTTATTTTAAATTACACTACGGGAAAACATTGTTTTGAATTTCTGAAACGTCTCCTCACATTACCAACTGTGAAACGATTGGATTTATTACTCAAGATGAAGTGTAAAATATCGGTGCAGGGTTGTCAATTGAGATTTCTTAAGGAATGCCTAAACACTGGAATATTTCCTCACCGGTATTTCAGATCTCTGAGAGCCAACAGAGAATGTCCAACAAGAAAAACCCTGAGGCGACTGACGAAAAACCAGATAGAAGACACTCAGTCCAAGGTTGCCAACCTCAAGCGCACACATATTTCTGCATACTACGTCACCAAAGAATTGAGCCTGTACGGCTACTTGAAGTTCACTAAATTCTGCACAGAAACAGTGTACAAAGAAAGTGAAAATCGCAGAGAATGCTCGCCTCAACAAATCACTGAGCACTGAAAAGACAGCAACGTCAGTACTAGACAACCCAGAGAAATATGTGAGGAACTTATCGTCGTATGTACTGAACAATATTGAAAGTGAGGCCCTTGCATACAGATTAAAATTCGGCATAAAGCCCAAACACGTCAACCGTATTGAGTCGCAAGCACAGTTTGAAATTTTTTGATCGAGTCTCCAAATTATCACCTAATTCTGCTGAGTCGGTCGGGTGGCTCAAGGCCAAACTGGTAGATTTAGAACACCAGTATTGCACAACATCCTCTAAACAGACATGTCCACTGACCAACAAACACCTTACTGCTTTAAAAGCATTAAAGGCTAACAAAACACTCGTAATAATGAAACCAAACAAAGGAAGTGGTGCAGTATTGATGGACATGTCAGACTACCAGAGTAAAATGGAAGAGATATTATCAGGTGAATCTAAATTCAGGGTAGATAAAAAAGTAAACAAGTCGGAGAACCCAGATGCAAAAATGAGGAAAGGGATCCAGTCACTTGTGAATGCGGGACTCATCAATGAGGCCACTGCAAAAATGCTCACACCACGTGGTTCCCAAACTCCTCAGATCTACTGTGTACCCAAACTTCACAAGCCCGCTGACATGGTTCTAACATGTGTGTGTGTATGGAGAGGGGTGGGTATTTATGTGTTTATAGGACAGATCCGGACCATATTATATACACTTTAGCTCCGTATGCATCATATCATTGAGCAGCAGGATTGCTATACTCAAGCGAACAGTGTTTTGCACACAGTGTATATACTATTCTAGAATTTATTGTGTGTTAACATTTGGCCCATTATGGTATACATGTGTTGGCGTTACTAGACAGCTAAGTGCCTGCCGACGGGGACAAATTTCAGGGCATATCTAGAACACAGGTGGACTATAGAAATTAGGCACATGTAAACAGACGACTTAGAAAGTGTATGGGGAAAGCCTGCATGGGTGGGCTAAACAAAGGTCATTAACATAATAGATGACCGATGTAACAGGACAGTCATATATAAAACGTTTTGTCAGTAGTTACATTTAAGTTTTACATCTCCCTCTGAGGTTGTTTTCAGCCGGTCCTATGCCTTGTTATGCAATACACATATTTGATTGATCTTCAATGGTAGTCACACTATCAACAATTTCATCATCGTTCAACATTTCAAAGCGTCCATCCATTTTGTCACATTCCAAACAATCTGTTAATTCCTCTGGCGTAATGTTTTCACTGTTTAGTCATACATTGTTGCACAGTTGCACAATTTCGTCAACACTAACAGTCTCAGTTCCGTCAGTTTCGTCAATAGGTTCAGGCAAGAGTTTATTCAACCCATTCGTTAGGTTAGACAATGTAAGGTCAGCCCAGGCAGTGGCGACATTGAAAATAGCGTCCTTTATGTTGTAACTCTTCGGTTTTTTTTTTTTTTGGACGATGGCGGATAACAGAAACTGATCGTTAAACGAATGACGATTAATCGAAAATGTACTACATGTATATATATATATATATATATATATATATATATATATATATATATATATATATATATATATATATATATATATGTGTGTGTGTGTGTGTGTGTGTGTGTGTGTGTGTGTGTGTGATAGCTTGATAACGGATAAAGAAGAAAGGAAGGAGGAAGAAGGGAATGAGATGAGAGAGGGAGTAGGAGTGTGAGGAGTAGAGAGGGTAAACAAAGGGACGAAGATAAAGGTGGATTCTTTCCGGTGTAGCGCCAATTACTAATGATGTAACGCCTTAATCTTTATATTTTGACATGAGGTCAGGTCACCAAGCGCACAAACTATTAACTATTCATTGAACGAACAACTGAACAGATATATCTATCAAACAACCACTCAATATTAAAGGTCAGGTGTTAAGACAACTAGAACTGTGGAAAATGAAACATTTAGATTTTTTTTTAAATTTTAATGTCTGGAAGAGACAATTAAGACATTAGGTACATTGGGGATGCGGTTTAGAGGCACACTACAACGCATATTTTTTTTACAGATGCGACATATAATTTACCCACAACAGATTTAGGATTTCTTAAGAGAGCAAGTCAGACATTCTACTCCTTTTATGGGTAACTGTTCTGCACAGAACAAGCCACGTGATGATGATGATAATGACGAGGACGAGGACGACGTAGATCAGGCGTTCGTGGCAATGTAACGTTATGTACCCGCAGCTGTGGCAACAGAAACACAGTACACCCTTGTCACATGCAGACACAACCACAAGTCAGCAGAAGAATCAGGCAATAGAGACGAGAGGAAGAACGTACGAGTCGTTGGGATATATGCAACAGATCATGATTGGAGACCTGATAATTGAGAGTAAAGCACACAGGGCAGTGGTACTGGAGGCAGAAGAAAACAGAAATTGTGTTGTATAGATCTGACTATGAAGACTTCTGGACATGCTATAAGGAAAGACACAATGGGTCTCTTAGTGAGAACTGAGCCAAGTGATGGGACAGTAGTACAACGAAACATTGCTATGTTACAATGTTCAATGAAACTATGTAGGCATAAACCCGCTCCATTTGAGGGCACACTCTATTGGGATGTGGACCATTCTATGGGGGTATCGACACATTCTATGAGTATGTGAACGAACTCTATAGGGATGTGGACGCACTCTATGGGGATGTGGACACACTCTATGAGGATGTGGACGCACTCTATGAGGATGTGGACACACTCTATGGGGATATCGACACACTCTATGAGTATGTGAACGAACTCTATAGGGATGTGGACGCACTCTATGGGGATGTGGACGCACTCTATGAGGATGTGGACACACTCTATGGGATGTGGACACACTCTAAGGGGATGTCAACAAGCTCAAGTTGACTTGCTGTCTGTGGATGTATTCATGCTACCATCTGTAGCTGTAAGTCCAGAAAGACGAAATAACAGTATGACACCGGCGTTGCGTATGTACATCGACTGGTCAAATCACATAACCTGGCAACACATACATGACCGAGAAACTGATGACATGTGTGGGATGCGGCCCGTCATCACAAACGCTTTTCGGTATGTTGATCATCAGCTGACACATTGGCAGGTTTGAAGGAGAGCATCACTCATGGCGTCAGATTCATACTGCTATATAACTGCACAGAAGTTATGGACACAATCTACTACTACATGAACCCGCTGAAGCTGTCGGTCAGGCGGCGTCAGAAGCAGGCACGGGTCTCTCTCTCTCTCTCTCTCTCTCTCTCTCTCTCTCTCTCTCTCTCTCTCTCTCTCTCTCTCTCTCTCTCTCTCTCTCTCTCTCTCTCTCTGGTATGCATTGTTTCATGGCCAGACCGAGCTCAGAGAAGCGAACCCCGCACAAACATAGTGCTAACATACACAACTTCAGCCTTTAGTGCAATATGTCTGAGATAATAATAAAGTAGAGCCGCGCATGCTCCTTCCTACCTGAGTATAATCTCGGCGGTGCCCCGGTAGGAAGTCGGCATTTATGTTAGGCTTGACAGACGAGGCAATTGTTGGGGATCCGTTGCGTTTTTACTCATTCGTGTCATGCTGTTATACACTTGCAGAACGAAACCCGTTTCCAGTATGCAGGTCCTTGGGGGTGAAACCACGAGGTAACTGTAGACACGGGTAAACACAAGTACACCCAATTGGTAAAAATGAGTGGAATTTACGATTAGGAGAGCACGGGGGACTAGAAGCGGAATAAATCTAAACAAGGAATTAATTTTATGGCAAGCACATTCCATGTGTAATGACTTGTTAAAGACAAACGGGCTTCTAGCTTTACGAGTGTTTAACATAAGAGCCGAGTAGTATAACAGGCATTGCTTGAATCACGCATGTTTACACATACAGACACATCAATTGCCTATCCTATCAAGAGCTGCCTAGTGTAAATTACTGAAAGTGATAGATGAGATACTGGTGGTTCACAACATTTCGTGGGTTCCATTGCTTGAGTTCTATTCACCGAACTCTATACTGACATACAAGAACATCGTGGACAACATTAGCAGACAGGCTGGTGAGCATCTAATGTCATGGAAATGTAGGTTCTAATTATAATGACAAGAGCACGTAGGCGGAAAGAAACAGTAATGAGGAAATCTTACAAGAAACAAACGAAATTAGAAACATTAGACGTATACAGTCAAACCGCTTATTCCGTCTGTGTGAAAGGAGGGATGGAGTTGGGGGTGGGGGAGGGGGATACGTAATGAGAAGACAAACTCAGTGACATCTGACACAATTGAAAGGGCAAGAGCACGGGGCAGGCTGATACAGAAATACCTTGGCGGTTTTGCTTCATGGCATAATCGAGTCAAGAATAAAGACCTGATTCAAGACAGCTGATCGTGCCAGATTGCGAACTATGGCCGTCCACGATTATCGACACCACAAATGATGATGATGACTGTGAAACTATCCATAAGTAGTTAAATTTCCTCCTGGTGATCAACACATGGTAATCTTAGCTCTGTACATGGGAATATAAGCATTTGGTGCTTTCACCTTTCGGAGTTCACGTGGTGGACCTAATGTGTCTAAAGCCTTCAGGTTACGATGATGTCTATTGTTCTCTCAAACTCACTTTTAATCTGTAGCCTTCTAAGATTGCCAGTCATTGCTAATAACATCCATTTTTCTCTCCCCTCCCCCTCTCTCCCTCTCTCACTTTGAATCTGACAGTCCCTTATTCGGTGTCTGTCGCAAAGGACAACAAAGTTTGCACCTAAAGCTACTCTCAAGGCTTAACATACTATTTTGCGAGCTCTAATCAATTCCGGCGATCTCTCTGGCCGAGGGGTTACACAACTTTCTCCGTAATCCCGTTTATCACGCAGAGTCTCGTAGCGGGCGAGAACTGGGTAGCGGTTCGTCCCCGCTGGTGACTTGCGGGATAACTGAGGCCGGCCGCTCAGAAAGCAATGGCAAACTACTGAGCGTAATCTTGCCAAGAAATCAACAGCTGGATACGAATTCTGTCCATATTCCATAGTTGTTTGGTTCATGTGTATGATAGACACGACCAATGAAGACACTTTACCAGGAGTGTCTAGTTGGTCGTGCGTCGAAGTACACTTGTTCCTGCAGCGAGGCGCCGTCGTCATTTGGAGGTGACAGGTTCGATCCCGGTTGGTAACTATTATAGCTTTCAAATTTTATGTTGTCTAGTGCGTCTTCTAATCTCTATTTCCTTCTTCTTCTTCTGTGAGTGCCAAATAATACTATGTGTGTCCATTTATGTAATCGTCTTAGTGGCCTCAATGGTTCTCCCCATTTATTTCTGCTGTTGACAGCGATGTCCTGTAAAAGGATATGCGAATTTTTAAAAAAATCAATCTCGGCATTTCTCATGAGGACTCACATACGCAATATGATGTTTGAGCCGTTAATATTTCTGATGTAGCTCTAACACACTTGTTCAACTCTTGACCGTGGCTGCAACTGCTACAAGAATAACTAGCCAAAGGGGTCAGTGACCCGAGAATATTGTTATTACTGCGTGCATAACCACTACAGGACTGAGGAACACAATTACAACTGTAGCAGTATAGAGGAACACAATCCACAACTGTTACAGTATAGAGGAACACATTCACAACTGTTGCAGTATAGAGGAACACAATCACAACGGTTGCAGTATAGAGGAACACAATCACAACGGTTGCAGTATAGAGGAACACAATCACATCTGTTGCAGTATAGAGGAACACAATCACAACGGTTGCAGTATAGTGTACACAATCACAACTGTTGCAGTATAGAGGAACACAATCACAACTGTTGCAGTATAGAAGAACACAATCACAACTGCTGCAGTAGAGGAACACAATCCCAACTGTTGCAATATAGAGGAACACAATCCCACATGTTGTAGTATAGAGGAACACAATCCCAACTGTTGCAATATAGAGGAACACAATCCCACATGTTGCAGTATAGAGGAACACAATCACAACTGCTGCAGTAGAGGAACACAATCACAGCTGTTGTAGTATAGAGGAACACAATCCCAACTGTTGCAATATAGAGGAACACAATCACAACTGTTGCAGTATAGAGGAACACAATCACAGCTGTTGCAATATAGAGGAACACAATCACAACTGTTGCAGTATAGAGGAACACAATCACAACTGTTGCAGTATAGAAGAACACAATCACAACTGTTGCAGTATAGAGGAACACAATCACAACGGTTGCAGTATAGAGGAACACAATCACAACGGTTGCAGTATAGAGGAACACAATCACATCTGTTGCAGTATAGAGGAACACAATCACAACGGTTGCAGTGTGACAGTGTAGCGAATTGGTGAAGTCAGAAATAACATAACTCCAGCAGTCTTCTGATGTATGACATTTAATTGTAGTTGCTTCAGGTTTACAGATTCTTATAAATATCGTAGACAAATAACAGAGGTCCAGATATCTCGACAATACGTGATGGTGACTTAAACGTGACCTCGCTCTAAGACTGCTGGCTAATCACTAACTCGTTGCTGTCCTTCCCGTCACGCGTGAGCATCCCTAGTTATTTACATTTTCCCAGGGTGCTCACGCGTGCACTGAAGTTTAGACCCTTTTTCTCTTGCACGCGGAGCTAGATCCCCTTAACAGAGACAGACACTCTGTTATAGCAGTATAGAGGAACACAATCACAACTGTTGCGGTATAGAGGAACACAATCACAACGGTTGCAGTATAAAGGAACACAATCACAACAGTTGCAGTATAGAGGAACACAATCACAACTGCTGCAGTATAGAGGAACACAATCACAACTGCTGCAATATAGAGGAACACAATCACAACTGCTGCAATATAGAGGAACACAATCCCACATGTTGTAGTATAGAGGAACACAATCACAACTGTTGCAATATAGAGGAACACAATCACAACTGTTGCAATATAGAGGAACACAATCCCACATGTTGCAGTATAGAGGAACACAATCACAACTGCTGCAATATAGAGGAACACAATCCCACCTGTTGCAATATAGAGGAACACAATCCCACATGTTGTAGTATAGAGGAACACAATCCCAACTGTTGCAATATAGAGGAACACAATCACAACTGCTGCAATATAGAGGAACACAATCCCAACTGTTGCAATATAGAGGAACACAATCCACCATGTTGCAGTATAGAGGAACACAATCACACCTGCTGCAGTAGAGGAACACAATCACATCTGTTGTAGTATAGAGGAACACAATCCCAACTGTTTCAATATAGAGGAACACAATCACAACTGTTGCAGTATAGAGGAGCACAATAACAACTGTTGCAATACAGAGGAACACAATCACAACTGCTGCAGTAGAGAAACACAATCACAACTGTTGCAGTAGAGGAACACAATCACAACTGTTGTAGTATAGAGGAACACAATCACAACTGTTGCAGTATAGAGGAACACAATCACAACTGTTGCAGTATAGAGGAACACAATCACAACTGTTGCAGTATAGAGGAACACAATCACAACTGCTGCAGTATAGAGGAACACAATCACAACTGTTGTAGTATAGAGGAACACAATCCCAACTGTTGCAATATAGAGGAACACAATCACAACTGTTGCAGTATAGAGAAACACAATCCCAACTGTTGCAGTATAGAGGAACACAAACACAACTGTTGCAGTACAGAGGAACACAATCACAACTGCTGCAGTAGAGGAACACAATCACAACTGTTGCAGTAGAGGAACACAATCACAACTGTTGTAGTATAGAGGAACACAATCCCAACTGTTGCAATATAGAGGAACACAATCACAACTGTTGCAGTATAGAGGAACACAAACACAACTGTTGCAGTATAGAGGAACACAATCACAACTGTTGCAATACAGAGGAACACAATCACAACTGCTGCAGTAGAGGAACACAATCACAACTGTTGCAGTAGAGGAAAACAATCACAACTGTTGTAGTATAGAGGAACACAATCCCAACTGTTGCATTATAGAGGAACACAATCACAACTGTTTCAGTATAGAGGAACAGAAACACAACTGTTGCAGTAGAGGAACACAATCACAACTGTTGTAGTATAGAGGAACACAATCCCAACTGTTGCAATATAGAGGAACACAATCACAACTGTTGCAGTATAGAGGAACACAAACACAACTGTTGCAGTATTGAGGAACACAATCACAACTGCTGCAATATAGAGGAACACAATCACAACTGTTGTAGTATAGAGGAACACAATCACAACTGTTGCAATATAGAGGAACACAATCCCAACTGTTGCAATATAGAGGAACACAATCACAACTGTTGCAGTATAGAGGAACACAAACACAACTGTTGCGGTATAGAGGAACACAATCACAACTGTTGTAGTATAGAGGAACACAATCCCAACTGTTCCAATATAGAGGAACATAATCACAACTGTTGCAGTATAGAGGAACACAATCCCAACTGTTGCAGTATAGAGGAACACAATCCCACATGTTGCAGTATAGAGGAACACAAACACAACTGTTGCGGTACAGAGAAACACAATGAGTGCCCACTGGTGCTGCTGCCGCTGTTATCCCAACTGGCATGCTGTGTGTACTGTTGGAACCAATGCATATTCTGAAAGGAGCTGACTTTGTTGTTGGTTAGTCGTGGAGTATTCCAGACCGATGTACTAGAATTGCCTTGTATTACGACTATATAGTTGATTCTTTGGGCGCTTTTCAAACTGCCGATAGTGGCAGCTGCCGAGAGATTGCCGAGATATCAAGCCAAGGTTGGGTGACCACCATAACTACACCAGGTGCGTTTATAATCAATATCGTTCACAGTATCGATCGCTGTCTCCACCAGGAAAGCCTCAAATATCCAACTCTGTGGTGTACACCGCATTCTCTGGCCATGCTGGCGTTGGCGACGGCTGCGCGATAAACGACATCATCTAAGAAAGTTCGCTGCCACATCATATGACTATATAATACAGCTAGACTTTAGAACGGGTGTGTTTTCAATACGGTCCACGTGTAAGGCTACGGGTAATGCAAAGAACAGGAGGCCGATTGATTGTTATAAATCGCTATTCTATACTCTCTTTGTAGAGGGAAAATTAGACCGCCCAGCCACGCACAATCACATACGCACACTCACACACAATAACATAAACGTAACTGGAGAGAAAGAGGAGAGATACGGTGGCAAATCACATCATCGACGTAGTCTTTGGTTTATCTTGTCATAATTGTCCACTTTATTTCCCATTTTAATATTTATTCCTGATAACTGTTTCCAGTAAATGTATCTGTTTTTATTAATTTGAGATTCGTCCCATAAATGTTAACATCCTCCAGTATTATGATGGATTTAATCCACGCGCGCGCATGTTTGTTCGTGCGTGCATGCGTGCGTGCTGTACATAATCACATGTCTTGGTGTAATCTATCAAGCACACGAGAATGTTTTTCTGTCTAGAAAGATCTCTCTGATTCTCCTTGCAACTTATCTTTACTGTCATCGTTGTGCGAGAATAGATGCTCCCGGGATATTCTTTCTGACATACCGCTAATGACAATCACTGAAGTATTCACTTACTTCAGTAACATAAAAAACACAACCTCATCTGGGTTAGATGGAATCAGCACACGGATTCTCCGTTGTGCTGCGCCAGTGATCTGTATATCATTAACCTATGTATATACTGTAATAGTGATCATGTACCACTATGTGGACAAATAAAAGTAAGATTAAAGAGAGGGAAAAAAAATGGTTAAGAACATGAGACTTAATAAAGAGGTTCTGAAAATAGATAAAGAAATGCAAGAACAATACAGAGTGACTGTGAAAAATAGGTACAATGCAATAACTAAAATACAGAGTATAGATGAACAATGGGAAATGTTAAGGGACTCCATTCATCAAACTAGCAAAGAAGTATTACCGGAGAGAGGCAAAATAGCTAAGAAAAAATGGATGAATGAAGATATCTTAAAACTGATGGACAAAAGAAAACAGAGTAAAAATGACAAACAAGAATACGCTAAGATAAATAAAGAAATAAAAGATAAATGTGGGAAGGCTAAAGAAACTTGGTTAAACGAGAAATGCAAAAAAATTGAATTAAATTCCATTAAAGATACAAAAAATATGCACAGACAAATCAGTGAGCTTACAGGAAGAAAAATAAGAATAAATACAGGGTGTTTGAAATCAAAAACAGGAAAGATAATATTAGAGGAAGATGCTATAATGAAGAGGTGGAATGAGTATATAAGAGAATTATATGAAGGAGAAAGGGGAGAATTAACAGAAGATAGTAACTTAGAAGGTCCACCTATTCTGAAAGAAGAAGTCGCTGACTGCTATGAAACGTATGAAGAAAGGAAAACAGCTGGGCCAGATGAAATCACAATAGAAGAATTAGAAGTATTGGGAGAATTTGGAGTAGATATATTAACCAAAATGTTGAATGATATTTACAGCAGTGGATATTTACCCAGTGATATGCTGAAATCTTTATTTATAGCTATACCAAAAAGACCAGGAGCAATTGATTGTGAAGATTTTCGTACAATTAACCTTATAAACCATATCACTAAGCTTCTACTCAGAATCATAATGAGAAGAATCAAAAAGAAAATAAAAATGGAAATTAGTGAAGAACAGTATGGATTTGTGGAAGGAAAGGGCACAAACAATGCAATTTATACATTACGGACACTAATAGAAAGGTCAATAGAGAAACAGAGAGACATATATTTGTGCTTCATAGATTATACTAAGGCATTTGATAAAGTAAAACATGATGAACTGATTAAAATGTTGGAAGATATCAACATTGATGGAAAAGATTTAAGAATAATAAAGAATGTTTACTGGAACCAAGTAGCAGCAATTAAAATGGGAAATAAAGAGGGTAGTTACGAACAGATAAAGCTAGGAGTACGACAAGGGTGTGTCTTGTCACCAGATCTTTTCTCCCTGTATAGCGAAGTAATAATGAGAGAGATCAAAGAGATGCCAGGAATACTAGTTGGAGGTTATAATATAAATAATATACGCTATGCAGATGACACAGTATTGGTGGCGGATAATTCAACAGACCTACAACAATTATTAGACGTTGTAGTAACAGAGAGTGCAAGGAAAGGACTCTCCTTGAATATCAAGAAAACAGTAACAATGGTAATATCAAAGAAAATGGTGACACCAAAATGTGACATAGAAATAGAAGGGAAAATCCTTAACCAAGTTGATAATTTTAGATACCTAGGGGCATTTATAACATCAGATGGAAGATGTACAACAGAGATTAGGAGTAGAATAGGGCAGGCAAAAGCCGCATTTCAGAAAATGAAGAGTATCTTATGCAATAAGTCACTATCACTGAATGTAAGAAAGAGAGTGCTGAAATGCTATGTAGAACCAGTTTTGCTGTATGGCAGTGAATCTTGGAATGTAAATGAACAAATTAAGAAGAAATTAGAAGCAACAGAGATGTGGTTCCTGAGACGAATGTTGCGAATTCCTTGGACTGCCAGAGTAACTAACGACGACTGCCTGAAACAGGCTAATGAAACTAGAACATTATATACAACAATAAGACAGAGACAAACATCTTTCTTCGGTCACGTGATGAGAAGAGAGGCATTGGAGAACATCGTAACAACTGGAAAGATCGAGGGGAAGAGAGGCAGAGGTAGACCAAGAGAAGTGATGCTGGATGGATTGAGACGGTGGCATGGAGGAATATCAGCACCAGAGTTGATCCAGAAAACCAAAGACCGAGATCTATGGAGAGCCATGAACGCCTACGCCAGCCGGCACGGCACTTGATGATGATGATGATGATGATGTATATAATCGCCGGCTTCCTGGCTTAGAGGTTAGCGACTTTTCTCCGTAATCTCGTATACTCTCGTAAGTAACGTGACGACGGTGAGAATCATCAGTGGTTCGAATCGCGTCGGTGACTTACGGGGTATATGAGCCGGCCGCTCAGACAGCAATGGCAAACTACTGAGCGTAATCTTGCCAAGAAATCAACATACAGCTGAAAGATGCTGATGTTGACGGCGATGTCCTGTAAAACAAAAATTTATGTGATATACCATATTATTTTAATTAAAAACTTGAGACAATGAAAATTGGTCCTATTGTAATCACCTTAATATTATCTTTCTATCAAACAGAAAGCAAATAGTATCACACAATAAATCTCTGTCTCAAACTACTACCTTCAATATTGGAGTACTGCAAGGCTCTAATCTTGGCCCTCTATTATTTGCCTTATATATATTAACGATCTACCTTTGCATCTCTCGTCGTCCTGCGATCTATTTGCAGACGACTGTGCAGTGTTCGTTCGTTCGTTCTCTATTTATGTTCGGAATTAGTATATTTCAAAGCCTGTTTGAATTTCTTTCATATATACGTGCTATTTAATATACAGGCATAGACTACATACAGCTAGGAACACAAGTATAGACCACACAGAGGTAGGAAGACATGCATAGACCACGTACAGGTAGGAAGACATGCATAGACCACACACAGATAAGCAGACATATACATATATACGCTGACTGACAGACTGCAGACATGAGGACGGACGGGTGGACATAGACTAACGGAAGGTCGTACGGCAGTCACACACAAAGAAATAAAACAGATCGACCCAACCACCGAAAACCCACACGACCCATCGTCCGACCCACTCACAGCCCAACCTACCTACAGACAGATATGACTTTGGTCATGTGATGAGAAGAGAGGCATATAGTCGGTATGGAGTAAGTATTGAAAGAGTTTCCGGTTGAATGTGTAGGGACTCATTGGAGTTTTAAGATCTGTCGGAAGGTCATTCCATAAGTGGGCACCACTTATGGAGAGAGAGAGAGAGAGAGAGAGAGAGAGAGAGAGAGAGAGAGAGAGAGAGAGAGAGAGAGAGAGAGAGAACGAACGAACGAACGAACGAACAAACTTTATTTTAAAAGGGTAACAAATTGGGCACGCAGGCCCGTCTTACATTCGGCCCTTTCAATCACTCATCTTGCATTCATCAAATGTGCATGTTACATTAACATAGGGGAAAAACATTGTCAAATGGATTTTGTAAGCATAAACAATATATATTACGCATGATACATTCACATGAGGAAAAAAAAAAACATTATCAAATGAAAGTTGTAAACATAAACAGTGCATATTGCAATGTTGTAAGACACATCTCCCATCCACCCTCATATCCTGCAGCCACCAACACATCCCCCACCCACAAAACCTCCCCCACCGACCCACACATACCTCCACGCACTCACACCGAACCAGGCAAACATAATGCCGCCACACACCCACTGATCCCCCACCCACACACATTTCCCAAAGAAGAAGAAGAAGAAGAAGAAGAAGAAGAAGAAGAAGAAGAAGAAGAAGAAGAAGAAGAAGAAGAAGAAGAAGAAGAAGAAGAAGAAGAAGAAGAAGAAGAAGAAACCGCACACACATACCCCCGCCAACCCACACATCAGTAGTTATATATGTTGCATACTCCCCCCAAAATTGTGGAGCCTCCACGTGGAGCTTGTGGAGCGCTCCGTGTGGAGCTTGTGGAGTGCTCCACGTGGAGCTGGGTGGTGTCTGGTGGTGCTGGGTGTATGTGGTGCCTGTGGAGTGTGTCTTTGGCTTGTTAAGCTCGGTGTTTTTGGCGGGTAAAATTTAAAATAAAATGTACTAAGGATTGGAAGGAGCGGGTTCGTCATGTGTGTCGTGTCTCCTCATGTGTGTGGTCAGGGTGGAGTGGAAGGAGCCGGCGTAAATAGTAAGCGCAAAGAAGGTGGTGGTGTCCCCCATGTAGGTGTCACCTGGCCGGTCAGCGCCCGAGTGACCACGAGTCCGGTCATGGGTGTAACGAGTAGCGGGGTATCTACTGGTGCTAACAACGGACAACCGACTGAGTCCTTAAAATGTCAAAACTTAAAAAACACACAGAGATGTACATGCACAATGTGGGACACAAAAATCAATACTGATTCTCCTAACAACTAATCCAGTGGCTTATCGTCGTCGTAATGAACTAGGTGGGATATTAATGTTATTGATATATCCGCCATGGGGGAAAAAAATAGTTCGTGGGAAAA
>JACEFZ010013100.1:0-32994 GCA_014155875.1 Cepaea nemoralis
TCAAAAATATGATGTGTGGGGGGGGGGGGGTTATTTAACGCCTGTAACATTAGAACTATGATGGAGGAAGAGTTACATAACGCATGTAACGTCACAATGTGATTGGGGAAAAGTTTACTTATCGTCTGTAACATAAGAAATATGACTTGGAAAACGTATGTTACGTCAGAAATATGATGGAGGAAGAGTTACATAACGCATGTAACGTCAGAATGTGATTGGGGAAAAGTTTACTTATCGTCTGTAACATAAGAAATATGACGGGGAAAACGTATGTTACGTCAGAAATATGATGAGGAGAAATTTTGCTTATCGTCTGTAACGACATAAATATGATTGGGTAAAAATTTACTTAACGTATGTAACGTCAGTAATATGATGGAGGAAAATTTATTTAACGTCTTTAACGTCAGAAATATGATGGGGATAAAACTTACTTAACATCTGTAACGTCAGAGATATAATGGAAGGAAAATTTACTTAACGCATGTAACGTCAGAAATATGATGGAAGAAAAAGTTACATTAAAACCTTTAACGTCAGAAATATGATAGAAGCAAAGTTATATAACGCCTTTAACGCCAGAAATATGAATGAAGAAAAATAAACTTACTTTACGCTTTTAATGTCAGAAATATGATAGAAGAAAGAGCTACAGAAAGACTTTAACGTCACAAAATACGATAGAGGGAAAGACTTACTTTTTATGAAACCTCGCTTGGATATATGTAAGCCAGTGTCATGGCTATAATTTCCTGAACGCCAATACATCAGACTTTATAATTGAAATTCCGGTCTTCCTGATGATTACAGTCAACAAAGCCAACCAATCATCCAAGCAACTGACCAGCCATTCAACCAACAAAGCAATCATTAAATCCACATAACCAACCAGCCAAAAGCGAATAACAATCCAGCCAAACAATCAAGCAACAATTGATGACGATATCAGTGGCCCTCCTGTGAATGAGAAGTATTGGCAATTATTAATACCTCTATGAATGAAACAATTCTTCTTTCTCTTCACACAAAGGCCATCGGTGGGACACTGACCACCTGACCCTTGAGTGGCGATGGGTCTAAACATATGGGGCCATCACCATATATCCAGTCCACTTCATGAACAAGGGTTCTATTATTTTACTTGTTTAAAATGTTGCCCCACAGCACTACACGGCTCTGGGAAGTGAACTCTAGACACAATGGTTCTATTATTTTACTTATTTAAACTGTTGCCCCACAGCACTACACGGCTCTGGGAAGTGAACTCTAGACACATTGGTTCTATTATTTTACTTGTTTAAACTGTTGCCCCACAGCACTACACGGCTCTGGGAAGTGAACTCTAGACACAATGGTTCTATTATTTTACTTGTTTAAACTGTTGCCCCACAGCACTACACGGCTCTGAGAAGTGAACTCTAGACACAAGGATTCTATTATTTTACTTGTTTAAACTGTTGCCCCACGGAACAACACGGCTCTGGGAAGTGAACTCTAGACACAAGGGTTCTATTCTTTTACTTGTTTAATCTGTTGCCCCACAGCACTACACGGCTCTGGGAAGTGATCTCTAGACACAATGGTTCTATTATTTTACTTGTTTAAACTGTTGCCCCACAGCACCACACGGTTCTGAGAACTGAACTCTAGACACAAGGATTCTATTATTTCACTTGTTTAAACTGTTGCCTCACAGCACTACACGGATCTGGGAAGTGAACTCTACAAAAAAGAGATGGAGAGATCATTTAAGCGTTTGAGATGTCATGTTATCGATGAATGCAAATGAGCTGGGAAGAATTAGCCTGAATATAATGTTAAAACAGAAGTGATGATAATTGCATGCAGATTTAGATGTTTAACTTCTCTGGTGAGAAGTTAGAGAGAAATGACGCCAGCGAGAAGATCTCATCAAAGAAACGGACCGTGACTAAATGCATAATTAATGTACATTATGTTATTTTGGATAAGGGCAGAAATTCAAACATCTAAGCACATGGATAACATCATAAGGGCGATGAATAACAAAGATAAGAATGGAATTGTACAAGCAAACAATGCACTTTATAAAACGAAAATCATCGTATGCAATAAATCCTTGTTATTTGTAGTTAGAATTCGGTAAGGTTAACCCGCTCAACAAATGCTTGAAGACGTCGGATGTGTTGGCCGAAAGGTGCAAATATCGCGGCTCTGCTGTAGATAGGCAGAACTCAATTACGTCCAAAACAATATTACGGACGAACGCAAAAGAGGAAGAAAGAATTCGTGCATTTTACATGGAACCAGTTCTGTCATATGGCTGTGAATTATGATAAAGAAATAAACAAGTAAACATTAATCCATACAAGCTTTTGAAATGTAGTTTTTATAAAAGAAAGCTAAAAATTGGACAGCTTAAATGAGTAATTAACTGTTTTTGAGAGAGGCTAAGACACAAAGACACAAACACCAAACAATGCAGTCATCATTTTTTTTTTTTGCGACATTGCAAGAAGACAAAAACTAGAACACATTGTGACAATTGGAAATATTTGTGGAAAGAAAGATAGAGAACGAAACAAGATAATGATTGACAGTTATGATGGCTTGATATATGCCTGTGAGATAGTTATATGTGGAGAAGCATAATAGCCTACGCTAGTCGACAAGACACTTGATTATGATAATGCTGTGCTGGAAAAAAGATATATCACATGAACAAAACATACAAGACAACTTATATATGTGAGGCATGGAGAAAAATTACCGGAGAATACTGGAAGACAAAATCCACGGCAAGAGAAACAGAGGACGTGCAAGAAACAATGCCATCACAGAAGCAAGCAGTCATGTTGGGGCTCAGACATGCTGAGCTGGAGAGAGTTGCCAAGATCAGAAGATAGTGGAATGACAAGGTCGACTTCAGCACCAGTCTTCTAACTCATTAACCTGTTGATAACTTGTGGTAACGTTTGGCGAAAACTCCCACTTTCCCTTCAGGCATACGCAATACACAGCATTACTATTTCACTCTGCGCTGGTTGTATCCAGCTGAATATATGACACATGTGTTTCTATTTGAACACTTCCGGCTGTTTCATTATATGAGCCAATAACGAATTGTGACCTGGTCAGTGGTAGGTCGCACATGGTCAGTAAAACACATTTTTTTGTTTTAATCAGCCTGCGGTCTCTAAACTAATAAATATCCGAGACAAAAGCTTTAAACTTTCGTTCATAATCATCATCATCATCATCATCATCATCATCATCATCATCATCATCATCATCATCAACACCATTATCATCACCGTCATCAACATCATTATACTTACAAGGTCAGACATTTCAAGAACGACGATGAAGTCATTTGTTCACACCATTTAAATGTCCTTATTCTCAGCAATTCACTTCAGCTCTCCACAACTCTACCAGTGTCCTCATCTGCATGTGTATTATGCAATACTGTTTATTACATTCATAAATAGCATATTTATACCAACCCTATGCTACCACTGTCAAATTTAGACATTATCCACATCTCGGATACACAAAATCAACACCTGGAATAGCTGCCATTTTAACAATCTGAGAGGGGCGCAGAGGTGTTTCCAAGGCACCAGGGTCAGGTTCTATACAGGCCAAGACTTACTAATACGTCCTAGTGTGTGTCTTGGGCAACAGGTCCCTTCGGGGTCGTGGCTAACGTAGTAGGATCGCTGATTCTTCCGAAGTCGGAGAGTATCTGCCTGCACGGCGAGACACCACCAGTCTGCACACCAATAAGCCAGACATGGGACAACGTATACTCACGCAAGCCTCAGTCCGGAATGATATCACACTGATGTTGGATAACAGGATGACTTCATCCGACATACAGGACTTCGCGCTGGAGTTAACAGCCAGCGACCACAAGCAAGCAAGTAAGCAACAATCAGAGATCGAGTAAGAAATGATGTTATTAGACAGTGGGATCAACACCTTGTGCCACAAACATCGAAATTCAGAAGATAAATGGTTCGGCCATCTCGTTAGGCTGCACCACTTTCATTTACCATCACTGGAGTCACACAAAAGACGGTGTGAGACAAGAAGGAGCCTGAGAAAATAAATCCTCGACCTCAGAGACATTGTACAATCACACGGAATGACACTATCGAGTGCTACCAATCAGGCACTAGAAATGTGAGTAATCTTCACAACGACACCTAACGGTAAAAGTGGGAGATGATGACGGCCCACATGCACGCGATTGATTACACTAGTTAGTTAGTTAGTTAGTTAGTTAGTCGACAGATCATCCTCATTGCACATCGAATCATTCAGTCCATAAGTGCTCGGATCCCCTCCTCAGCAAATCCCGCAACGTGTAGCGGCTAACGACGCCAGTTCTGTGTTGGTTTATCAATCTTCTTTGGCTTCCTGCGTAGTGTTCTTGTTTGGCCACTCCTCTTTTAATTTGCTGCTCTCGCAGTCTGGCCATTGTTGTAGATTCAGTCATCACTTGGTTCTCGCAAAAGTCTTACTTCTCGTAGAGCATTCAGAATGTCAGCCTGGTCCATGGCGCGTCCGCCCTCCACAGTAGCCTCACCTGCGAGCTTGTCAGCCCGTTCATTTCCTTGTACTCCCACATGCCCTGGCACGAAGATGAAACTAATCTTTGTCAGCCGAGACCGCTCCAGAGGCAGCAACCATTCTCTTCGGATCGACCCCTCCTCTATCCTCTTGATCATGTTCATTGAGTCGCTAAGGAAACAAGCCCTAGTGAATGTCTGTGTCTCGAGCCATGTTATTGCTTTACTTACTGCCATGACTTCCATGGTCAGGCTACTTGTGGTTTCAGTGAAAGCACCAGAGTCCTCCTTCACAATTCTCCCTCCGGCCCGAGCTGTAAAGGCCCATGAGCTTCTCACATGTCGGACGACCGACCCATCTGTGTAGATGACCGCGTCACCGTCTAGCGAATTCTCGAAAATCAACGCTTGTACTTCAGCCTCAACAGCAGCCGGATTTTCTTGTCTGCATTTTCTATCTAGTTGGATGCAAACAGAAAAGGATGTGCAGAAGTCTGTTGGCACTTGCACCCACTCCTCGCCAGGTTCTAAGTCCTCAAGTGAACACACCTGTTGAAGAATGTCTTCGGCTTGACCCATCCACGACCGTCCTCTTTTTAACCTGCTGCCCTTCACCTTCCTAATTTCACTATGCAGTGGATGTTGTGTGTTTGCGTTAATTCTGAGGTAGGGCGCGTGCCCTGCAACCTTGTATTCTCTCTTCAATGGTTGGAAAATCAAGAAAGTAGCGCATCGCCCTGCATGCTGTATCTCTTGTACATCCAAGAATAATGCGCATAGCTTCATTCTGTATCCTTTCCATCCTTTCTATCTGCTTATGGCTGAGAGTCAGGAGTGCCAGTGCATACTCCAAAACAGACATGACCAGCCCCTCGTACAGAAGACATAGATGGCGCTGCTCACAGTTTGCTGCCGCCATCACCCGCATCGCTGTTAAACCCCGCTTGGCCTTTGTTATCTCCTGGTCTATGTGCACATTATAAGCACGGCTTCGATCAAACCGTATCCCCAGGTAATTCATTGCCTGCGTTCTTTCCACGGTCTCTGAACACAGCATTACAGTTGGTGTTGGAGTGATGACAATTTGATTATTCAACGAGAACCAAGTCACTGTTGCCTTTGTTGGGTTGACCATTGCCCCAGCTTCATCACACCAAGTACTTATGCGATTGAGTTCGATTTGTAGTTCCACAGAAACCTCCACCCTATCCTTACCCTGACGATACACTAAAACATCATCGGCATATGACAATGTCCTGCCAGGTCCAGTGATCTGCTCACTGGTGATTCTCACTGTGTAGGCGTTGAACAGTACCGGAGATAATGGTGATCCCTGTGGTAGGCCAGGATATATTGTTGTTGGTTCCGAAGTCCAACTGCCACATCTAAAAACTACTTTCCGTTGGAAGAGGGCTGCAGCGATCCAACTAAGGAGTTATGGACTTACGTTTAGTTCAAGAAGCTGAAACATTAAAAAATCCAGTGGTACTCTGTTGTATGCGTCCTCAAGATCAATCGCTGCAGCAGCGGTTTCAGTGCCTGAGTAGAAACCTTCATATACATCATGGGCAAAGACTGCTGCATTGGTCCAGGTTTCTCTTTTTGGACGGTACCCACCCAGGGTAGGTGGGAAAACACCTTGCCTCTCAAGTTGGCTTGATATTTTCCTGGCAATTACCTTCTCCAGCAGCTTGCCTATTGTATTCTGCATGGTTATAATTCGATATCCCTGAATTTTTTTGTGGTCTTTGTCAGGCTTCGGCAAGGGAATCAGATAGCTGTGTAACCATTCCTCCTTGATGCTAGCACTCCCTATACTGTTGTTGTACATGTCTGCTAGTTTCTCTAGCTCATTGTCGGTACACCTATTTATGTCGTCGTATCGTATGCCATCAGGACCTGGAGCACTGATTTTTGATCGTCGAAGCACAGCCTTGATTTCTTTCACTGTCACTGTGTCTTCATCCGAAGTGTTCTGGGCCTTGCATCTGTCTGAGGTGACCTCCTTGGCCAGATTTCGGCCTCCCATGTCTGTCTGGTTGCTCTGCTCAAGGTAGCGTTCAAAGAGGGCTTTGCCGTTGTCCTCGTCAGTCCTCTGCCAGATGAGGTCAGCACCTTGGAAGTCAGAAATGCTCTTATTCTTGACTACACCACTCATGCTTTTATGTAGTCGCCAGAACAATTTTAGTGACTTGTCTGTGCTTACTCTTTGACACACCTCTGCCCATTTTTCGCTTTTAATCACCTTGACCAGTTTTTTGAAATAGCTTGATTTTGTGTGCATCTCTCTTTCTAAGTGCAAGCAGGGACTAGGATGACCAGCTCTGTTCTTCTTGGCATTTTGCCATCTCCTTACAGCACTACGCTTATCCACCCAAGCCTTCTCCACCTCGAAACTCCACCACGGTGGCTGCTCCCAGCTTTTTTTCATGCCCTGAAACGTTTTGCGCTTGTCACGTCTTATTTTACTCACCTCATCTTGCCCTGTAATGTCATACTGGAACGTCTTTACCTTTAGCTTGTGCTGCCTGGTTCTGCCTTTCTCCACCAATATGCTGCAAGGGTGGTGGTCGCTGCCATGGTGTCCTAGGACACCCCATCTACACACTGTAGTGAGTGAAGGTGAAACTAGCGCCAGATCAATAGCACTGTCCTCATCGCCTGGACGGCTTGCTGTCCTGGTGACACAGCCACTGTTGATACAAACCAGGTCGATGGTTTCCAGTGCAATCTCGAGCTCCTCCCCCTGTGTATTGGAGGAAGTGTTTCCCCATGATCTGCCTTTAGCGTTGAAGTCACCACAGAAAATAACATTTCCCTCGTGTCCTAATATGCCACTTAAGCACTGCCACTTCTGGGCGTCCACATTCGCATTGCGGGCATAAACATTAACCAACACGAATGGTATACTGGAATGAACTCTCAACGCCTGTATTTGTATATCGTCACTGTCCCAACTGGACATGTTTAGCTCTGACGCCACCATGCTGTCGCGAACGAGAATCGCCATTCCCAGATGTCGTCTGTTGTAGAAACATTTGAAGCCGGCAATTTGGAGTAGCTGATCGCCCAGTCTCGTCTCCTGGAGTGCTACAATGTCGTTCCTGTAAACTAGGGTTTCTAAAATAGAGCCCCGTTGTTTTACACTGGCACAGTTCCAATATAGAATACGGATATTCCTGAGTCCTAGACGGTGACACTTGAGTCTAAAACGTCTCAAACCACCACGCTTACCTTGCTTCTTTCTCCCTGCGCGGCTACCACGCCGCTTCGTTATGTTGACTGCTGACCGCTCGAAGAACACACGTTGTTCCGCCATGTTGAGAAAACGTAAACACAGACTGAGAAACCACACACGCTGCTGAAAATTCACTCAAGGATGGCTTCGCTGAATGCACGAACTCCGTAGCACCCGCGCAGATCTTGAGTAGAAACTCCTGGTTTTACATCCTGGCACACCAATTACACGCAAGAGATTAATAAATCCATCTCCTACGCGAAAAAGTTAACGAACACAAAACAACACGACCGTCCGTCGCCATCTTGAAACCGGAAGCCAACGATTGATTACACTGTCGCTCCGGTAGCCTAAGGGAAATGTCGACTACAAAAACTAGAATCTACTATTTGTTTTATCCTTAGTGTTTAAGTTTGATGCATGTCCCTCACATGACGTCGCAGTCAACCTCAACACTTGCTGGCTGTTGGAGACTTGCTATGAGCTTTTTTTTAAATGTTGCGTATCCCTTAGAGGACGTTGCAATCAACACCAGCATTTTTCAGCTGCTGTTGATGTACTAGGCAAATGTACGCTCAGTAGTTTGCCATTGCTTTCTAACGACCGGCACACATACAGTAGTATGAAAATCAACGCAAGGCGGTCTGCTGTCAAATCGCCCGCAGTTGTGTTTCCAACACAGAGCCGCATATCATATGAAGTGACTAATACTTTAGCTGAAACACATAAGACACATAGACACATAGACACATAGACACATAGACATAGGTATTGTACTAATGTGGAATATCTGTTATCCCCACGGTAGGGGTTGTGGCTTCTGACATTACATTAACTAAAAGTGAGTTGCATATCCGTCACAGGGCATGCTTCGAAAGCGCTATGCAGGCTTGCGAGATGCATTCACAACATCTTCGCCACAGCTCCGTAAATTCACTAAGGGAAAACGTTTTGAATGTAAGCAGTTTCTGATGTCCGGGTAGCTATCTGTGAGTCAGGATACTAATGGTCTTTAGCTGAATGTAAGCAGTTTATGATGTCCGGTTAGCTATCTGTGAGTCAGGATACAATGGTCTTCAGCTGAATGTAAGAAGTTTATGATGTCCGGATATATTTCTGTGAGTCAGGATACTAATCGTCTTTAGCTTAATGTAAGCAGTTTCGGATGTCCGGTTAGCTATCTGTGAGTCAGGATACTAATGGTCCTTAGCTGAATTTAAGCAGATTATAATGTCCGGATAGCTTTATGTGAGTCAGGATACTAATGGTCTTTAGCTGAATGTAAGCAGTTTCTGATATCCGGATAGCTTTCTGTGAGTCAGGATACTAATGGTCTTTAGCTGAATGTAAGCAGTTTCTGATATCCGGATAGCTTTCTGTAAGTCAGGATACTACTCGTCTTTATGTGAATTTAAGCAGCTTATAATGTCCGGATAGCTTTCTGTGAGTCAGGATACTAATGGTCTTTAACTTTTTTTTTCCTGTCCTAGTAAATCAACCCGGCGCTGGTGTGTATCGCAATGTCCTACATGTTTTGATTTAAATTCCCATTGTCCGATTTGTTGTATTTTGTTTAAATTCCCATTGTCCTATATGTTGTATTTTGTTTACATTCCCATTGTCCGATGTGTTGTATTGTGTTTAATTTCTCTCTCTCCAATGTGTTGTATTTTGTTTTAGCTATCATTGTCTGATGCCTTGTATGTTGTTTAAATTCCCGACTTCCTATGTGTTGTATTTTGTTTAAATTCCAGTTGACCTATGTGTTGTATTTTGTTTAAATTAACATTCTCTGATGTGTTGTATTTTGTTTAAATTCGCATTGTCCGGCTTGTTGTATTTTGTTTAAATACCAATTGTCGGATGTGTTGTATTTTGTTTGAGTTCCCATTCTCCGATGTGTTGTATTTTGTTTAAATTCCCATTCTCCGATGTGTTGTATTTTGTTAAAATTTCTATTCTCCGATATGTTGTATCTTGTTTAAATTCACACTGTCCAGTATGTTGTATTGTGTGTAAGTTCCCATTGTCCGATATGTTGTATGTTGTTTAAATTCTCATTCTCCGATGTGTCGCATTTTGTTTAAATCCCCATTATCTGATGTTTGTTCTTGGAAAACGCGACTTTAACTGAAACGACATAAAGCGAAACCATAGGATCTAGTTTCCCCATAGGATTAAATGAAAATATTTATTGTGATGGTTGTTGATATTTAGCGTCTAAACAGAGGTGGGTTGAAGGGCGAGTGGTAGAATTATTGAGACGTAGAGGTATTAAAGCCGGTCTCTCTGGACGAGGGGTAACACGACTTTCTCCGTAATCCCGCTTATCCACGCAGGGTCTCGCAGAGCGCGAGAATTGGAAGCGGTTCTACCCGCGCTGGTGAGTTGTGGGATAATGAGCCGGCCGCTCAGAAAGCAATGGCAAACTGCTGATCGTAATCTTGCCAAGACATCAACAATCAGCTGAAAGATGCTGATGTTGACAGCGATGTCCTGTAAAGGATATGCGAATAAAAAAAAAGGGCATTAAAAACGAGACACGCTCCAAAACTATCATCAGCTCTACTAGTACTGCTCTCACCCGCTTTCTTAGCTAGATCTTCATGGAGAGACTGTGCTTTCTCTTCGATAACTATCTTGCTCACAGGTATATTCCGTAGGTTCTGGTCTTTAATCCAAGCTGGTAATAGTGCTTCCATGTTCTCCATAAGAATACTTCTGGCAAAAATGATCTTCGAAGCACTCAAACGGGTTACGTTTTTAGCACCTTCTTTGCTTTTGTCAGCACCTGCACGAATTGTCCTTGCGGCATAGCAACACAGGTGACGACGTTATGGAGGAATGTAGCGACATAAAGTGAAGTTATGTCCTATTGAGACAACGACGTTATAGCAAAACGACGTAAACCAAAGCGACGTATAGCGGGGCCTCCCTGTACTATGTTTAAATTCCCATTGTCCGATGTGTTATATTTTGACGAAGACTTTTGTAGAAACATTGGTGCTTGTACTTGCTTGTGGCGATGGTTTCAGGAGCTGGCTGGTCACGTGTCATATCATTTAGCTTGTGGCGATGGTTTCAGGAGTTGGCTGGTCACGTGTCATGTCCTTTAGCTTGTGGCGCTGGTTTCAGGAGCTGGCTGGTCACGTGTCATGTCCTTTAGCTTGTGGCGCTGGTTTCAGGAGCTGGCCGGTCACGTGTCATGTCCTTTAGCTTGTGACGTCAGCCCACTAGCAGTGTTTATCGATCACTTTGAACTCAAGCGTAGTCCATACACGTGCTTCTACTTCGAGTGCACTGGACTGATTTTTGTGTGTGGATTAGCTTTCCCTATTACAAACGTCCCTCGCCATCAGGCTAACCCACAGCGAATTCTGAGGTATTTGTAATGTACGTCCTCAAGTCAAGGACCATAAGTCAACATTTTAGTCCAACTGTCCGATATAGGGGGTGAATTCACTAACTTAGCATCCGTTCACCTACAATGTAAGACAGCAGTAGTCCGTATGTTCGCAAGGAAGATCCTGGTAAGTTGTGATCGATGTTTTAGCAACTTCAAGTAATGTGCTGTATTCTAAGAATTAACACCTTTGATATTCACCATTGATGTTTAAATTGTCTTCTGTATCCGACGCGTCGAATGAATGGAAAGCCAGAGTGAATATCGGCATGCATAGAGGTAATCTAAGCACTGCTAAGCCATGAGGCTCCATTGGATATGTCTACAGGTTGCAGTAGAATTTTCACAAATCTACTCGGTTGGAACGTAACCTGAAAAGAAGCAAAACCTTGCTTAATTTTTGAGTTAACATAATTTATGGCTATAGATAATTCGAGTTCAGAAGTAACTTGTATGTGAAAGATCAATAAATAATTAATCCTTCTGCTTTGTTCCTCTCTCCAGGGGAATGCACTCCAATCCCAATTATACACCCCAAAGGTCAGTGTGTCAGAATTCGGCAATCATTTGTGTCAGGTCTGTTTCCTCTACACAGATTCCACCCACGGTCACGACCTCTATCTACACGTGGGTAGGTTTACTTCCTCTACACAGATTCCATCCAAGGTCACGGGATCTATCTATCCGTGGGTAGGTGTCTTCTTATTACAATATTGCCCGGACAACGGTTTTGCGGACTACACTTTGCAACCTTCAACTGCCCAGCTTTCTCACGCGACCTCCTATTTTAATATTTTAACGGCGTTATCTCAGAAAGAGAGGGATCCAATCTCCCAACCCAAGAACTAATGGGGACATCTAATATAATTACATGTATGCGATTAGAGAATGATTATGACTCTAATATATTTTTGTCCGGCCTGTGAAAGGCCAAAAAAGAAAAAAAAAATCTAATATAATTACGGACATTAGTTCCTGGGGAAATGCCATTGGTTCCTGGGAAAATATACAGCTCGTATTCTTTTCCATTATTTCTACAAGACACTTTCTGGTAAAATTGTTTCTTAGAGCACAAAGACCTGAGTTATCGAATCATGCTCAACGGTTCTTGGACTAGAGACCTCATTCCGTGAGCTATTAGAATATCAGACAGTTCTGGCGATTACCTAACTTGAGAATGCTAGTGCTACACATTGTTTGAGATTCATTGTACGACACTGTATTGTTTGTTGCCCATTGCCCTGTTTATCTTGTTGCATTTAGATCGGTTTCATGTGTTATCGGTGGATTCTTGGCTCCATGGTTATCTCTCTGGCCCGTCTTCCACATATCGAGTGGCACCAACCAGGCTTATCTAGGCACTCCAATCTTGGAAGGACATGAGCACACAGACTGGAGCCTGACACTGGATTGCTCAACTGTAATCTGAGACTGGCAGGATTGTCGTGTTGATTGGGCTGTGGGCTCAATATAATGTCTGCGTCTCCCTGACTAGAGCTAGTTACAACATTTGAGGCCAACTTGATGTTTCTATTGTCTCTGCGTTACTGCTTCAAGTTAGTGTTGGTAATGTTAATGATACACCTGTGTTGACTAATTACTTTATTTCTTAACTAGGCGTTAGGGACAAATATTTCCTGTTGGCAATTCCAGAAATTTACTGTTTACAAATTAATGTTAACTTCACTTGTTAAAAATACGAAGATTCTCCCAAATCAGTTTTCTGCTACAGGGCTGTGATTTGATAGGTCTACCACATGTTGTAGGTTTGAATGCACACATGTATAGGTGGCCAATAGTATAATTACTTTAGCAGGCGACGACCCCAGACATCGAACCCGATATTATCAGTGCAGTTCCTTGTCAACAGCGCCATCGCTTTGTGAATCAGTTACAGTCACAACATGCGTATATGGTCTGTTCTCCAACCAGCGAATAGCTGAAGTAACCGCCTCCACCTCCATTCTCAGACTTGAGGTTGTGGTGTCATATGCTAAGCTCTCATTTACTAAATATTGGCCATTTAATTTTGCCATGAATCTCCAGGCACGTTTTTGTCTCTTAACACAGAGCCATCGGTATAGATATTCACATCGCCAGGACGAGAGTCGTCATGAATTAATTGCTGAATTTCTACTTCCTTAGTGCCTGTTGGCCACTGCCTACTCTCACAGCCCAATGTATTATAACCTCACACAGTCTCAATTGCTATTTGCCACTCTGACCCGCTCCTTACTTTCTTCCAATCTCAAGTGTGCACACTTCTATGAAGGTTTCTTCTGCCAGAGCCATCTAAGAAAATCCTCTTAAAAACCTGTGGTCCGTGACTGCATCCAGGGAATCATGCTGGAGGTGTTCCTTGTCCGCAGCTGCCTTGAGGTATGACCTTGCCTGTAACACATTGAGTCTGTCTGCACTGGTCGGCACTGCCAGGATGTATTGCAAACACACTATTGGGATGTCCCTTGAACATCCCAGAATCACCCGTATGGCTTCAATCTGTATGCGCTCTCATTTCACTGGCTGACTCTTTGAGACAATGAGCATTCCTAGTCCATACGCTACCACTGAAATGATACAGTGCTGAAAAATTGTGAAAACATGTTCTGCTCAATGTCCCTTGCTGCCATACTCTTCAGTGCATTGGGCCCCTTCTGACACTTAGTAACCACCACTTCAACACGAACTTAGGAATAAAACAATATTTTTTTCTAAATAACCTACTGTAATACTATCGAAATGATTTCATCTGTGCTCTTTTTGTTTTTTAATGTTTGTCCTTTTTCGTTTTTGTTGTTTCTGAAGATATGGGGATAACAGTCTCACTAATGCTTATCCGGAGAAAAGGATGGGCGTAGAAATAATCTAAGTATTAAAACTGTTAGCTGCTAGCTGCACAAGCCGTACTTTGTAAGAGGGCGGGTTTTCGTGAATCGCATGAATATTTTAAGTGCTCGTTATTCGTCGCTAATGGTCAGCGCTATGTTAGTCTGGAAAGTTTATCTCCATAGCGTTATTCATCAACCGCGTTACCACAAGGCAGTTAATCGTAAAATAAGTCACTTTTGGCGACCCATAAAAGTGTCATTGAATGAGTCATCAAAAAAGGAAATGCTACGAGTATCTGAACTGCCCACCAAACCTCATATGTTGTTACAATATTTGAAGACCTAACGCGTCACATGGCAACAACAGTATCTGCTGTAGGATTGATTGATTGATTGATTTAGGAACCGACATCACAGCATTCGGGACATTCCCATAAGCGCTCCGTTCCCATCCTCAGCAACCAGCGAAGAGTTCCAACACTAATAGTTCCAGTAGCAATCTGATTATATGTCCGTCTCGCCTTTCCTCTGAGCGTCGAGCGTCGGCCAGATCCCCTCGTCACTCCTCGCTGCCTCATTCTAACCAGACCATGGTGATCCATTTGCTCCTCCGAGGTGTACACGTGCTGTAGGATTACCGTCGTACGTACAACACGTGACACTGGCGTAGAGAGTACAGATTGTCTGGGCACTTTGTGAGTATAAACCCTTTTGTAAACTTGGTGACAACTGAGAATATTGACGGGAAAATGGAAAGCGGAGGCAAGGAGATAAATGCCAGTACGGCTCGGTCACATGGCATAATCAGAATAAAACACAGACTCGATCAACGACCTGGGAGATAGTGAACGAAAACGCCCACAATCATCGACACGGCACTTGATGAAGATGACGATGAGCCACGTTTTATTAAATTATGTATTCATCTCACTTCAACTTGTTCCTCTTGTACATTGAGGTATCGTATGAAGCATAAACAGCGGGAGAGTGCCCGTGTATGGGCTTCATATGTTGAGATTCCCATGAGCCTTGTAAAGTGGCCGTACCATTTATCTTGATATGTTATAATGAAATCTAACGCTGCGATTAACTCTACTTTAGTCCTGATGTAATTATTTCTGATTTTCTCTCTTCTGAAATCACATATAATAATACAAACATACTATTACTCCCTGCGTCTTGATTTACAATACCTACAACTATACATAAGCCTAAATATAAAATGTAACCAGTTTTTGTATGTTTTCAGGCGAGGTTCGAACCCGGACAGTTTGTGAGAATAGTGCTGTCGCTAGTAAAAACAAACAATAGAGAGCCGTGCCGTAACAATGCTAGGATTCCTTCTCTGCACGCCGATATTCATCCTAGCTCTCCTGTCAGTGAACTCGGCCAGGGAAACTGATGGTGAATATCGATAATCTTATTTATTAGTAAAACATACACCGCTTGAGGTGACTCAACCAGCGCTCACGACTGACCAGAGTCTACTTAGCAAGCACGTCGTTCACTGCATTTGAGCTGATCTGCGTGCGTGCGTGCGTGCGTGCGTGCGTGTGTGTGTGTGTGTGTGTGTGTGTGTGTGTGTGTGTGTGTGTGTGTGTGTTCGCTCACTTTGAACTCAAGAGTAGACCATTCGGCCGTGCTGACTTTCTGTTGAGCTGATGTCACAAGTTACGGAACGCGAATTGTGACCAGAAAACTCGACAAACGGACGGCACAAGCATGCATGAAAACGTACGTTACAGCGAGGCTTTGTCAAAGTACAAAAGAAATGGGGCAATTAAAAAAGTACTCTTTTTAATAGTCCATGCTGTGTGCTGTTGGGGATCATGATTGTCCACAGTCTTCTGTCTCGTGTACTACCAATATTCTTATAGCCCATGCCATGTGGCGTTGGATGATTATGTCTGTCCACAGTCTTCTATCTCGTGTGCTGCCAATATTCTTATAGTCTATGGCATGTGAAGTTGATAATCACGAGTAACCAGCCAAGGGCATCCTTTCTCAAGCTATTAGGTTCATTGGGTACATGGTGCTAACGCAATATTTACATACCGATCAGACACTAGACGGATGATACGATCAGTACCATCCCGCCACTGTTGGTTCCAAGGATATTTCATGGTACCATATTACGCTGGGTCGGCCTCAGAGCCATGTCAATGTAATTAACACTTACATGGAGGGAAATTCTTTCACGTTAGAACATACCGTAAGAATAGTTTATGTATTATGTACAGTATAGTCTATATTTATAGTTTATGTATCTATGTAATTTATGACAGACATGGCTTTAGTAATACGCGACCTTCTTCTGTACATGCATCTATAATCTTTCAGTGGCCCGTGAAATCAGACCTGGAGCTGTCCACCAGGCTGGTCTAACTACCAAAGTGCCACCCGGCTGTCCTGTATATTAATGCATAAAGAAAATAACAACTACACAGCTGCAAAAGCTAAGTGTCATAATCTGGGAGGATTTCTTGTCACCTTAGAGGACGAAGACAAGAAAGTTTTGTGATAGGTTGGTATTTCTTCTTTCACGTGTCAGATGTCGTAAAAGATTCATAAGGAGAGGTAGCATGGGGTTGGCTACCAAATCAGGCAAACTACCATATCTACAAAATGTAGTCAATTACGAAAAAGTCTAAATAATACAAATAAAAACAAACAACAACCAAGCAGGATAAAAAGAGGCTCTTCTACAAGAAGTAGGATAGAAAGCAGAAAGGAGTCTGGATGTCCGCCTTACATTCTACACCTAGAATGTTATAACTATGTGTGAATTTGAAAATACAGCATTAATGGTGGGTACATGTTAGAACTATGTGTTAATTTATAAAGACAGCACAAATGGTGGGAAAATGTTAGAACCATGTGTGAATTTTAAAATACAGCACAAATGGTGGGAAAATGTTAGAACTATGTGTGAATTTGGAAAGACAGCATTAATCGTGGGTACATGTTAGAACCATGTGTGAATTTATAAAGACAGCACAAATGGTGGGTAAATGTTAGAACCATGTGTGAATTTATAAAGACAGCACAAATGGTGGGTAAATGTTAGATCCAGGTGTGAATTTGGAAAGATAGCACAAATGGTGGGTAAATGTTAGAACCTTTCCACACACAAAAAAGGGGGGGGGGGGGATAAGTGATCTCGAGGTATGGTGTCCGCCTCGAGTGCTGGAGGTCCCTGGTTAAAGCCCCGGTGAGGGCCGGGATTTTTTCACGTGGACTTCTAGTAACAAAATGTCCCATGGCTTTCCCCTGGCCTCTGGGTAGTGAGATCGGATGCCCGTGTATTTTTGCGCTCGTAAAAAATCCCTTGGCAGTTGGGAATCGTAAAACAGTAGTCAACCGGCGCTGCCCTGGCAAAATTTCGAGTTAAAAATCTACCCAAAGTATTTCAGGATCCACGCAGGTGCTACGGAGTTCGTGCACTGAACTGAGATTCCCTGGTCTCAGGCTTAGGTTAGGAGTAGAACTGCGCACTACGCACCCGTGTGCCGTGATGCTGATCCTTCGACTAAAACTACCAACTAAAACTAAACTAAAAATATTAGAACCATGTGTGAATTTGAAAAGACAGCACAAATGGTGGGTACATGTTAGAACTATGTGTGAATTTGGAAAGACAGCACAAATGGTGGGAAAATGTTACAACTATGTGTGAATTTGGAAAGACAGCACAAATGGTGGGAAAATGTTACAACTATGTGTGAATTTGGAAAGACAGCATACATCGTGGGAAAATGTTAGAACTATGTGTGAATTTATAAAGACCGCACAAATTGTGGGAAAATGTTACAACTATGTGTGAATTTGGAAAGACAGCATAAATGGTGGGTAAATGTTACAACTATGTGTGAATTTGGAAAGACAGCATAAATGGTGGGTAAATGTTACAACTATGTGTGAATTTGGAAAGACAGCATAAATGGTGGGTAAATGTTACAACTATGTGTGAATTTGGAAAGACAGCACAAATGGTGGGTACATGTTACAACTATGTGTGAATTTGGAAAGACAGCACAAATGGTGGGTAAATGTTACAACTATGTGTGAATTTGGAAAGACAGCATAAATGGTGGGTAAATGTTACAACTATGTGTGAATTTGGAAAGACAGCATAAATGGTGGGTAAATGTTACAACTATGTGTGAATTTGGAAAGACAGCACAAATGGTGGGTACATGTTACAACTATGTGTGAATTTGGAAAGACAGCACAAATGGTGGGTAAATGTTACAACTATGTGTGAATTTGGAAAGACAGCACAAATGGTGGGTACATGTTACAACTATGTGTGAATTTGGAAAGACAGCACAAATGGTGGGTAAATGTAACAAAAATGTGTGAATTTGGAAAGACAGTAAAAATGATGGGTACATGTTAGAACTATCTGTGAATTTGGAAAGACAGCATAAATGGTGGGTAAATGTTACAACTATGTGTGAATTTGGAAAGACAGCACAAATGGTGGGTAAATGTTACAACTATGTGTGAATTTGGAAATACAGCACAAATGGTGGGTACATGTTACAACTATGTGTGAATTTGGAAAGACAGCACAAATGGTGGGTAAATGTTACAACTATGTGTGAATTTGGAAAGACAGCACAAATGGTGGGTACATGTTACAACTATGTGTGAATTTGGAAAGACAGCACAAATGGTGGGTAAATGTAACAAAAATGTGTGAATTTGGAAAGACAGCACAAATGGTGGGTAAATGTAACAAAAATGTGTGAATTTGGAAAGACAGTAAAAATGATGGGTACATGTTAGAACTATCTGTGAATTTGGAAAGACAGCACAAATGGTGGGTACATGTTAGAACTATCTGTGAATTTGGAAAGACAGCATAAATGATAGGTAAATAAAATATTATATGTTGAGCAATTAAGGATTATGGGAAACAAGATGGAAGGAAGCAGGCAAAACGCTTCTAAACAAAGATGAAACAGTGATGTTCTCACGCCATACAGAGGAACGGTCTCTCACGGTGAATGAGTGGCACTAATGCTTTGAAAAATGTAGAGAAAGTGCTAATAGAATGGGAAATAGTGAGTTCTAGAATAATAACAGCAATATTGAGGGAAACAAAATAAACCAAAGCAAATATGAATGTGATCCGGAGTTAGAAACTGACAAATGATAAGGATGAACCAGTTAAAGATGAATTTTACATAAGACGAAGAGATTGCGAAGAGATTACAACACGCACGGAATGTGGGTCATCATCATTATCATCATCACGATCTACTTTTGCCGTCAAGCTTCATGTGGAGGATTAGTTTCCGCTCCAGCGCCCGATTGGTGATACTGGGTAGTGTCATTCCCTGTGACTGTACCTCTTTGATGTTTTCAATCCATTTTATTCTCGGGCGTCCTCTTGCTCTCGTGGTAGATCTTATTTGGTTATGAGTTACTGCGGATGAATCAGTATTAACTGCAGACAATGAACAGGATCTGCAACATTTAGTAGATGTAACGAAATGTAAGCGTGTCTCGGTTCGGCCAACAGACTCCCCACATTGACTAACCCCGTTTGTGTGGCTTTACCACAGGGATTACGTTATGTGTGTGGATATCCGGTTCCACTCGTCTATGTCGCACTTGAGCACTGTGAGAAGCAAACCTTTCCCTTTCCGTTCTGGACTGAATAAGTGAAATTCACTGGTTCCCGTGGAACAGAGGTAATCTGTAAACAATGTAAGCGGGTAAATACGCAGTTCCAATTCGTGCATCCCTAACGGAATTCATCATTGATGTATTCTCTTCACTTAATTTAGGGTTGTCTCGGTGTTATTTTCACAGTATTTAATTTGATTCGTACATAACATCCAGGCCCAAACAGGGAAACCATCAGTCGATGGCCCTGTAACAAGATCCCCGGGGCTTGGACAGGTATGTTACTATAGTTAATATCCCCAGCCTTTGCTCCGACCACCCCAATAGGACTTTACATCTACAAGGCCCCACACAAGCCGGGGCAGCTGACCTTCCCCTCCCCACTTATGGATTCCTACCCACAGGGGGCTCGGACAAGACAACAGTCATACTAGTACTCAAAGCCATGGTCAACAAAGCAAAATTTAATTTCTAAATACGTCAACTGAACTAAGAGAGGGATTACTGAAAAGCCTGGATAGAAGACAGTATGTACACAGCTGCTGGAGAACAGCAAGAAGATCTACGGATGATCAGTCTTCATCACGGAGCATGTGACTTCAGTTAGTGCCGTCGTCCCGTCGTGGCTAACGACTCACCCGAGGAACGTCCAGTGCAAAGGAACCCCAAGGCGTAGACCCTTCTGAAGTTCTCTCCACTCACTGTTGAGTAATATCTCGGACTGGTCAGGCGTATGACTAATGCCTGACTGACACGTCATCAAAGTTCGATGGTCATCCCTCGATGACGTAATAACTCACAAGTTCCACTCCGCTGTGACGTCTGGGCCGACCCTAGAATTCTAGATGTCCCCCACTGAAGAAAAGTACTGTAGCACAATACCCTCGTATTTAAGAGCCTGGTTGCTCTTCAGCTTCTCAAATTAATGGGATAACTGTATGCAACCTAAAACTGGAGCGCTGGCTCCATATAACCACAATGTCAATTGAATGCTCCAACAGGTGAATGTAAGAACTCAACTAATTCACATGTCTCTATTCTACACAGTTGTGTAGGTATCTAGTACCTTCACACTGACCTATTATGCACAGTTCTGTAGGTATCTAATACCTTCACAATTAACCATGTCCTCGTCCACCAACACCTAGGAATGGGGTAGATCCCTACCCAAACAAGAATGTCACTCCGGTGTTCATAAGACTAGTAAATCACTGTTGTAGGTCACTTGACCAATATCAGGCTTCAGTAAGGATCACAACTGTAGATTCACACCGTAGTCAACCTGAATTTATACAATGTGTCCCATGGCTACCCAGCCGGACCGGAAACATAATACACAGGCCATTGTCGTGCCTAGTAAACAGCATTCACTTTCATCAACACAACTGAAATTCATTTCATTGAGAGTTCACAGATCATCACTGAGTAATCGTAGAACTGCACCAGTATCTTACCGGTGTGACTCCAGAGACGCTTCAGTCCTCGACCCTACCTGGATCGGTTGACTAAATCCACGTCGGACTCGTAGCGGTGGTCGTAGCTTAGACCCACCGTATCATTCTACACTCAGTTTCTCTCATGCATTGACTCTGGCAGATTCAGATGACCGGTCCCAGTAATGCCTCAAACATCCTTAGACTGGCACTGGAGTGAGCTGGTCCCATTGAGTTTATGGTTGAACTCATGAATCTCCATTAGATATATAACAGATCCTGAAACATGGAGGTCGGTGTGAGTATCTGGCTACAGCTTAAGACTAACATGCATCTCAATCTTGACTCATGCATCAGAGGAATACACATATATCATATATGTTATATGATATCATCAACATCATAGATCAGCTCTTAACTACAAGGTACAGGCATGAGGGTGCAAGAGAAAGCAATAGTACACAAGTATATAGGCATGTAACACGTCTGGGCACAGCTGGCCCTAAAGCACCAGAGTAGACTGTTTGACTCTGTCATGTATCCTCTACCTGGCGCTATTCCACTCCTCCACTTCACCTAACCACAATCATAAAATACACCTACTTCACTTTCAGTGTAGAGATTACATTATTTAGGAGGTGCCAACCGGACATATCCTCCTCACTCATACAACTCAACAATTAATCAATCACTTAATCCTTTGATCAATTAATTAAACATAACTCATTAATGACTATTTTACATTAATAAATTATATACATCATAATTCATTAACATAGCATTAACAAATTATAAACAAGAATTGTTAATAACTAATTAACAAACTCAAACAAAGCCACAGCTTTCTCGTCCTGGGATCTCTGTCCCAGAACAGGTTTGACCTTTATTAATTTGACCCTTCACCCATGACGGTCAAGTCTGTGCAGGTCTATCACAGATACGGTGGCCATCCACTGAGTAATCTTCCCCACAGTGGCTGTGGCAAAAGATAACCTTGGTTCCGTGGCGAGTTAAGCCACGTCGTCCAGTGTCGAGTGGCATCCAGCCCCTCATCCATTAAATCTCCAGTCCCCCCTCAAGTGCGGTCTAAATGGCTTGGATATAACTACCACATCCTAGTGGTTAAGTTATCCCACCAACAGAGTCAGGGTTATAGAAGAGAAGAACTGTAGAGACAGACAAGGTTCTGTTCGAAGTTCAGATCATCATTAGCGCAACGGCCTCGATTACAGAGCGTCGCATCGCTCTCGGTCGGGTATGTTAATTCAACCATCGGTTACGCACAATCACTTTGGTCGGACAGGCCAAATAACCAGTCGGTCTAGAAGACACTATACGCACGATCGGGCACGCATATTCACTCCGGCGGGCGGGCATATAAACAAGAAGTGACATCAGAAATCCACAGATAATTCCTATCTACCTCTATCAAGAAATACAAAACATTTCTATATAAAGGTGGAATAGCACTGGTTACCTAACTTACCAAATACTTTACCTTCCTCTGCCAATGGAAATACAACCCCTTGAGTCCGCCACTTACATAAGGCATACATTATAGCACTTACTAGCTAAGCAAACAACACATTACTGGCTTGCTCAAGCTAATAACTTATCACTATTACTGCCTTTAAAATCACACAATCTAACTAGTGGCAATCTTCCTCACCGTCCTAAGAATGTATTCACTAAACAAGATAGTTAACACACTTGCTTCCAAGCTGTTAAATTACCCAAATCTACTTACACATAGCAGTGATAACATCATCGTACAGTTCCCTAACAATGCATATAATGGTAATCTAACATCTTTAAATTCTATCAGCTACAATAACATTAGATTTCCACAACAGATCAGCTGGAACAAATTTACACAGGCCTAATGTTTTGACACACACAACACCTGTAGCTACCAGAGACATCTGACCTAAATATTCCTAGCCGATCGATAGTGGCTAATTACTAATGCAGATAGGCGAGCGTAAGCTTCTACGCGGCGCTGTGGCAATTCTGGCTGTTTTCAACGCTTAAAATATTTCGACTGCCGGCGTTTTATTTAAGGATAACAGTTAATTAATAAAGTATTACTTCATTACCTTAGATCTTCGAGTCACATCACTTGACTGCAGATGTCCCGCACTGACCGCGATAACAGACATCAAGTTCTAGCAGTAAGTAACTGCGGCCGCATCTGACGATGTTCGACTGGCGACTGATAGCGGATAGCTAAGTGCGCATTCACAATTACATCTCGGGCCTAGTGATTCCCATGAGTCACGGAGAAATTCAAAATCCCGTGTTCCCTGATGCAATTGTGGGTCCAGCGTGACAGCAACATCACATACGCACATTGCCCAGTCCCTTCGTGAAGCGTCGAAATGCTTCTCGAACTCACCGGACTTATGACGTCATGGACTATTTTAACCGGGGATTTCCCTAGTTATAGTCACTTTCTGAAGGGAGACCAACTCGTCGTATTCCGACCAAAGGGAAATAATGCAGAGGACAGACAGAATCTAGTCCGTTTCGTCACATAGGCCTGCACTTAAGAAGGTCGACCCGGTCATACTTACTAGACTAAGAACTGTCTGAACTCTGAACCTACACTCTACAGGACAAACTGGATCTACAGGAAAGGACGTTACATGACGTTCACTTTCCCTGGGATATCTACCCTACTGGTAGGGTTGCTGGTTCACCAACCACCACCTCAGACGTACGTTACCTCCAGCGATTAGGACCGAACCGTAAAGGTCTGGTGATCGGTTTACCCTCTAAACTGGATCGTTCCGCATCCACCTTGCGTAGGCCATCGGTTACTTTACTGAAAGGTCGTCCGGCCCTTCTGACAATAGGGATTTCTCTATCCCGACTCGGCATCACACAGGTGGACTGCTCGCGGATGTCGACCGAAGTGAATTGTCGCGGACTCCAGGATCGTCTGGAGTACTCTCGCTCCTGCCTTCTCTCCCGCGAGTAAGGACAGTGAGCCTGTTGGCGGATCGAGTCATCCGACGGTCCCGTCGTGCCAGTTGTGACATCGCCTACCCGACCTCGATTTCCAGTTTGCTTAACACTATGGGCCACTTCCCGATGGAGCTTGTTCGCCCTAACAAAGGGTGAACCCTTAGGAGACCGCAGAACCTCCCCACAGGATTTACTGCGTAGGACTGAGTCTACCTCGCACTCGTCTGGACCCAGAACCGAATCTAGCGTGATGGTTGTCGCACTACATTGTGGAGAAACTACCTCGGACCTCTCCAAATTCTGAAGGAGAGTACAATGGAACTTTCGCAATTCCCCGTGGACCTTCACCTTATACGTGGATCGGGACATTACCCGTACCACAGGAAAAGGGCCCTGCCATCCGAGTTCGAATTCCGCTCCCTCGATTGGGAGAAGCGCGAGAACCCTATCTCCGATCTGCAGAGATAATCCGTTTCTGGTCCTGTGCTTTGGTGCCGCCAAACAACACTCTGAGCACGAGCTGATGTATCTCCGCATGTCGCCTGTCATTCCAGGCCAGTGGTAGTGGCTGGAAAGACACTGGACCGTTGCCTCTACATCCCTATGTCCGGTTAAGGATAAGGTATGCACTCTGTGTATCAAGTGGGGTATGTAGTCAGTAGGGACTACCATCTGACCGTACTGGCTATCCCCTTGCCCGGCTCTACGATAAAGCAACCGGTTTTCTACATAGAACTGACCCGGAGTTGGCGGGTCTGAACTCTTGGACATCTCCAGTAGGTGAGGACGCAAGGTCGCATCCCTACTTTGAGCATTGCTCACTAACCTCGCAAGAGAATAGTCAACTACTCTACCATACTGCACATCTCCATCCTTAATCCTGGTCTGCCTAGCGCTCACTAGGCCATGTTTCGTGGGGTCCCCCAAGAACACATGTGGATGACCGAGAATCAAATGGTGAATAGGATCAGGCACGACAGCCGCCTTGATGCTACTCGTAACATACTTGCACCGAATGTCAATCCGAGCAATCGGCAAGTTCATAGCTACGGAACTCTACATGGCCGGCTGGAATTCTCTTGTCTCGCCGTTGAGCTACCCTGGGTTCACAAGGTAGGACAAAGTACAGCCTCAAGCTGCAATCCCGTGTCGTAGAGACATTCCACTTGCTGCCCATTCACTTCTATCGTCTCGACGACGGGTGATCTCTTTGACTCTGGTTTCTCTCTACCCGCATGTTTGGTCTCTGTCGTATTATGTCTATGTGTCGTCCCTGGGGTGAGGGGAATCAACACCGACATTCTTTTAACCCCATATCAATATCTTGAGGATCTCCCAGCTTTCTGTCCACAACACCCGGTCAGTCTCTCTCTCTCTCTCTCTCTCTCTCTCTCTCTCTCTCTCTCTCTCTCTCTCTCTCTCTCTCTCTCTCTCTCTCTCTCTCTCTCTCTCTCGCTACTGAACCAAGCCCCCTCTCATTCGTTTCCCAAAACACACTACACAACACTGGATCTAACACCAAACAACAAATTAGTTTAATAGAGCAAAGTGACATGTATTTGCAAAATGTCTGTTTAGAATGTCTGTCGTATAATCTAGTGTGTATGTAGAGTCAGACCGAATAGATCAGGAGCAAAGTCTGTTTCATCACTGTACTGGCCACACAAGGACGTCTGGGCGTTTCCCAAAACACACTACACAACACTGGCTCTAACAACAAACAACACATTAGTTTAATAGAGCAAAGTGACATGTATTTGCAAAATGTCTGTGTAGAATGTTTATTGTATAATCTAGTGTGTGTGTAGAGTCAGACCGAATAGATCAGGAGCAAAGTCTGTTTCATCACTGTACTGGCCACACAACAGCACCATATATGATGGACAGAAGACCTCACCCAAATGATGTGTCTCTCAGGCCAAGTGTCGACTTCCTCCGATAGCTCTTGGACAATCTGGATGATTGGTCATCAATAGTGGAAACAGTCCAATATTGATCATCAATCTAACACACACAGTGTAACTACTCTGCTCCTAAAAGTTCTGTGATCAGAGAATCCTAAAAATACTGTTACTGTCACTTTGGAAAACTCAATGTTAGTATTTAACTGTTCCTAGAAATTTACCAATTGTAACTCAAAATGTTAATTTTCCCCGGTATTTATATCTACCAGTGTTCCTGGTGCAGGTGTTATTGTCAGTGTCTTGATTTTACTGTGATGTAAACTATCACTCAGGAAAAACACTTAAATAACCATCGTTTCCTGCTCAGCAGAGGCCAGGTTCCTGCAGACCCTCTGGGTTATGGGCCCAGTGCAAAAACCTCTTAGTAAGCTCTGCCTTCAATATTCGAGCCATGACTTTTCTTCTAGTTTCTTGGTAAACCTAGTGGAATCACAAATTTATTCCGGTTTGAAAATTGGGACTACTAAATCACACGAAGGTAACATGTCCGCCAATGTAAATCGACAGAAGACACTGTAATCCCTATCCAGAATCAAACTCGGAATAACACACACGTCTTAGTTGTTTTAAAACATTTGGTCGACTTCCCCAAAGTTGTTTATCCCACCGGTTTTAATACTGGGTCTGAGTGACGTCACAAAACTGTCCCGACACTAGACAGTCTAGAAGCTATTTTTCTCTCTCCGTTTCCGACTTTTATGTCAACAACTGGCTGGTTGTCACTTTCATCTGGCAAATCATCCCGGTACTTCAAAAAGTCTTACCGGTCTGTAATCTAGAGAATTCTTGTCCCCACAACAAAAGATCCTGCCGACCTACATCCAGACAGTCCGTCTACCACATCAAAGGATTACATTAAAAACTTGAAGGTTTCGATCGATGACAGAAAGTTGCGCCAAATGTCTACACACAGTCGGCATTTCTTTAATATGTTGTTGCTCGAGGAGGGACTATAGCGCCATCCGTCTGCAAGGCGGCAGACAACCTTTGAAATGATAGACGGAATGTCTGGGCAGAAGTCGGCTAGATCTTTTGTTGTGGGGAAATGATTCCCCAGATTACGGACTGGCGGGACTTTTTGAAGTGCCGGGACAGGTCCCCAGATGAAAGCGAAATAGACGGCGGGATGTTTCCATCCAGTCTAAAATAGAGAGAGAGAAAAATAGATTCTAGACGGTCTAGCATCTAGACAGTTTTGTGACGTCATTTATACCCAGTATAAATACGGTTGAGATAAACAACTTTGGGTTAGTCGACCAAAAGTTGTGAAGCGCTACGGACCGTTGCAATATACCTAGTTGTTTTTAGGGAGAGACTATAGTGTCTATTGTTGATGTATATCGGCGGACATCGATCCAGTCTGTGATTTCATAGTCTCCATCTACAACAGGAATAACTATATGGTATTCTATTAAACATATCTAACTTAGATTATTCTTAGGAATAGAGTACAATACTGTGCGGTGATAGAACGTATTATAAGAGCGTCGGCAACAGTAGCCTATTGTGTAGCTTAAACTAGCTGGTGTGGGATATCATTTAACTCAGTGAGTTAAGGAAAATGTAGTGAAATAATATTTAGGGAGATTGAGGATGGTTTGGGGGGGGGGGGGGAATTGAGGGAATGTAAAATGGTAGGATCTTTCAGTAGGGCATCTGCTGGGTTTCTACCCGTTTCCTTTCGTCTTTCCTTGTCTTACCATGACTGAGACCGATGTGATGAGCTCCTCGGCCTTATGACAGAGTTTGGTTCTCTGTTATTTTTTCTGAGTGCGGCCGGTGGCCTTCACTCACCTAATAAAGGTCAGAATCGGGTTGCTCTCACCAGGTGTGTTCTCTATTCAACAGGTTCCACTCGATTGTTCCAAGATATTCTACCACGAAGCTAGCAACAAAGTCATAGAAAGTGATGGCTCGAGTATTGAAGGCAGAGTTTACTGAGAGGCTTTTGCACTGGGCACATAACCCAGATGGCCTGCAGGATTCTGGCCTCTGCTGAGCAAGACATGGTGATTATAAGTGTGTTTCGTAAGTGATAGTTTACATCACAATAAATTCAGGACACTAAAAATACCACCTGTTCCAGGAACACTAGTAGATATAACTACCTGGAACAGTAACATTGTGTGTTAACATTGGGAACATCTTACAAAAAGTGACATACGAACATTTAGGTTTTCCAAAGTGACCTTAACTATATTTGTAGGATTCTCTGATCACAGAACATTTAATGAACAGAGTAGTTACACGGTGTATGTTAGAACGAGGATCAATAATGGACTGTTTCCACTATTGAAGACCAAGCATCCGGAGTGCTCACGAGCTATCTGAAGAAGTAGAGACTTGGCCTGAGAGACACATCACTTGGGTGTGGTTTTCTCTCCCTGATATGGTGTTGTGGTGTGACCAGTACGATGATGAAGCAGACTGCGCTCCTTGGCTGTTCGGTCTGATTCTGCATACACACTAGATTATACGACAGACATTCTACTCATACACTTTGCACATACATGACACTTTTCTCTATTAAACTAAATTGTTGTTTTGTTAGAGCCAGTGTTGTTTTGTGTGTTTTGGAATAGGAATGAGAGGGGTCTTCAGACAGTAGTGACAGAGAGAGAGAGAGAGGGAGGGAGGGATCCAGGGACCGACGGGGTTTTGTGGACAGATATCAAGAAGATCCTCAAGTTAGTGATATGTGGTTAAAAGGATGTCGATGTTGATTCCCCTCACCCCAGGGACGACATATTTTATTTAAAAAAATACGACATTGTGTGAACTAGAAATTCCAGAGTCTGGTAACCAATCATGCACTTGGTTGGGCGAGAGGTAAGCCATGCTTCCCTGAGCCTATTGAAAACTCTTTCCAAGGATTGCAAATGGTCATCCATGCTGTCACTAGCAATCAGTATATCATCCATAAACGAGATAATGGACGGATCCTGTAAGGGATCTAGCAAGGTCCTCATCATGCGAGTAAACACACTGGGTGCATTGCTGAGTCCAAAAGGCATGACCTTGATTTCATAGTGTCCACTGGGAGTACTGAAAGCTAGCAAGGGTCGAACCTTTGGTTTGACAGGGATCTAATAATAACCCCTATTCAGATCCATTTTTGAGAAGTACCTAGCCTTATGGAGCCTAGCGAATAACTGAGTTGGATTCGGCAAAGGTTCCACTTGAAAGTGAGTGTGACTGTTCAAGAGTCGATAGTCTATACACAACCGGTGTTCTCCACTTGATTTGCGTAACAAAACCACGCCCGCATTGTATGGGGATGTGGATGGCGCAATCACGTCATCCTTAAGCAGTTTCTGTATTTCCTCATCCAGAACCTTTTCTTTAGAGAATGGCACTGGGTAAATCTTTTGGCGAACAGGCTCTTGGGTGATTAAGGTCATCTCGAATTCAACCAACCACGTTCATCTTGGTTTATCATTCAGTATATCCTTATGAGACTCGAGAAGTCAGATCAGGGTTTACTTGCACATCCCTATAGGTTTCCTTGTTTACCAACTAATATTCCCTGCCTTCGTTGGTTCCCGTTTCAGTCTCCACTGCAACTGCCATTGCCATGAGGTGTGCTGCTTTGTCTCCGGGTCTCTCCTCGTACTTCCGCAGGAGATTGATATGGAAAATCTTTCCCCGGATCCGGATCTGATAGTTGGTTCCGGAAACCACCCTTTCCACGGGAAATGGTCCTTGCCAACCTATCTCCAGTTTGTTGGTTCCCGTTGGGAGTAGCAACAAGACTGTGTCTCCCACCTCTAGAGATCTGTCTTTAGACCTGCGGTTGTAGTAAGCCGCATGTCTTTTTCTGGCCTTTCTCAAGTTCTGAGTTGCCAGAGTCCATCCCTTGTGAAGTTTTTCTTTCAGTTCCTCCACGTATTTATAAGAGGAGATCACTTCATCTGACGTCCTCTCCTCAGTCCAACTCCTCAACATGGCTTCCAATGGTCCTTTGATTGGACGACCAAACAGCAAAGTAGCGGGTGGTAGTCCTGTTGAGCCATGAGGTACTTCCTGATAGGCAAAAAGTGCTGCTGGGATATATTCATCCCACCTATCAGGTTTTTCCTGTGCCAGTTTCCGGAGCATTGTCATCAACGTGCCTTTGAAACGCTCTACTTGTCCATTAGCATGAGGGTGGTAAGGGCTGGTATGTATATGGTTAGAGTGGAACACCCTAAATACCTCCATCATTAGTTTCCCACAAAACTGGGACCCATAGTCCGTCAGAATTTGACTAGGGAAGCCTAATCTGGTAAAGGCCTCCATCAGTGCGTCAGCCACTCGTTTCGAGTCAATTGTGGTCAATGGTATGGCTTCACCCCACATTGTACAGCAATCCACCATTGGGAGTATGTACATGTTCCTCTTCCTAGTCCTAAGAAGCTGACCCACGATATCGATGGCTACCTCTCGAAAGGAGAGTTCATGATGGGCATTTCACCCAAGACTTCCGGCGCTGTCCAGTATTTCGGTGCCACTCTCTGGCACTCAGGACATGACTTCACATACCGACGCACATCACTGGTCAATCCCGGCCAATGGTAATGGCAGGAAATTCGCTGCATGGTGGCGGCAATACCCATATCCCCACTAAATGAGATGGTATGCCCCATATGAAGAATTTGGGAACGGAAGGCCTTCGGGACCACCAACTGACCGTGTAAGTTGTCTCCCCTTCCGGCTCTCCTGTAGAGTATCCTATTCTTCATGTAGTACTGCCCCCGTTTTGGTGGATCAGCACTTCTCTGTAGCTTCTTGTAGCAAGGACGTAAGGTTGAATCCTCCCTCTGTGCAGTTCGCAACTCCCCCGGTAGTGGGTTAGTGACAATTGCTTCTGCCTGATCAGTTCTCGTCTGAGAGCGAGTCTGAATTGCTCCCATATGGATTGGCTCCATGGGAATTCCCAGAAAGACATACCGGCAACCGAGGATAACGGGGAAAATGGGATCGATCAATACAGTGGCCTTGATTGTGCCGGTGACATATCTTGACCGAATCTCCACTTTGACGATTGGCAACTCCATGGCGACAGCACTCATTCTGTGCAGGCTGCATCTCCATGGTCTCACCTGTGAATTGTTCTGGGTGTACCAAATCCGCAGAAATCATGGCCTCCCAGTCCAGTTCAGTGTCGTATAGACACTCAACTTGTCGGCCGTTAACCTCTATCAATTCCACTACAGGTGGCTTATCCTGGTCTGGAGTATCTTCCTCGGCCTCGACCTGTTCGGTGGACTCCACCTTAGGTTCCAATGGGCACACGACGAAATGAGAGTCTCCTGACTTAACCCTGCAGTCCTTGGCATTTTGCGTGTTCGACCTGCAGTGTTTACACCATTTCCCTGTCCTAGATTTTCTCGTGCCGGAGTTTGGTAAGCCCTCCTGGTTGTGAGCTCCCTTGTCGACCTCAGCATTTTCAGTGGCAACCTCCTTTGGAGCCACTTTACACGCCGCGAAGTGAGGGCTCTTAGCCTTCGATTTGCATTCCCTCGTATTGTGAGAGGGCGACTTACAAATCGAACACCACTTCTTCGTCCACTGTCGTTTTGGTGAAGAGCTAGAGGTGCTCTTGCTGCCCTCATTCGTCTTCTCCAAACTCTCCTCTGACATTTTAACATAGGGTTCCACTTTCTTGGTTCCTGTGCTTTTGGATTTCTTCCGGTCATGTTTCTCCTGACTTTTGGTGTTTGTGGAAAGGTTTTCTCCCGCCTCTCTATGTACCTCGACGAACCGTCCTGCCAATTTCGTCACGATGTCAATACGTTCCGCCCCTTGTTCTCCCAAGAATGTCCTGAGAGGTTTCGACATTTGCTTTCGCATCTGGTCAACTATCATCAGCTCTTCCAGACTCTCATAGTCATGCGCAAACTCAGCCAAATTCATCCACTTATGGAGATAGGATTTCAGACGCAGACTGTTGGCGGCAAACAACTCTCTGGTTCTCGTTTCGCTGCTCGAAAATTTTTCCGGTAGGTATGTGACGTAACTTCGAAACGTTTCAGCAGAGCCGTTTTCAAATTCATGGTAGTTGTTGTCGTGTCCTGGCGGCAGGCGAGAATAGACCTCTTAACCTGTCCCGCGTAATCCCTGGGACAACTTAAGACACCATTTGTCACGATGCAGACCAATAGCAACAGACATGGCCTCGAAACGTTGTAAGTACTGGTCGATCTTCCCGTTGTCTTCTTCGTAGACAGCCAAAGGAAACTTCATAGCATGACAGCTATGTCCACCCACTGGGGTTGAGCCTGGAAGAGAGGAGGCTCCCACTGCTCCCTCAGTTTCCCACTAGATTGTCTCGTAAGCTCGAGTTCCCGCAATTCGGTATTCATGCTCCCTTTTCTGAACTTCTTGTTCAGCTTCCAATTTCTTAGTCGCTAGCTCCGCCTTGAGGTTCTTAGCAGCTTGCTCAGCTTCAAATTACTTAGCAGCTTGCTCACCTTCCAGTTCTAACCTTTTAGTGGCTTGCTCAGCTTCTATTCTCTTAGTCTCTAACTCCATCTTTCTTAATTCCATCTCAGCCTTCCGATCTTCCCTTTCTGCTTGACGAAAATCTCTCTCCACCTCCTGTATGTAATCTGTTAGTGCAGAACTCGACAAGCCCATTCCTTCCCCAATTGCCCTTAGTTCTGCCAAATCTAATTTAATAGTGGCCATATTTCAGAGAGGTGAGTCAGCAGGTTGAGTGTAAATTTCTCTAAACAATATATAGATATTCACTAGTTAAATTGTATCTATATATTTAACACCACACAGCACAACACTAAACAATCTCTCAATGACAAGAGTAGAATTAGGACCAAAGACCTATGTAGACGTGTGTCGTATATTCTGAAGGGACTGGGTTCACTGCTGTCCCTCACCCATATTCTAATTTTAGAAGTTGGGCCCCATCCTCTTCCAATATGTAAATAAACCAAGTATACGACCCTTGATCTTTTACAGACTCAAAT
>JACEFZ010013102.1:0-247500 GCA_014155875.1 Cepaea nemoralis
GTTATAATTTTGTACTATTTAAAGGGTTTTTGAGGGGGCTTGGTGGTTGGTACGAAAGGGATGAGACATGTCTTGCAGACATGATAGAGGGATACTATGTCATATGGATATATGTGAGGCATTGATCAAGTGAGATCAAGGGGATGACAAACCATAGCGAAGACGGTCTGGCTAACTTAAAACAGGGTAGTAAATTATGTGCACTTTATCCAAATTTTTGTGAGGATGAGTACAGGTTGTGTACATATTACATTAGCAGATAATGATGGGTGGTGGTCTGTTGTTGCATATGGTACATGTAACACTGGGAACATCTCTGGCCTGAGTGGTGCAATCCACGGTGAATGAGGAGAGCCTTCACCTTATTTTGCCTTGAGGAGCATAGGACCGTCAGTCAGACAGTGCCATTCAAGAAGTCATCTTAGTGGCATGCAACACCCATGTAAACTCAGTACGTCTTTCCATCCAGAGGCCAACAACAGTTAAACAACACCAGTTAATCTCCACTAATACCTACAGTGATCCTTCCACAAAGGAACCTGAACCCTAGTTTAGCAAATTGGAATCAGCAGTATGAATATAAACTAGTTGTTACCAGATCTACCCAGGAAATAAACATTTACAATCAGTGCTTAATTTAACCAGAGACACAGGAACAGTCATCCGTAGTTAATTGTAGTACACATTTGCCTGGTGTTTCCAGAGTTTTTGTTTTGATTGATTGATTGATTGATCTAGGAACCGACATCACAGCATTCGGGACATTCCCATAAGCGCTCCGTCCCCATCCTCAGCAACCAGCGAAGAGTTCCAACACTAATAGTTCCAGTAGCAATCTGATTATATGTCCGTCTCGCCTTTCCTCTGAGCGTCGAGCGTCGGCCAGATCCCCTCGTCACTCCTCGCTGCCTCATTCTAACCAGACTATGGTGATCCATTTGCTCCTCCGAGGTGTACACGTGCTCCCACAAGGCCGCAACCACATCTGCCTTGTCATGCATCAATACTCCACCAAGTTCTGCCGAGCCAGCCAATCTGTCCGCCTGTTCATTCCCCAGCACACCGGCATGCCCAGGAGAAAAGATCCAGGTGATGCTTGCTACCCGTGACCTCCGAAGCGAAGCAAGCCACTCTGCACGAAGCTTGCCTGTTCTCACCCTTCTCAGCATGCTTTCTGAGTCAGTTACAATCACAATATGTGTATGTATCGTGTTTTCTATCCAGCGGAAAGCTGCACTGACCGCCTCCACCTCCATTCTTAAGCTAGATGTAGTGTCATCATACGCCAGGCTCTCCTGCACCAAACGCCGACCATTAGTTTTTGCCAAGAACCCCCAAGCACTTCTCCTACCTCTCAACACCGACCCATCCGTGTAGATAATCACATCACCCGGGCGAGAATTTTCCTGAATTAGTTGCTGAATTTCCACCTCCATGGCCCCTGCTGGCCACTTCCTGCACTCCCGGCTTAATGTAATTATAACTCTGCACAATTCAGACTGCTCCGCTGGCACTCTGACCCACTCCTCTCCACGCCAAATGTTCTCCAAGGGGGCACACCTGTCTGATCGTATCCTCTGCCTGAGCCATCCATGATTTCCCTCTTATCAGTCGCTGACCCTTAACTGCGTCCAGCGCCTCATGCAGTGGGTGGTCTGTGTCTGCAGCTACTCTGAGGTATGCCTTTGCCTGCATCACCTTGAGACTACCAGCAACACTCGGCAGACCAAGGATGTAATGCATACACACTATTGGGGTGTCTCTAGTGCATCCCAGAATGACCCGCATAGCTTCGTTCTGTATGCGCTCTAACTTCACCAGCTGACTCTTTGAGACAGTGAGCAGTACTAGTCCATAATCAATCACTGAGAGGATCACGTGTTGGTATAGTGTGAAAAGCATTCTCTGCTCTATGTCCATTGCAGCCATAGTTTTAAGTGCATTGAGTCCCATTTGAGACCTTATCACAACCGTCTCCGCATGGTCCTTGAAGGACAGACTCCTGTCAAATGTGATTCCCAGATACTTCAGTTTGTTCTCTCTGTTGACGCTTCGACCATCTATCGTAAGGCTTGGGGCATCATCTCTCACAATCCTGTTGTCCAGAGAGCACCACAACACAGCCGCCGTTTCCGTTTTAAGATATAACATTTGCGATAGTTACCTATGTATGAGAATCTAGAATAATTGTGTCAGTGTAATAATAATAATTTTGTAATCTTGTTATGCCCATGTATACCCCCACTCCCTTTTCTTCCATTACAATATTGTAAACTTCTCCTACGGCGTTATTTACTTCATCACAGTCACATGTGTATTACTGTGTTCAACTTCAGGGTGATAGTGATACTTCATTTGACTACAACACCTAGAAAGCTGGTGGAAGGGATAATGCTAACTTCAATTCTAACCCTATTTGTACGAAAGCAGTGACTTCCCTGTGCTCTCTTGGCCTTCTATTAGAAAACAGGACTTATACCTAGTGGAATCTTATAATATGTATATATGTTTATCACTATGGAGTCTTAGAGCCAATTCCTGATTTTCCTATAATAGTTGGCAACTACGAATTGGCGATGTCTGTCTCCCATTTCTATGTTAAAAAACCACAACTGATCCACACATTTAAAAAAAAAGAAAAGAAAAAGGATAACAGAACGCTACTCATTTATGGTGCGTGTCAAAAGTTGAGCGGCAATTTTTAAACTGTCCTTATGACGTGTCCTTCTGCACCGTGATCTCACGTTCTTAGCACTCTTGACTTCTTTAACAACAATACTGATAGGTTACAAAACAATGGCGTGGTTATTGTAATTTCTATCACACTTTTAAGGTTTTCATTTGAAGCCCCGGCGTGTATAGAGGATGACTTTGGTGTTTCACACATGTCCGTGTCTGATCTCCAGAACCTCATTGCCTTTTTCTAGAACTTTCATCCCATCATCAGTCTCTCCTCCACTATTTTCTCGTCGGCTGTCAAAATCTGAGATCTAAGTCTCCTGAGGTTCAACATGTGCCGTGCCGATAGGCGAGGCGGTCATGGTTTGCCGTCTCACACGATCAACAGAGCCACCGATCAGCTCCGTGTTCTTGCCTCGACCATACACGTGGCCAAGCCATTCAGGTATTTACTTCTCTACCTTCCCCTTGTTCTCTCCCCCCTCCCCCCCCCCCCCCCCCAGTCTTGCCAGTTGTCACAAAGTTCTCTAGTTTATTTCTTCTCATGGCATGCCCAACAAATTCTGACTATCTACTTGTAAATTCTCCCATCCTTTTACTTTGTTTCATTTGTTTCATGTAGGACTTGGTCACTGGATTTTCTTTGCAGCAATGCAAACTCCTGAATTTTAAATTGCTATCAAAATCAACCTGGTGTTTATCGCAATCACCTGCAATGGAAATGTAAAAAAAAAAAAATAAATAAATAAATAATGCGTTAACTTATGCAATATTTGCAATACGAATATGTCACATCATAAAGCACAGTATGGACATGCCTTGAAATTGTAAAGAATGAAAGAACAACAAATCCTGGTACAGAATATACCGTTTCTTATACGTAGTTGCACGACATTGCCAGGACATCTCTGCCAAGTTGGAACAAAGTTGCAGGAAAGTTTCAATAGCTGAAAAAGAATTCCCAGACAGCAAGCCCATAGTCTTAAATTGATTTTGCCCCTGGTACGATGTGTCTGTTGACACCGGGTGAGCAAAACAGATCTTAAGATTGTCTGGCTAGTGTCGGTTAGCCCAGGTCACATCATACTTATTGGCACGTAAACAACATTACAGACAACTGAGGGAAATGTTGTGGGGGAGTTTGTGAGTGTGGCTGTATGAGAGCTTTGTTCTTAACTGCGTTATTTGCTTCTATAAAAAGAAACCACTTTTACAGATTCTTTTCATCAAAGCACCGTACTGTCTGCTTTTAGGGGAAGATGTTACCGATGCAATTTGTAATACCGCATATGTAATACCGCATACCACTTTCAAATCACAGCTGCGATTGATTAGTCATTAGACCAATCTTGCGTTGGTTTTCAAAACTATGGTATGAGTTTCGGTGTCTTCAGAAAACAATGGCAAACTGTTGAACGTAAACTTGCCAATAAATCACAAACAGCCCAAACAATGCTACGGGTTGACTGTGATGTCCTGTAAAGGAGATGCAACTAACTAACCGTAGAGCTGGCCTGGCAAGAGAATGTTACGGAGGTTCCATCCCTCAGAAGAGGAATGATTACATTGTTTTCCAACCACCGTCTGGAAAGAAGACAATTTACAAAGACAATCAATCAATCAATCAGTCAGGTGCCGTCTCCACAATGAAGGTTGGCTGCAGTAGATCTCTAAAATTGTCTGTCTCTCGCCTTGACGAACAATGCCAGTGCACAGGAAGTTTAAGAACTAGTGTTTTAAACTCCTCGGCCACGCTGACCTCAAAGTTAACGCACAGACAATGCAAATATTTGATCGATGAACGCATGGACAATACAAATATTTGATTTAAAAGAAATTCACGGACATTGCACATATTTGATAAATAAATGCATGGACAATGCACATATTTGATAAATAAATGCACGGACATTGCACATATTTGATAAATAAATGCACGGAATTGCACATATTTGATACATAAAGCATGGACAATGCACATAATTGATAAATAAATGCATGGACAATGCACATATTGATAAATAAAAGCATGGACAATGCACATATTTGATAAATAAGCACGGACATTGCACATATTTGATAATAAAGCACGGACTTGCACATATTGATAAAAATGCACGGACATTGCACATATTTGAAAATAAATGCTTGGACAATGCACATATTTGAAAATAAATGCACGGCATTGCACATATTTGATAAAAAAATGCATGGACAATGCGCTTTTTGATAAATAAATGCTTGGACAATGCACATATTGATAAAAAAGGCAGGGCTTGCACATCTATATCTATAAAACAGAGTTTGTTTGTGGGTTTATGTATTGGATGCGTTCGATAACGGTAAATCCGATTGAGATGAAATTTTCTACACGTCTTCCTTTCATTCATTTGAAACCCGCTATAATAATTTCTTAATGTAAAATCTTCGCTTTTTTAAAACATTTACTTTTCCATTTTCATTATTTTGTCTATATAGCAGGGGACTTCACTCTAAAAAATTATTTAAAGGGGGCTTTTTTTTTTAATAAATTTCTATATACTTTATAGTCTATTGTTGGATTTACTTGCACTATTGTTAAACTCTTTGTCTATAGTTATTTTAGGCATATAAGTTATAATAAATAATGATATAAATTTTTTAAAGGGTTTTCAAAGTTTGCATAAAAATAATGCATTGCATAAAATTGTAACCCCTCTTTTTCTACGTTTTTTTATTGAATGGTGTGTGGAAGGACATTCTTTTAAGTTTCTGTGCGCCAGGAGCTGGGCGAAACCACGCCCGGGTCAGATAGATAGACAGATAGTCGGGAACGGAAGCTTATTTGACTATTATATGAATTTAAAAGACATGCTCCCCACCAGGGACTGGGTGAAGCCGGGGCCCCGGGCAGACAGACAATAGCAGACAGACAGATAGGGCGGGAACGGGGAGCTTATATGACTACTTATATGAATTAAATGAGATGCTCCCACCAGGGGCTGGTGAGCCGGGGCCCGGGCAGCCCGACGACAGACAAACAAGCAGACAGACGACTGAAGATGATAGATCCCCTCCAGGGGCCCGGGAAGCCGGCCGGGTCGCTGTATTTGATAAATAAATGCACGGACATTTCACATATTTGATACATAATGCATGGACAAGGCACATAAATTTATAAATAAATGCTGGAAATGCACATATTTTATAAATAAATGCAGGGCAATGCACATTTTGATAAAAAAATGCACGGACTTGTACTATTTGATAAATAAATGCCGGGCATTTCCATATTTGATACATAAATGCATGGACAATGCAAAAATTGATAAATAAATGCATGGGCAATGCACATATTTGATAAATAAATGCTTGGACAATGCACATATTTTATAAATAAAGCACGGACATTGCACATATTTGATAAAAAAATGCACGGACATTGCACATATTTGATAAATAAATGCAGGCCCAAAGCCATATATGATAAATAAATGCTTGGACAATGCCATATTTTATAAAAAAAATGCATGGACATTGCAAATATCATTGGCACTTCCATCTTAAAGATGATAGTTTTTTACATTTTGCTTCAAAAAGGCATAAAAAACCCAAACCTATGGCGGGGGATAAGGCCAATTCGCGCTGTATATATTTTTCCACAGTGGATGCATGTGAACACATGCTCATTTCCACCTCAGCGCATATTTCTCCCGCGCTCGGTGTGTGCTTATCTGCAATAATTTTCTCCTTTTTCTTTATTCAGTTTTTGATGTTTGCCCTCCATGCAAGACTTCAGCGGCGACTTGCCCAATGTGAAATTTTCAAAGCTGTATCATCATGTCCCCCTTACACACATCTTTGTATCGTAGTAAGGCCGACCCGGAGATCTCTAAAACTTAAACCTTTGGAAGGAAAATGACCCCTTTTGGGGGGTCCCCGAAAGGGAGGGGAAAGACAGGGTTCCTTGGGGAAAAAGGGAAACAGGGAAAATGGGGGGTACGTATGTCATATGGATATATGTGGGGCATTGGTCCAAGTCAGATCAAGGGGATGACAAACCATAGCGAAGACGGTCTGGCTAACTTAAACAGGGTAGTAAATTATGTGCATTTTATCCAAATTTTTGTGAGGATGATACAGGTTGTGTACAATTACATTAGCGATAATGATGGGTGGTGGTCTGTTGTTGCATATGGTACATGAAACACGGGGAACATCTCGGGCCCCTGAGTGGTGCAATCCACGGTGAATGAGGAAGCCTTCACCTTATTTTGCCTTGAGGAGCATGGGACCGTCAGTCAGACAGTGCCATTCAAGAAGTCATTTTAGTGGCATGAAAAACACCCATGTAAACTCAGTACGTCTTTCCATCCAGAGGCCAACAACAGTTAAACAACACCATTTAAAATCTCCACTAATACCTACAGTGACCCTTTTCCAAAAAGGGAAAACCTGAACCCTAGTTTAGCAAATTGGAATCAGCAGTATGAATAAAACTAGTTTTACCAGTTTACCCAGGAAAAAAAACTTTTAAAATCAGTGCTTAATTTAACCAGAGACACAGGAACAGTCATCCGTAGTTAATTGTAGTACACTTTGCCTGGTATTTCCAGATTTTTTTGTTTTGATTGATTGATTGATTGATCTAGGAACCGACATCACGCATTCGGGACATTCCCATAAGCGCTCCGTCCCCATCCTCAGCAACCAGCGAAGAGTTCCAACACTAATAGTTCCAGTAGCAATCTGATTATATGTCCGTCTCGCCTTTCCTCTGAGCGTCGAGCGTCGGCCAGATCCCCTCGTCACTCCTCGCTGCCTCATTCTAACCAGACTATGGTGATCCATTTGCTCCTCCGAGGTGTACACATGCTCCCACAAGGCCGCAACCACATCTGCCTTGTCATGCATCAATACTCCACCAAGTTCTGCCGAGCCAGCCAATCTGTCCGCCTGTTCATTCCCCAACACACCGGCATGCCCAGGAGAAAAGATCCAGGTGATGCTTGCTACCCGTGCCCTTTCCGAAGCGAAGCAAGCCACTCTGCACGAAGCTTGCCTGTTTCTCCCCCTTTCCCAACATGCTTTCTGAGTCAGTTACAATCACAATATGTGTATTTATCGTTTTTTCTATCCAGGGGAAAAGCTGCACTGACCGCCTCCACCTCCATTTTTAAAGCTAGATGTGTGTCATCATACGCCAGGCTCTCCTGCACCAAACGCCGACCATTATTTTTTTGCCAAAAACCCCCCAAGCACTTCTCCTACCTCCCCACCGCCCCCATCGTGTAGATAATCACATCCCCCGGGGCGAGAATTTTCCTGAATTAGTTCCCTGAATTTCCACTTCCATGGCCCCTGCGGGCCCAAATCCTGCCCCTCCCGGCTTTTAATTTAATTAATAACTCTGCCCCCCAATTCTGATTTCCCTCCGTTGGCACTCTGACCCACTCCTCCCCAAAACCCCAAATGTTCTCCAAGGGGACCCCTTTGTCTGATCGTATCCTCTGTCTGACCCATCCATGTTTTCCCCTCTTATCAGTCGCTGACCCTTAACTGCGTCCAGCCCCTCATGCAGTGGGTGGTCTGTGTCAGCAGCTACTCCGAGTATGCCTTCGCCTGCATCACCTTGACCTACCAGCAACACCCCGGCAGACCAAGGATGTAATGCATACACATTTTTTTGGGGTGTCTCTAGTGCATCCCAGATGACCCCATAGCTTCGTTCTGTATGCGCTCTAACTTCCCAGCTGACTTTTTGAGAAGTGAGCAGTACTAGTCCAAAATCAATCACTGAGACGATCAAGTGCTCGTATAGTGTGAAAAGCATCTTTGCTCTTGTAAATTTTCAGCCATAGTTTTAAGTGCATTGAGTCCCCTTTTGAGATCTTGTCACAACCGTCTCCACATGGTCCTTGAAGGACGGGAACTCCTGTCAAAGTGATCCCCAGATACTTCAGTTTGTTCTCTTGTTGACGTTTTCGACCATCTATCGTAAGGTTTGGGGGTCATCTCTCACAATCCTGTTGTCCAGAGAGAAACCACAACACAGCCGCCGTTTCCTTTTTAAGATAAAAACTTTTTGCGATAGTTACCTTTTGTTGACACTAGAATAATTGTGTCATGTAATAATAAAAATTTTGTAATCTTTTTTTCCCCATGTATACCCCCACCCCCTTTTCTTCCATTACAATATTGTAAACCTTTTCCTAGGGCGTTATTTACTTCATCCAGTCACATGTTTTTAACTGGTTCAACTTCAGGGTGATAGTGATACTTCATTTGACTAAAACACCTAGAGAGCAGGTGGAAGGGAAAATGCTAACTTCAATTCTAACCCTATTTGTATGAAAGCAGTAAACTTCCCTGTGCTCTCTTGGCCTTCTATTAAAAACGGGCCCTTTATACCTAGGGGGAATCTTATAATTTTTATATATGTTTATCACTATGGAGTCTTAGAGCCATTCCTGATTTTCCTATAATAGTTGGAAACTACGAATTGGCGATGTCTGTCTCCATTTCTTTTTAAAAAAAACCACAACTGATCCACACTTTAAAAAAAAAAAAGAAAAAGGATACAGAACGCTACTCATTTATGGGCGTGTAAAAAAAAGTTGGGCGGAAATTTTTTAAACTGTCCTTATGACGTGTCTTTTTCGACCGTGATTCACGTTTTTAGCACTCTTGACTTCTTTAACAAAAAATACTGATAGGTTACAAAACAATGGCGTGGTTATTGTAATTTCTACCACCTTTAAGGTTTTCATTTGAACCCCCGGCGTGTATCGGGATGGCTTTGGTGTTTCAGAAAAGTCCGTGTCTGATCTCCAGAACCTCATTGCCTTTTTCTAGAAACTTTCATCCCTATCATCAGTCTCTCCTCCACTTTTTTCCGTCGGCTGTCAAAATCTGAGATCTAAGTCCCTGGGGTTCACAGTGCCATGCCGATAGGCGAGGGCAGTCATGGTTTGCCGTCTCACACGATCAACAGAGCCACCGATCAGCCCCGTTTTCTTGCCTCGACTATCACGTGGCCAAGCCATCCAGGAAATTTTACTTCTCTACTTCCCCTTTTCTCCCCCCCCCCCCCCCCCCCCCCCCCCCCCCCCCAAGCCCTTGGGCCATTTGTCACAAAGTTCTCTGGGTTATTTCTTCTCATGGCATCCCCAACAAATTCTCACTATCTACTTGTAAATTCTCCCCCCTTTTACTTTGTTTCATTTGTTTCTTTTGGACTTGGTCACTGGATTTTCTTTGCAGAAATGAAAACTCTAAATTTTTAAAATTGCTATCAAAATCGACCTGGGGTTTATCGCAATCACCTGCAAGGGAAAATGAAAAACAAAAAAAAAAATAAAATAAATAATGCGTTAACTTATGCAATATTCCCAATACGAATATGTCACATCATAAAGCACAGTATGGACTGCCTTGAAATTGTAAAAAAGGGAAAAAAACAACAATCCTGGCACAGAATATACCTTTTCTTATACGTATTGCATGACATTGCCAGGACTCTCTCCCAAGTTGGAACAAAGTTGCGGGAAAGTTTCAATAGCTGAAAAAGAATTCCCGACAGCAAGCCCTAGTCTTAAATTGTTTTTGCCCCTGGTACGATGTGTCTGTTGACCCCGGGGTTGAGCAAAACGATCTTAAGATTGTCTGGCTAGTGTCGGTTAGCCCGGGCCCACATCATACTTAGGGGCACGTAAAAACATTACAGACAATGAGGGAAATTTTTGTGGGGGATTTTGTGGTGTGGCTGTATGAGAGCTTTGTTCTTAACTGCGTTATTTGCTTCTAAAAAAGGGAAACCATTTTTACAGATTCTTTTCATCAAGCCCCGTACTGTCGGCTTTTAGGGGAAGATGTTACCGATGCAATTTGTAATACCGCATATGTAATACCGCATACCACTTTCAAATCACAGCTGCGATTGATTAGTCATTAGACCAATCTTGCTTTGGGTTTTCAAAACTCGGTTTATTTTTTCGGTGTCTTCAGAAAACAATGGCAAACTGTTGAACAAAAATTTTCCCAAAAAATCACAAAAAAAGCCCAAACATGCTACGGGTTGACTGGGGATTTCCTGTAAAGGAAATGCAACAAACTAACCGTAGAGCTGGGCCTGGCAAGAGAATTTTTACGGAGGTTCCATCCCTCAGTAGAGAATGATTACATTTTTTCCCAAACCCCGTCTGGAAAGAAGAAAATTTACAAACAACAATTCAATAAAAACGGGTCAGGTGCCGTCCCCCACAATGAAGGTTGGCTGCAGTAGATCTCTAAAATTGCCCTGTCTCTCCCCTTTGGGACGAACAATGCCAGTGCAAAGGAAGTTTAAAAACTAGTTTTTTTAAACTCCTCGGCCACGCTGACCTCAAATTAACGCACAGACAATGCAAATTTTGATCGATGAACGCATGGACAATACAAATATTTGATTTAAAAGAAATTCACGGACATTCCCACATATTGATAAATAAATGCATGGACAATGCACATATTGATAAATAAATGCACGGACATTGCACATATTTGATAAATAAATGCAGGGAAATTGCACATATTTGATACAAAAAGCATGGAAAATGCCCCAAAAATTGATAAATAAATGCATGGACAATGCACATATTGATAAATAAATGCATGGACAATGCACATATTTGATAAAAAAAGCACGGACATTGCACATATTTGATAATAAATGCAGGGAAACATTGCACATATTGATAAAAAAATGCACGGACATTGCACATATTTGAAAATAAATGCTTGGACAATGCACATATTTGAAAATAAATGCACGGACATTGCACATATTTGATAAAAAAATGCATGGACAATGCGCATATTTGATAAATAAATGCTTGGACAAGGGCACATATTGATAAATAAAGGCACGGACATTGCACATCTATATCTAAAAAAACAGAGTTAATGTTTGGGGGGTTTATGTATTGGATGCGTTCGAAAACCCGGTACATCCGATTGAGATGAAATTTTCTACACGTCTTCCTTTCATTCATTTGCAACGACTATAATAATTTCTTAATGTTAAAATCTTCGACTTATTTAATAACCTTTACTTTTCCATTTTCATTATATAATGTCTATATAGCAGGGGGACTTCACTCTAGAAAAGTTATTTCAAGGGGCTAATTTTTTTAATAACATTTCTATATACTTTATAGTCATATTGTTGGACTTACTTGCACTATTGTTAAACTCTTTGTCTATAGTTATTTTTAGGCATATAAGTTATAATAAATAATGATATATTTTAAGGCTTTTTTAAAGTTTGCATAAAAATAATGCATAATGCATAACATTGTAACCCCTCTTTTTCTACAGTTTTTTTATTGAATGGTGTGTGGAAGGACATTCTTTTAAGTTACTGTGCGCCAGGAGCTGGGCGAAACCACGCCGGGTCAGATAGATAGACAGATAGTCGGGAACGGAAGCTTATTTGACTACTTATATGAATTAAATGACATGCTCCCCACCAGGGACTGGGTGAAGCCGGGCCCGGTCAGACAGACAGATAGACAGACAGACAGATAGTCGGGAACGGGAGAGCTTATATGACTACTTATATGAATTAAATGAGATGCGTCCCACCAGGGACTGGGTGAAGCCGGGCCGGGTCAGCCAGACAGACAGACAAACAAGCAGACAGACAGACTGATAGATAGATAGATCCCCTCCAGGGCCTGGGCGAAGCCGGGCCGGGTCAGCTAGTATTTGATAAATAAATGCACGGACATTGCACATATTTGATACATAAAAGCATGGACAAGGCACATAAATTTATAAATAAATGCTGGAAATGCACATATTTGATAAATAAATTTCAGGGCAATGCACAAAATTTGATAAATAAATGCACGGACATTGTACTATTTGATAAATAAATGCACGGACATTGCACATATTTGATACATAAATGCATGGACAATGCACATAATTGATAAATAAATGCATGGACAATGCACATATTTGATAAATAAATGCTTGGACAATGCACATATTTGATAAATAAATGCACGGACATTGCACATATTTGATAAATAAATGCACGGACATTGCACATATTTGATAAATAAATGCATGGACAATGCACATATATGATAAATAAATGCTTGGACAATGCACATATTTGATAAATAAATGCATGGACATTGCAAATATCATTGGCACCTTGCCATCTTAACAGATGATAGTTTGTTACATTGTGCTTCAAAAAGGCATAAAAACTACAACCTATGGCGGTGGCTACTGATAAGGCCAATTCGCGCTGTATATATTCGTCCACAGTGGATGCATGTGAACACATGCTCATTTCCACCATCATGCGCCATATTACGTCTCACGCGCTCGGTGTGTGACTTATCTGCAATAATTTTCTCCTTTGTCTTTATTCAGTTTCTGATGTTTGCCCTCCATGCAAGACGTTCAGCGGCGACTTGCTCCCAATGTGAATTATCAAAGCCCGTATCATCATGTCCCCCTTACACACATCTTTGTATCGTAGGGAGAGGGGCCCACCCCGGAGATCTCTTACCCAAACTTTAATTCACCAAAAGAAGATGTCTTTTGGTATTCTACCATCATTTTATCCTCCCCAATGTGTCCTATTCTCTAAGTCTACACACAACCTGATCTTTCAATACTTTTATTATTTTTGATATTGTCTTGCCATTTTAAAACCCAAAAATTTCGCAACACCGCATATAAAGCTGTTTTTAAAAAGTTTTTCTTGGGGTGGGGGAGGTTGTCCTTTCACTGAGATAAAGAAGAGTTCTAAGGACAAAGGCTTGATAGACAAGGACTTTTGTTTTTTGGGAGGAAGCTTCCTGTTCTCCCTCCCCGACTCTTTTTTTTAACCCGTTCATTGTTGTTGCTGCCTTACCCAAAGAATTTTTGATTTCTGATCTAGGGATAATTGCTATTTACGTCTGATCCTTGATATGTAAAATGGTCTACTATCTCCAGTTCGGCGTCGTCAATAAAGATTGATGGTACCCCATGTGCCCTTGGTAACATAATCCGTGTCTCCTTTTTTACAGTCTTGCGTTCATTCACAATCAGGCCACATCATCCCCTATCCCAAGTACAACTTTTTCTCGCGAGGGATTTTGATATCGAGTTTATTTTCAGGCAAGCCCGACAATCAAATTTTAAAGGGGTTTTTCTGAAAAATACACCCTATAGCAATGATCATCGTTTTTCACAATATATGGAAAAGCACATGTCACACAGGTCACTCTCCTTTAAACATCGCATGCATTCACTACACTAGATATTCGCTTCAGAAAAAACACTACGTCCAGTCCCGGGAAAGGGCCCGGGCTGTCCCCGGGCTAAACAAAATCAGGTTGTCCCTTTCCTACGTGGGCAAACTTCCCCCTGGTTTCGCAACTCTGCGTGGCGTTCTCTTTGCACGCAGCACTGTCTACTTAGCACTCGTTTCCCTCTAAGTTCTACTCTAGTTTACGGGTCACGTTATTCCCCTGACCTCCTGCACCCGCCCCCGTTCTCGGGCGGTCCCTTTTTTTATTTTAACTTAACACCTTTGTGTCCCCCCCGAGTCTAGTCTAATTACTGTCCTTTGTCCTAGCTTTGGGGGCTGTCTGTATTTGGCTATACCTTTATAGAGTCCTGTCTCTAAGTGCTATTAGTCCCTGCCCCCCCCTTTTGTCACTAGTCGGTCCAACACCTTGAAAATTCTCTCCCGCCCTCGTATTGCGTCCCAGATTAATGTAGGGGGTTTTTTGACGCAATGTCATCCTAACATTAAAAATTTGTCTGATCTAATTTAGTCAAGGGGTTCACTGCTATATCATACGGGTTTACTTCTGCCCCAAAAAAGTTTATTACCACTGGTTTAAAATCAGCTTTAAAACATCTCCAATCTAAGCAAGTCATTACATTAACTCTTGGGAGCTGTGTTGAACCAGGGCGCGTTAACAAACTAAGCCCCCAAAAAATTTATTCACCCGTATCCCAATACAAATTGCTCCAGTTAAGGATGCAATACATGAATATAATTCATGGCTCCCCTGAAATGTACTTTCACTTCTCTCCTTATTTGTGTGTATGCTGGTACTTGCCTATCTAGCTTCCGCTGTGGCTAACTGTTCAACTTGTCCTTCTACTTATTCTACGTCTGTAGTGTCCATTAACAGTGTTAAGTCCCTTTGAAATTAACTGATGTTTTGTATAATTATCTTGTTGTATTCTGTTTGTTTGCGTGAAACACTTAATTTATATGTGTTTGCAATTAGAAGCATAACTATATTGTCTATAATTGATGTATTGATGTTTCGAGTATCACAGGTAGGTTAATGTTCGTCAAAAAGTAATGCCTTTGCTAAAATTATGACGTACTTCGCCGATCTGGGATTCTAGAAAACAACCATTTGTGTAATGCAATAGTGGCTATAACACACATAAAAATACACACTACACATGGTTTAAACAGAAGACGCGGACAAGTCATAAAAACACGTGTGTGCGAAAAATAAATTGCACAACTGTTCACACTCATAATTTAATTCTCTCATTCGTCCGTATACGCATCTCACATTCCTTCATTCATACATTGTCAATTTTAAAAATGTTTTGTCATTGACATAAAAATGGGCTCTTGTTAAACAGTATTGAGCCGAAATACACTGTTTCATATATCACATTGTTATTTACAAGTTTAAATGTATTGCTTACGGCAATACAACAGAAACTAACTAAGTCTAACTAAATCTAACTATTGTAATGTATAATTGGTTTGATCAGTCACTGGACTGATGATTAATAACATTAATCTTATTCTACGGGCTGATGTCTAATACTATTAACTAAGGGATTTAATCTAAACTAAATTTAAATAAATACTAAAGGGAAATAAATTAACTAAATTATTAATTTCTGATATTTAATAAAATAAAGATGTAATTTAATAAATAAAGGATGTTACTAAACTAAACAATGTATTTAATCTAATTAACTAAATGATGGATGTAATAAATAAATAAATTTAAAATAACTAAACTAAATAATGATTGTTTGTTACATATAGGTATCTAATTATCTAAGTATCAGTTCATGGATGTTTCTAAGGGAAGGTAATTAACTAAACTAAACATTCTTTAAGAGAAATGTGTTAGTTCCCTTAAATGTACTAAAGTTATAAATTGCTAAATTGCTACATTATTATAACACTAATCTATTAAATTTCTAATTAAATCTAAATATATTACCTCGCCGTTTTAAATGGCTTCATCGGTAGCAGTCTCATTAGAGAACTGTTGCCTATGCTTTACTAACTAAATTTAAATAGTATCTACATTTCTAAATATAAGTACTCATTGTAAAGGTTTCTAATCTAATTAAATGATGGCTAATGCTACAAATGTTTTAAATAAACTATCAGTTGACGTATTAGTGGTTCTACTATTGCTAATGTTTCTACTATGATGAACCACTAGATCGCTTTAGTGCAGCTTCGTTAAAATATGTTATCTAACAATAATACATACATACTATATACATAAATATATTACATAATGAGCTAACTAATTAACTAATCGTAGGTCCAGGCGATGGTGATCACGACGTGTCGTTCCTCTGGGTTCTTCCTTACGATAGTCTATATACAATTGTCACTGAAGTTTCCGTGATGATATGACGTGTCACAGTATGTTCACACTATATCACAGTTTCTATACGGTGGATGACTCTATCACTGCATTGTTCATGCGTTAAGGTAATAGTAGAGTTCCTTGTAAGTTCACATTGTGATATTTATCTTACACAGTGTCTTGAGTCTTATCATTAATAAAACACTATATATATGTGAACTACTAGGTAGTAACAGAAAGTACCTGTGGTAGTGTTTCATCTGCTTTTTGCAGCACTTCAATGCCTGACGGTCTTGTCGAAAGGCCTGCAAGGGTGTTGTTGCTCCCTTTAATGTGTCGCAGGGAAAAGGAATAATTTTGCAGAATCAAGGCCCAACGATAACGTCTGTTATTTTTAGGTAGGCCTTTTTCCATAACCAACAGCGGAGAGTTGTCAGTCTCGACTACAAAGTGAGTTCCAGCCAAATATCTATGCAGTTTCGTTATGCAATAAAAGATAGCGAGAGCCTCTAACTGTGAGACATCATAATGTGATTCAGCTGTGGTAAGTTTGCGGCTGACATACAGGATTGGGTGAAGAATCTTTTCATGCTCTTGAAGCAGTACACCAAAGATGGTAGTTGCGCTGGCGTCACATCTAAGAATGTATTGTAAATCGGGATTAGGTAAGCGAAGGATGGGAACTTTACTGAAAAGTAACTTTAATTCCGACATAGCATTGACTAAAGTAGCATCTTGCACATTTATCTTTGCAGATGACTTTAATAAATTTGAAAATACACATGTTACTTGTGCCAAATTGGGGATAAATTTGCTGTAGTAATTTACTAGCCTCAGCAAGCTTCTCACTTGTTTCTTTGTTGTTGGAATAGTGAGGTTTAGAATTTTAGTTATAATTTTGTTGTCAGTTTTTAACTGGCCCTTGGATATTGTATGGATATGGTTGTGTTTGTGATTCGAAACAAATCTGCTTGTCTTCAGTTAACAATCCTATTGTCTGCTGTTTCTGTTCGTCTGTCATCTTTGGTCCTAGGTGTATGTTGCTGATTGTTGTGGTGCTTTCTACAGTCGGTACTGGTAATTCAAAGTCATCTTCTTCTGTTTGGTTGATCACTGTTGCTGTAATGTGTTCGTCTTCTTCATAGTTGACTGTTGTGTTTGTCGTTTGTTTGTCTGGAGTTTGGTTTTCTGGTGTGGTTGTGTTGTGTTGGTCTTCAGTCTCCTGTTCTTGTCTTCTGTAATACGGCTTTAACATGTTGATATGAAATATCTTGAGTTTGTTGTTCAAGGATATCTCATAGTCAACTTCTGAAATCTTTCTCACCACTTTAAACGGACCTTGCCATGAGGTCAATAACAAGTCACTTTTATCGGGTAATAGTAACAAAACATCTTGATTGGGCTCAAAGTGTACACTGTTTACACTTGTATTAGGCTGTTCGGAATACGGTGGTATGTTTGATTTGGCGCGCTGCGCCTGTATGACCTTTCGTGTGGTGTCGTTGTTCACCGTACCACTGGATGCACTCAGGTGTACTGTTTTGTTTTGTAGGTCATTCTCTTGTTTACTAGTTTTTGACCTAGTTTTTGACTCAGCCTGACTGGAGTAGGTTTCTCTCCAGGCTGCTATCTGTTCAGTGGTACATTTCTTCACCTGTGGCAAACAGCCAATTATTAAGTCCGCACATGGGTTCTCTAAAACCGCGCAAGTGAATGTGCCAGACAAAAAAGGGTGTTTCTGTTAGCTCTGGCCAACGGGTACGTTTCTATCCTGCCTGAAAATGTGCGGCAGTTAACTGTTTGTCCCGTATAATGTTCTGGCTTGGCCAGTTCCCTTTTCAAGCCGATTAATGTACTGCCACTATCCAGAAGGACTTTACATGGTATGTCATTGACTATTCCGTGGTGGAACTCTAAACTGCCTCTGGAGGCTATTGCTGCATTTGCGTTTTCAAGCGAACACGGTACTGCATGCCCACATTTGAGTATTCCGTTATTATGAAACTCATGGCATGTTGTACAGTTACTGTAATTTAATACATCAATTGATGCTGCTACATTCTCACCATTCTCACACATATCTTCTATATCACTCTCGCTCTCAGATGATGACTCAACTAACGCTGCATTCACTGCTTTCAATCTCTTTCGTCCAGTACAAGCAGAGGAATAGTGCCCAAAACAATGGCAAAAGAAGCATTTTACAGCACGTCTAAAGGTCTCTCTCTTTGTTTGCTGTTTCTTAATCATCATCTCTAAGTGCTCTGGATATTTAGGATTTTTATCGCACATAGAATACTCTGGATGTTGAAATCTACAATACGAACATTGTCGTAGGTTGCCCCTTTGGTTTTCCTTAAATTTATAGGGTTTTTGTGGTTTGCCTATTGCAGCTGCTGCAATTTCACTTTCTTCTATGATAGATTTAAAGACATCCCTGTTTGATGAGAAATATGCCGAACCTCGTTTTTCTAATTGTTCGAGAGAATCTACATCTGATTGTTGCAAGAACTTAGCAAATGGACTAGGGATGGTTGAAATAATTTTGTCCATGATAATGAGATCTCTAAGTTTTTCGTAATTATTGTTAATTTTAGATGCTTTCAGCCATTTGTTACAAACGTCTTGTACTGTTGAGACGTAGTCAATGAATGTTTGATTACTCTTAGGCTTTAGCTTGGAGAATTGAACTTGGTACCCTGGGGCGTCTAACAGGAAATGCTGCATTACCCTTTGGTGAATATATTCATAGTTACTCCTAAGTTCCTGGGGAATGGATTCTATTACCTTTAAAGGCTCCCCGGATAAATTCTTCATGTAGATCAATGCCCAGTGTTCTTTTGGTATTTCCTGGGCTTTTAGCTGGTACTCTACATTTTCTGACCAAGCCGAGATGGAATCGCCTTGACAATATGGCTTTACAATCCCTTTATACTTGGCAAAATTATTTTCTTCCTCTTTACTTTTGATTTTGGTTGTAGCGATCTGAATGTGGGACTCGATTTCGATCTCTTTTAGCTTAACCTGTGTTTGCGATTCAATTTCTGCTTGTTTAACTTTAGCACTTTCAGCTATCTCTGCAAACTCCTTCTGGTGCAACCGTTCTTTTGCCCTTTCATCTCTCTCTTTGTCTTTTTCCTCTTTATCTGCTGCAGCTTTTCTATCTCTTTCCTCTTAATCTACTGCAGCTTTGCTGTCTCTTTCCTCTTTATCTGCTGCAGCTTGTCTATCCATGTATTCTTTAAATTTCTTTTCTACCCACTGTTCTAATTTTTCCTCAGTGTAGTTTAGGTTTTTCCCTGCCTCTGTTAGTTCATTTAGTGTAGACATGGTTGTTGTCTATCTTTCATGCACTTATAAATACAATAATAGTCAATTGTATAACAATCAATTTACAGTGACAAAATGAAAGATAAAGATGCTACTTTAGCATGCAAGTCAAAATTATAGGTACTTATCTGATCGATGAAGATGATCAGAATCTTTCTTTCGGTTGGGGAAAACAAGATCTTCTCTGTTTCTATCGTTACTTTCGGCTGGATGGTACAACTCAATTCACGCACATCCTGGTGTACATAGAGCAAGCAATTATTATCTGATATAATTAAATTGTACAGAAATACTTAAATGTATCATGAGTTGGCTGGACACATTGCCTGTACAGGAACACTGTAATGTGGTTTATTAATTTTGGAATGTTAATTAGTATGTTCTAAATTATCAATGTCGTAATGTCTCGTCTGTCGTCTGTCTTCAGGCTTGACCTTCAGCTGAAACGTCTTACAAAATCACACATGATAAATTCACAACAAACATTACAGTTGACTTTATTCTAACTTAATTCAATCAATATTTGTACGCTAACATGCTGGCGACTGTCACTGGTTCACTCAAAGGTCACTTCGCGCACTTCACAAACTTTCGTTCTTGCTACTTTGCTAATATCTTCAGGCGTGCGTACACATGTTAGTGTGGGGCATTTTATAATCGCTTGCACAAAACTCCTGTCATTCAGCTCTACTGCTCGCTAATCTAATATAAGAATGTTGGTGTCAGATCTTTTCTACTCCCACACAAATTCTGACACTTCATCTGGGTGTGTGTTTAGTCCGTTACTTCTGACACCATAAGAATGTGGCCTGTCACAGTCTTGCGTTCATTCACAATCAGGCCACATCATCCGTATCCTAAGTACAACTTTGCTCGCGCAGGTATTTTGATACGGAGTTTATTTTCAGGCAAGCCCGACAATCAACATAAGGCGTTATCTGAATGATACATCATAATAGCAATGATCACTCGTTACACAATACATGAATGCACATTGTCACACATGGTCACTCTCTCATTAAACATCGCATGCATTCACTACACTAGATATTCGCTTCAGAAACAACACTACGTCCAGTCGGAAGGCCGGTCTGTCCCCTGTCTCCAGCAACTCAGGTTGTCGCTTGCCTACGTGGTCAAACTCCCTCGTGGTTTTCGCAACTCTGCGTGGCGTTCTCTTTGCACGCAGCACTGTCTACTTAGCACTCGTTACCCCTCTAAGTTCTACTCTAGTTTACGTGGTCACGGTATTCCCCTGACCTCCTGCACCCGCCCCTGTTCTCGGGTCGGTCCCTCTGTTATTCTAAGTATAACACATTAGTGTCCCCACCCGAGTCTAGTCTAATTATTGTCCTTATGTCCTAGCTTGGGTGCTGTCTGTATTCTGTCTATACCATTATAGATGTCCTGTCTCTAAGTGCTATCAGTCCCTGCCCCTCTTCTGTCACTAGTCGGTCCAACACCTTTACATCCTTCTTGATAATTGTTAAACCAAATTCAGAACAAGCAATGGAGAATGCGGATAGTAGACGTTATAATTCTTCCTCAAAGTGGATCGTAATTCCAGCATCATCTGCAAAAATCAACTTTCTGATCAGTACCCTCCTAATTTTGGTCTTGGCCTTCAATCTCTGAGCATTGTATAGGCCACCATCTGAGCATGAGTGAATGTATATACCACCATCCTGATCACAAAAGGCACATGTCAGTAGAAATGAAAAGTATATTCCAGAGAGGGTGGGAACTAGTACTAAACCTTGCTTAGCTCCACTCTTGATTTCTTACTTCTGAAGTTGCACCATCAAACGTGATTATACTCTTCATGGCTGTGTGGAACGATTCCACAATGGACAGAAGAGTTGGTGGGCAGCCAATCTTCTTTAGTGCCTTGAACAGACCCTCACGACTGACCAAATCAAATTCCTTTTGTGAGGTCGATGAAGGCAATAAACAGAGGTCGATGAAGGCAATAAATAGTGGTCGATTCTGTTCACGGCATTTTTTTTATTTTGCATTTGTCGTAATGAGAATATCGTATCAATGGTAGACCGGTTCTGTCGAGAGCCACACTGTGATTCGGGGTAGGCTTGATCTCCTAGGACTTGAAGTCTGCACAGAGCACTTCTGGCAAATACTTTTCCAACAATACACAGAAGTGAGATACCCCTATAGTTGTTACGGTCGCTCCGATCGCCCTTGTGCAGTGTTATGATGCTTGAATCTTTGAATTCCGGTGGGACTTGTCCTTCTCGCCAGCATAGCTCTATTAGCTGATGGATCTGTAGAGTAAGTGTGTCTTTCCCACTGCTGATAACCTCTATTGGAATCCCTTCCTTACCTGGAGCCGTGCCAGATGCAAGTTCGTTTATAGCACACTTAACTTCTGTTATGGTGGGAAGTGTGTCCAGGAGGTCAAGAGTTGGTAGGGCCTTTATGGCGTTGAGGGCATCATCAGCTGGTTTGGTCTCACTTGAGTAAAGCTCCAAATACTGTTCTACCCTTCTATCCATCTGCTGTATCTTATCAGTGATGATTTCTTCAGTCAAGGTATTCAGTGGCTCTTTTGATCATTGGATCACCGGTTTTCTTTATCCCTTCATACATGCTTCTGAAGTTTCCTTTATCACTTGTATTTTGAATGGACTCACATAACGTGATCCAAAATCATTTGCACACTGCCTGGCAGCCTTTTACACATCCATCCTCGCTTGCTTCAGCTCACTGAGAGTGTTTCGCGTTGTTCTTTCATTGTTTCTTAATAGTGCTATCTCCTTTTTATCAATCAAGGGCTGCAGTGTCTGGCTGTTTGCCGCAAACCAGTTCTGCCTCTTATGATCCACAGTGCCTTAAACCTCTTAGTCAGTTTTATAAATAGTTTCCTTAAGTTCATCCCATTTTTCACTTGTTGTACAATTTTCTGATGTATCAGTGAAAGCGTCTTCAAGTTTCTATTGGAACTCAAAGCACTTATCAGGATCGTGGGTGTTAATAATATTAATCCTGGGGCCAGATGTGTGTTTAGCTGTGTAGATTCTTTTTGGTCTCGGTCTAACCCTTGCAACAACAAAAAAATGATCCGTATCATAGTCAGCACTATGGTAACTTCAAGCTAATGATGTATGGTTCAGATGTTGTCTTCGTGTGATGATGAAGTCCAGCTGATGCCAATGGCCTGATCTTGGATGTTTCCAAGTGACCTTATGCAGCTCTTTTGTTTAAAAACAAAAAGTAGTTTGTAATACATAGGTAATTTCTGGTGCAATGCTCCAGCAACCTTTGCCCATTTTCATTCATGCGACCGATGTTGTATTTCCCAAGATACGCCCACACGAGCACCGAGCATATAAATGTAGTCGGATTTAGAACTGCCTTGATCACAGAGTATAACTCCTCATAGAATGAATCCCTCATATCACAGGGAAAGTGAGTGTCGATACATATGCAGCGATAATGGTGGCAAAATCACAAGAGGTTGCCAAGCGTAATGATAATAGTCTTTCATTACCCCCAGCTGGAATTTCCATCATTCCCAGTAGCGAATTCTTCACTGCAATATCCACACCATATTGCCTTTTTTATGCCTGCTCTCTACCCTTCCGAAAAGGAAAAAAAACGGTGTATATTTTTTTCCACTGAGTGACCCTTCCTCAGCGAGACGAATCTCCTGCAGGCCAGCAATATAAATGTTAAGACGATTGAATTTGGCATCAATCACAGCCGTTTTTGTCACATCGTCAATATTCGTCAGGTCAGTGGAAAATCCTTGGACACATGGGTCTTACTCTCCAGGTTTCAAGCCGTAGCTTGAGGTTTCTATTTTTCTTTTTAGTAATATCTGGTGTATTGGTTTTACAGCCTGCAATTCAGATTTTGTCCTAGCCCCAAGCACCAATTGAAGCAGGCAGGCTGTGGCGGATCAGCATCCAGTTTGCTGGGGACTGCCCAGTTTGAGGCGGGCGGTAGCTGATCAGTGACACCTGTAGGTGTCTCCCACAGTCAGAGGCAACCCGTGGCGCCCCATATCTACGCCAATTGACAAGGACTTAAAACCCGTAACTGCTAACTCTCGCTTTGACTCCGAGACCGATTAAGACCAGGAATGGAGTTATTCCTCTCAACAGAACAAAGCCTTGGCTAAAATATAGAGACCACGTATTGCCCATGCAGCATGATCCCTCTCTTGGCCTGTCTATTTCACTCCAGAGGAAAGATAACAGCAATACATCTGGAACAAGACAAGCTGCAGAAGCTGCCGGATCAGCAAAGCAATGTTCTAACTGCCCGCCTATCGGAGGTTCGATCCTAGACCAGCTGCCAACCAAGGCTTAGAGCCTTGTCTGCCCTACCATGACATTTTGTCTTTAGGTTGCATTTCCTCGCACCAGGATAAGGATACGGCTGGTACCCACCCTACTGCGCTCTTCCGCCCGAAGTCGTTGGCACAATGCCCAACATTCGGCGCTGACAGAAAGCAAGTAGTACCGTCTAATGTCATACGGTAGCTCAGTCATATCTTGCTAAGACCTGATATTGCAAATATTTGATAAATAAAGACACGGACATTGCCCATATTTGATAAATAAACATTCAAGTAACAGTAAAGTAACGAACCTTGTTACCCGCCTTAAAGAGAATTGGGCATATGGTGCTAAACCCATTTTAGCATAGACATTTCCGCACCAGGTGGGTGATGTGTTCAGTAATACTCCGGCCGCCTTTACTTCCCCAAGACACGTCCTGGTCTGACTTCTACGGATAATCTGAAGATATGTCATACTTGACTGTGTGACTTTAGAGGAGGTCTGAGCACCTACGGACCTGTCCGGAGTGCCTCGAGGAATGCCTCGATTTCCGAAGGTTGTGGGTTCGATTCCGGGCCACGTCGTTCGGTTCACATGTGCAATAGTCTCAGAGAGACCCCCTGGTGGTCGTCGCTGGTGGTACTGAGTTCGTTATTTCTGCAACGCTTTTGGCAGCCAGCAATGTGGAAAGTGACCAAGTCATATTGGATAAAACCCGGTGCAATGAAGTCGGTACTCTAACCTCTTTAAGCGATAGTTTCTTGTTGGCCGTGTGTTGATGTCCTTTTGCTCATTTAACTAGGTTCGTCAGGATGTTTCTTCTCCGTAGATCACATTGTACATGCTTCATTGATAGAACATACTTTTTGTTCCCTAAACTCTCTTTGGCGTAAATAAAAGAACTTGCATTTTGTTCTTAAAACTCTGTTTGGCGTAAATAAAAGAACTTGCATTTTGTTCTTAAAACTGTTTTTGGCGTAAATAATATAACTTGCTTATTGTTCTTAAAACTCTTTTGCGTAAATAATAGAACTTTCATTTTGTTCTTAAAACTCACTTTGGCGTAAATAATAGAACTTGCTTTTTGTTTTTAAAACTCTCGTTTGCGTAAATAATAGAACTTGCTTTTTGTTCTTAAAACTCTCTTTGGTGTAAATAATAGAACTTGCTTTTTGTTCTTCAAACTCTCTTTGGCGTAAATAATAGAACTTGCTTTTTGTTCTTAAAACTCTCTTTGGCGTAAATAATAGAACTTGCTTTTTGTTCTTAAAACTCTCTTTGGCGTAAATAATATAACTTGCTCTTTGTTCTTAAAACTCTCTTTTGCGTAAATAATACACCTTGCTTTTTGTTCTTTAAACTCTCTTTTGCGTAAATAATACAGCTTGCTTTTTGTTCTTAAAACTCTCTTCAGCTATAAACTGAAGGTCAGCGTGGTCGAATGGGCAGGAGTGCTCCCTCTCAAACTTCCGGTATCATCATCACATAATCACGTTCACCCTCAGACGTCAAAATACGAGGGGGCTTCAAATGAAAACCTTAAAAGTGTGACAGAAATTACAATAACCATGCCATTGTCTTGTAACCTGTTAATATTTTTGTTAAGGATGTCAACAGTACTTAGAACGTGACATCACGGTGCAGACGAACTGGGTGACGCCATAAGGACAGTTTTAAAATGGCCGTCCACTTTTGACATGCACCAAAGAGGAGCAGCGTTCTGTTATCAGTTTTTTTTTTTTTTAATCAGCGAAGGGGTGAAACTTTTAGAAATCCATCAGCGAATGAAGGTCCATTGTGGTGATGCATGTATGTCAGTCCAGTAAGTTTATGAGTGGAGTAGGAAGTTTTAAAACTTTATGGTCCGATAAAGAGGTACGGTAGGTGGTGCATGAGTGTTTACATTAACGACAAAGATAATTATTTTCTACAGGAATGCAAACACTTTATCAGCGCTGGAGAACTTGCATTGTACGCAGTGGTGACTACATCGGGAAAAAAGAAACATTTGTTCTTTACTTTTTCAGAATATATACACCAAAATTAAAAATATAAAATCAAGGTTTTCATTTGAAGCCGGCTCGTAAAATAATTGCAAAGAAAGAAAACAAGGTGAACAAGAAATATAAAACATGAACAAAACAAAAAAAAAACAGTATTTAGTTTCATTTGTCAACAGCTTTCTTCTCCCGCAATATCAGACAGTCAATACATGTGTCATAAGCAACATTGTCATCCGGATATCCACTCCCGCAGAAATCGTTAGCGGAGGCAGGTCGTGATGCACACAACATACTACAACAAACGCCGCCTTGTACAACATTCAACTCCGCTGCTTAAGTTAGATGTATGTTTTGTTAGCGGAATGTGTCGCGTGTGATGGTAACATCGTAACTGATGCGCTGTTGATCAATGCAAGGTGTGGCACTGTTAAATGTGTGGATACGTCATCAGCTAGATTATTGACAACCATATTAGGTCTGTGAATTTGATTAATGGCACTTATACAATCAATCAGGTGCCGTCTCCACAATGAAAGTTGGATGCAATGGATCTCCAGCACTGTCTGGCTCTCGCCCTGGATGTAAATTCTCTCAGATTTCTGTTAGTCCATCTCTTTATGTTATCTTCCCACTTATATCATTATTTGCATCTTGCTCGCTTGCCTTCAACCTTACCCTCCAGATGATTTGTATTAGAGTTTTATGTCTTTTAGCATGGCCGATATATTTAACTTGTCTCATTTTTATTTCTTTCATCAACTCTCTTTTCATTTTCTGTTTTTCTAGAACCCCTGTATTTGATTGTTTTTGTTTCCCTGAAATATGACATATTCTTCTGTATACCCACATCTCCAGGGCCTCAATTCGACTTTCGACCTTTTCATTGTTCAGGATTCCGCGCCATATAGTAGTGTTGAATATACATAACATTTGAAAATTCTCATTTTCAATGCATAGTTAATCTCTCTAGATGTTAATACTCATTTCACGCTGCTGAAAGCATTTTTGACCATTCCTATTATCTTTTTTTATTTTTGTTATTTTTTGCCATCACTTGTGCAATTAAAAGTAAAAAAAGTAAAGAGTTCTTAGGGGTTATATTGAGCTATTAATGATGAATGGAAGTGATCATGGACAGTCAGCAGACAAAATTTGCTACGAGAGCAAGAGGACGTCTGAGAAGAAAATGGATTGACAACATCAAAGACATTTTACAATCACACGGAATGACACTATTCAGTGTCACCCATTAGGTGCTGGAACGCCAATTATTTTTCCCCTTGACGGCAATAGTGGAAGATGACGATGATGATGATGATGATGATGATGATGATGATGATGATGATGATGATGATAATGATGATGATGATGATGATTATGATGATTGTCGTGAAGTGCCGCCTTAACATCCCAGAATATTTTTCTCAGTCTCCAAATTTGAGAGGCCAAATTGAGAAAGAATGAATTAATCACGCTACTTCAAGGCTATCTAGTCGTGAGGTAAGATTATTCACAAAAAGCCTATAGCCATGACGTAAGCTTGCAGATGGCAAGTAAAATGGGCTACTTGAGACGGACACAACTAGATAATTTAAATTAATCTACACCTTAGAAAACTGCTGACCCAGACGGGCTATGACACCACACAGACGCATTGGCACCTTCTTGCCCAGGTAGACCCTGGCTGAATCAACAATGAACTGGGCCAGTGAGTGTAATTAAAACCGACCAGGCATGACACCTGATAAGCATAGGTAGGAAATCGCCCAGGTGTGAACAACATTGACACAGGGGGAAGATAATAGCCCCAGGGCTGTAAACTAAGCCCCGCCCACTCTGACTGGCAGACTCAGGGAGGTGTGAACCAGGTCTGATAAGACAATTAACACTGAGTCCGTGGACTTGGGACCAGACAGAGAGGAGCAAGGTGTGATGGCCAGGTTGCAGTGATAAGGGCAATTACTGTCAGGAGGAGATAAGAAGAATTTATGACGGGAATGTCAAGGAGATAATAGGGTCTGCTGGACTCAGCTTAAATAAGGGTCCCTAGCTCTGGTCATGTTAGAAACGAAAAAATCTCTGAACAGGTAGGAACTATCTCAATGTTCTGTAGTCATATGCATGATTATTATGTTAGATTTCACTACAAAAGTTATTTCTTAGTTACTTATTTTCAGTCTATATCTGATCTAGGTTATTTCAAGAACTATCTTTGGCGTAGGTTACTTGAGTGTTCTTTCTAAGTTCTGTGTTCAATATCATTGTGCTTTAAGTGTTACTCTTCTGAGAAGTAGAAACTTATGGAAGGCTGGTCTTGTCTAGATATACTTGAGGTGTCGTAGCAGATGCTTGCCATCTCTTTCTAAACTAGACTAGTCTCTTTTTGGTGTGTGCATTTGTTGTACAGAATATAGTCAACTGACTATTTATTTAATTCTTACAACAGCAGTAACTAACTAGTGCATTATGCTATGATGTTAACGTATCATAATATGTCTAGTTTAATCAATATGTTTATGTGTATTGGATGTTTGATATATTGATTTGTCATATGCAAACTTAACAATATGAAGTGTTATGCTATTGTCTGCGCATTGGCACATTGGCCATTGATTGTGTTGGAAGCAGAGGTGTAATGGTACAGACATTACCCACAATTGGTAGTATGGGGTATATGGTGCTAAACTTTCTCAGTGTATTGTGGGCATGCGTCCACGGTAATGCATGAAAACCTGGCACAGCTACTGGTCACGGCTTGTAAGCCCGGATGATCAGGCATTGTTATAATACCCTTACCGACCCTGTGAGCTGCTAAACTAACATTGGACGGAGCGGCTGTACGACACAGAATTTCTGTATTAGCGACATGGACATGGGGCGGCAGAAATGTAATCATTACAGGCGTGTGAGACAATTGAAAAGCCCGTCCCAGACTAAAGACAGTAGGGAGAAGGAGGAGGGTGAACGCAGTCGAGCTGAAAGATAAACTTGGCCAGACTGGTCATTGTATATGTTTGTGTTATATGTTTTAATTAGGATTGCGCTGATGTAGAACTGATATAACACATTCTTGACTTTCTTTCAAGCTCTCACAAGGAGCCCTATGTTATAGATCTCAAGACTAGAGACTACTGACTAGGAGTGTCAGGACTGGCAGGATCGTCAGACTACCGGCAAGCTGTTCTTCTTCTTGGTTGAGTCTACTGGAGAGTGGGGATCTGGACCACAGATCCAGATAGATGAAGTAACAAGTAAAGTTACGTAATATTTGTCATCAAGATCAATATGTATATGATTTCATCATTCTCATATTGACAATCATCCTATGTCTATGATTATGATTAGTAAATAAATGTTGTAGTATTGTAACTCATAGTTCTCTCGTTATATTTTAATTCCAATTGTGCATACGTGTTGTTGTGTACATTGGTGGGGGTTCACTTACACACCAAGGAAAGGAGCAGTCAGGGAGAAAACCTGTACTGAGATAGTCGTCTATACTCATATACTTAGACTTAAAACATCTATCTTAAGCTAACCTTCTCTTTCCCATTCCTTGGCGAATATTCAGCACAGTTCATTTCATTTTGTAACGAGCCACTTAGAACGTTGGATATTCAGGGCTTAATCTGTAGTTCAGCCATATAGATTTTGTCCCTAGTCAGTTTCTGACTATTTGGGGTTGCTCGCTAGTGAGTAATACTTTAATCTAGCAGGTGTTGCACCCCGACTTCTGACAATGATGATGATGATGATTAGGTGTTTCTCATGCTTATGGCAGTTTACCTTCTATACATCACTTAAAACACGCTTTCTCACTAGAAGTGACAGCATTTTATTTGAATAACGAAGACACAATCAATAGATTGCACGATTAGTTGCCTGGCATATTTCGCTGCATCTCGTCAGGTACTGTGCTGCAACTCCGGTTATAAGATACCTATTCCCACCCCAGCAGTAAAGTAAACAATCCTTGGGTACGCCAAATCCGTACCCAATTTATGACCCTTTGAAAATAAAGATTGTTCGTTCGTTCGTTCGTTCGTTCGTTTCGTTCGTTCGAACAGAGAGGCAGTTAAACAGCAGGGTGGTCGAACACATACCCAATTGGATTTATGGAATAATACACAAAGACGCTGGGAACCTGGCCAATCAGACATACCACAAACCTCCTACGTCATCGATTTGAAGGCACATTTTGAAAACCGGTCACGTGATTGATAGGGACATTGCGTTTCGCGTGTTAACACACACATGGTCGCATGTTAAAGGTGGCAGAAGCAATCGCCATTAATTTACAGAAGTCAGTTTTGTACAAGCAGAAAGACATGATATTCAGTCTAAAATTACGTGGTAGACAATTGGAATTACTGTGTGAATATTTGTGCTGTATATTTCAGCTTGACGGGTTTACCTAATTATGTTACGCTGTTTTATTTCTGCAGTATGCACCTGACGAGATGCAGCGAAATATGTCAGGCATAATCGTAGCCATCTATTGTTTGCGTCTTTGTTATTTAAAACTTTTTATAGGTCAGTATGATTTCCATCTTGCAAAAGGCTACCTTTATCATGACAATTCTTGTTCTAATCTCTACAAGACATCTTCCATCAGCTGTTATTACTGTACCAAGATTGTTGTACCGGTTACATTTTAAAGAATATTCCCTTTAACTTGGAATTTACAATGTGGTTTTCTTTCTTTTGTGGGGACGACGAAAATAATACATTTTTCGCAGACTATCACTGTAAGAAACCTAGTTATTTACAGCTGTTGCAGTGGAAACTGAAAGTTAAGTATTCCGTGTCATGTCAAACATTTGTGATGGCGGCATTTAAATCTAGACATGGAAATTATAGTACTCAGACGGTTCTTAAATATTATTCATGTTATTGCTGTGAGAGGGAAACTGGTTAAGGTGGAGTTGTGATTAAAAAAATACGCTTGTACACACCCTCCACCCACACACATACGCGAACACCCACACAGGCTACCCAATATCTCTGCACCCGTTGCTCGATACGACAGGTTGTGTGGGAAGACGAACTCAAGATCTATTGCATTCTGTGCAGGAATAGCGCTCGGAGTTGTGGGTAGATTAATGTAATGTCAATCAATCAGGTGCCGTCTCCACAATGAAGGTTGGCTGCAATGGATCTTCAACACTGCCTGTCTCTCATCCTGACTGTACATTCTATCATATTGATGTTCGTCTTTTTCTTGATGTTATCTTTCAACGTGTATCGCTTGTCTACCTCTTAGCTCGTTTGCCTTTACACTTGATTGATTGATTGATTTAGGAATCGACATCACAGCATTCTGGGCATTCCCATAAGTGCTCCGTCCCCATCCCCAGCAGCCAGCGAAGAGTTCCAACACTAATAGTACCAGTAGCAATCTGATTATAAGTCCGTCTCGCCTTTCCTCTGAGCGTTGAGCGTCGGCCAGATCCCTTCGTCACTCCTCGTTGTCTCATTCTTGCCAGACCATGGTAATCCATTTGCTCCTTCGAGGTGTGCGCGTGCTCCCACAAGGCCGCAACCACGTCTGCCTTGTCATGTATCAATACTCCACCAAGTTCTGCAGAGCCAGCCAATCTGTCCGCCTGTTCATTTCCCAGCACACCGGCATGCCCCGGAGAAAAGATCCAGGCGATGCTTGTCACCTGTGACCTCCGAAGCGAAGCAAGCCACTCCGCACGAAGTCTGCCCGTCCTCACCCTCGTCAGCATGCTTTCTGAGTCAGTTACAATCACGATGTGTGTGTGTGTCGTATTCTCCATCCAGCGGAGAGCCGCAGTGACTGCCTCCACTTCCATTCTTAAGCTGGATGTTGTGGTATCATATGCCAGGCTCTCCTGCCCCAAACATCGACCATTAGCTTTGGCTATGAACCCCCAGCCACTTCTCTCACCTCTTGACACCGAACCATCTGTGTAGATAATCACATCACTCGAGTGAGCATTGTCCTGAATTAGTTGCTGGATTTCCACTTCCGTGGCCCCTGCTGGCCACTCCCTGCACTCCCGGCTTAATGTGATTATAACTCTGCACAAGTCTGACTGCTCCGCTGGCACTCTGACCCACTCCTCTCCACGCCTAATGTTCTCCAAGGGGCACACCTGTCTGATCGTATCCTCCGCCTGAGCCATCCATGATTTCCCTCTTATCAGTCGCTGACCCTTAACTGCGTCCAGCGCCTCATGCAGTGGGTGGTCTGTGTCTGCAGCTACTCTGAGGTATGCCTTCGCCTGCATCACCTTGAGCCTACCAGCAACAGTCGGCAGACCAAGGATGTAACGCATACACACTACTGGGGTGTCTCTAGTGCATCCCAGAATGACCCGCATAGCTTCGTTCTGTATGCGCTCTAACTTCACCAGCTGACTCTCTGAGACAGTGAGCAGACCTAATCCATAATCAATTACTGAGAGGATCAAGTGCTGGTATAGTGTGAAAAGCATTCTCTGCTCTATGTCCATAGCAACCATAGTTTTAAGTGCATTGAGTCCCTTTTGAGATTCTTGTCACGACCGTCTCCACATGGTCCTTGAAGGATAGGCTCCTGTCAAATGTGATCCCCAGATACTTCAGTTTGTTCTCTCTGCTGACATTTCTACCATCTATCGCGAGGCTTGGGACATCAGCTCTTACAATCCTGTTGTCCAGAGAGCACCACAAAACAGCCGCCTTTTCCGGGTGGATGACAGCACTCATTTCTGTGCACCAGTCAATCACTTTATCTACTGTCGCCTGTAACTCCTGGGCTGTTTGCTCCCTATCTCTCCCCTGCCTATATGCAAGAATATCATCTGCAAATGTTAGTATTCTTCCAACCCCTGGTGCTTCTAGGTTTGCAATCTTGCTCGTATACACATTAAAGAGCACCGGTGAGACTGCAGATCCCTGTGGCAGTCCCGGGGTTAACATATGTGGCTCTGAGGTCCATGCGCCCAGACGGAGAGCAACCCGACGAGAGTGCAGGACGGCTGCTATCCAGTTCACCAACCAGGGATTGACCCCCTTCTCCATCAGTGCGGTCATCAAAATATCATATCGAACTCTATTGTACGCATCCTCGAGATCAAGCGCTACCGCCATCGTTTCCTGTCTACTCTGGAACCCCTCATAAACATCAAAGGCAAAAGTGGCTGCATTTGACCAGGTATCTTTTCCTGGCCTGTAGCTCCCCAGGCCTCTTGGAAGAAGCTTCCCGCTTTCCAAAAACTCTTGCAGCTTGACAGCGACTATCTTCTCTAAACCTTCCCAAATGTATTTTGAAGGGTGATGATCCTAAAGCCGCTAAGCTTTGACTGATCCTTGAATGGTTTTGGGAGAGGGATGAGATAGCTGTGCGCCCAATCCTGCGGTACTGATGCTGTCCTAATGCTCTGGTTAAAGCAGTCGGTCATCTCCTCCAGGTCTGCTTCGCTCAAACCCTTCATGTGGCCATACCTGACCCCATCGGGCCCTGGTGCCGTGTCTTTTGCCTTTTTCAAAATGTGTTTAACATCTTCCACCCGTATGATGTCTTCATACTGCATATTCTTCGTGGTGCCAGATAGCTCCTCTCTAACTGCATCCCTGGTGTCCGCATCATTATGATTGGTCTGCTCTAAAAATCTCTGGAGAAACGCCTCCCCTTTCTCTTTGTCTGTTGTCACGCGCACACCATCATCTCTATAGATTGTTCCCACTGTCATCGGCCGATCTTTTCTCTGCATTTACTTGTGCAGTTTCCAGAATTTTTGCAGTGTTTTATCCCCTCCAATCTCCTTCATGAAACATTCCCATTGTGCCTTTTTTGCCTCTGCAGCACAGCGCTTGAAAGCCTCCACCTTGTCTTTCTTGACATTTTCCGCTGTGTCCACTTCCTCTCGTGAGCTTCGAAGTGTCCGTCGCACTTTCTTTAGCTGCTTCACTGCAGCTCTCTTTGCTTTCCAAGCATGGTCTACTTCTGGTGTCCACCATGGGGGCTGCAAAAAGGGAGTTTTAACAGTCCTGTTGCATGCCCCTTGTCTGAGGCGTCCAAGAAGGCAATCGGTCCACTCATACCGGAAGGTCTTGCGCGCTCTCCCAGCTTTAACTTTCTTGGGTTTAGAGATCAGGACTGAGCATGGCATGTGATCACTCCCATGGTAATTTGCTTATAAACAGTGTAAGTACATCATGGTATCCATTTTGGTATAGTATTCAGGTGAATTCTTTCCTAATCAAAAGTTTCAAGGCGAGTATATTCCCTCCTCTTAACCGTGTCTATACTAAGATTATACTTCATTTATCATCATTATCATGCTCATTATAATTATTATCCATCCATCCATCCATCATGTGCCATGCCGGTAAGCATGGGCGGTCATGTTCTGCCATATCACTCGATCACCAGAGTCGTGGATCAGCTCCGTGTTTCTGTCTCGACCATGCCACAAGGCCAAGCCATCCAGGTACTTGCTTCTAGGTCTTCCCCTTGGTCTGTTCCCCTCGATCTTACCAGTTGTCACCAAGTTCTCCAGATCATTTCTTCTCATAACATGCTCAAAAAATTGTGACTGTCTACGTCTAGTGTTTCTAATCAGTTTACGATCTTCATTTGTGTCTTGAAGAACTTGTTCATTGGTCTTGTTATTATTATCCTCCTCATTATTATCATTATATCATCATCATTATTATATTATTATCATCATCATCCCTATCACTACAATCATCATTATCATTATATCATTATCATCATCATCATCATTATCATTATATTCGTCAGGACACTAGCCCATATGTTGTAACATGAGTGATCAATAATAAAAATGGGGTTTTGCTTAAGATACAAAACCAGATGCTTGAAGTACGCGTGATGTGTAATATGGATTGTGTCGTGCTTATGGCACCAAACCAATTTGAAGGTCCATAAGTGATATATTATACAAAGTGTTGTCATGCGTCGGAGTGCACTAAATTATTAATTAGTGTTTGGGTTATGCCGAACATGTTCTCTGCTGATAGACAAGACATTACATATAAATGTTGTCTTCTATCATGAGATTGATTGTTAGCTTATACCCTTCTCAGCATGTTTCTTCATTCACTCATTCTCAGACATAATATTCATATGTATGGATGATCATTTCACTCAGTCCTCAGACACAATCATATCTGTATGGATGACAATCAAGCATATGTATGTGCTTTACACAGAATACATTCACAGATTCAACCACACTGACATTACAATGAAATCTCATCATTCTACCATCCTTCATCAAAAATTATAATATTCTCCTGGATGATATTTAGTCAATCATACTGATGTGTTTTACAAATGATACAGTCACATCTGTTTAACAATAATGAAATCACACATGAATCCCCACAGACATGCTCTCAGCACTGACATAGATTTATGTGATCATTAGAGATAATTATGAGATTCATCAAAGGATACTTCCTCGTGTGTAGCAATAATGAACTTACACATGGATCCCCACATGCTCTCATAGATTTATGTGATATACTCAATCCACATTTAGGCATTATGAATCCTAACCATTCTTGCATGCCGTTGACAAAGTATTATTATGTGGCACACATATTAATTCCACATGTTTACAACATTGAAAATACATTTGACTCACCACATGGGTGCTTTAACCCAAAACACACAATTATGATCCCTGTAGAAATCTATTTGGTTCTCACGTGTTCATGAAATATAAGAAAACTACTTGTTTGGTCATGTGCTCATGTCAAAAAATCTACTTGATTAATGTGCTCATGTAATTAAAAATACTTGACTGTTACACGTTACACTAATTTCTCTTACCAGTGTTGGCACATGTAAACTAGTTTCTTATTACTGAACTAAGTATTGCTTAGTTCTTAAATCTTAAGTTACTCACCACTCCTAAATCACTACTGATTGAGTTTACTAATTAAGAATAAAATGTACAACTAAGTCTAATGCTTACACATTAAATAAGTTTTTCACTAGAAGAAAAGGAAACTCACTAAGTTGTCCTAATGTACAGTTTATCTATGACTATGATAACTGAATATATTATTTAGTTTCACTAAATCAATTTCTTAATAACTCAACTCATGGGTTTACAACACGTTGACTTACTAACTCTTCTCCTGGGAAAAAGACTCACAGACTACTAAACTAATATAAAATATAACATTGTTTACCTCTTTCCTTTGAATTGCTCCAGTCACCATATGTCAACAACAAGACGACAAATACTCGATTTGGCTTGTTTCCAAATCTAATGGCCGCTGGGTTTTCTGGTCCTACTATTCTCACTAGACTTTCAACTTTCTAACGTGTTCGTATTGAGTAGAGCTACCAATTTCCCGCATGCACAGTCGCCTTTCTTCTAGTTACGACGAGTTTATTGCAAATGAGTCTCTGTGACCGGTTGTTGCTGTTTTTATCTCAGTTTTTCCGTTCCCAGTTTTCGGTTGGATGTCGCTGTTGCTTCCTATTGTCGTAAATGAGTCGTAAATTTAGGATTTTCCGTAGCGGAACAAATTATCCTTGTTGCGGTGTCAATACTCCACTGTTGTACGGAGAAATATTCACAGCTCCGTTACGGCTTGTAAAACTATTGTGAAAAAATATATCACATTCATTACGGACTCAAGGAGTATACTTAGTAAGGCAGAGAAAGGAATGCTTTGTGTGGAATGGCAATAGTCGCTTCAGTGTTCACAGATTGTGTGAATTGTATGGATTTTTTGCACTCTCAATAGGGAGTGTGAGGGGAGGGGGGGGGGTGAACAGACTGATAGGCTGGCAGGTAATGCACTTCTTGGTGGTACATTGCCTATGGACAAGGGAGAATGTGGTAGTGTGCCTTTGAGACCAGGTGGAGAAGGTGGGGGAACAGACTGAGAACCCGTATCTGAAAAGAATGAGTTTGCGGGGGAGGGGGGGGGATCTGCAGGGGTTGTGGAAGAATCTCAAAACTGTGAGGGAAGACCCGGAGAACTTTCAATCAGATAGCGGTGGGAACTTTTGGTAGTGTGACTCTTTGCTAGCTGTTGAACGAGGGGACGGAGCCCGTATGGGAATGCCATGATGCAGTGATGTCGGTCCTTAACTCATCTCAACTCAACTAAATCATTTGTTCACGTCGACTTCCGCAACTAAAGGTAACAGTATTTTTAGCCCGACTAAACATGCACTCGATACGCACGTGCGCAATTCTGGCCATTGAATGCGGGGGTGATTGATTATACCAAGCTAAAAATACATGGCATATGATTTACCGCGCAAATATTCTGTGACAGTAGCGCCAAAACAGGCAAGTATCTGTCGGGAGTTCTGCTCAGTCTTAAGCAATCAACCGAAACAAATATGCCGGTGGTAACGCGTTCGATTCCTCCCTGAGGCGGGAATATTTTTTTTTAATCTTTTCTTTTTTTTTTCTTTTAAATTAACCTTGTCTTCTAGCACGACCCAGCCTAAAATGGGTACAATGAAATTTTAGGAAATAAAAGAGTCCAGTATGCAGAGTGACATGATTTAATTAATAAATAGCGAACAGTTTCAGGTGGATCTTTCCCCCAGGATATACTGGTGTGGTGAGAAAGGAATAGGCTTACAGATTGACTGGGTCTGCTCCGTTGGGTGACGTATTGGTGCAACATAAGGCAGATGTGGTCGGGGCCCCTTGAGATCGTGTGTATAGTGTGGCAGAACAGATGAATCATCATGGTCTGCAGTGAATGATGCGACAGGAATTGACCAGAAGGTGCGGCCGACACTCAGTACTCCTAGGAAAGACCAGATGTACACATGGTATCAGAATGATACCGTTAGTATTCGGACTCTTCACTGGTTGTTGAGGATGCGGACGTAGCGAAAATCCCGAGTGCCGTGATGTCGGTTCTTGACTCAATTAACTCTCCGTAATTAAGTGGTTACGCCGCCCTCTTCTTCTCTTCTTCTTTTTCTCTTCTTCTTCTCTTCATCCATTTACCTCAGTGAAACTTTTGGGGGAGATGCAAACAAATTAGCTTATATATTGGAAACAACAAGCTGCCATAAGGATTGATAATGAAGTAGGTCAATATCAGCCTATTAAGAAAGGTGTGAGACATAGATGTGTAATGTCTCCAGATTTTCCCACTGTACACTTAAAATATTTTCAGAAATGTAGAAGATATGAAAGGAGTCATCATTGAAGGATGAAACATCAATAACATTAGATGTGCGGATGATATGATATTGACTGCAGACAATGAACAGGATCTGCAACAATTAGTAGATGCGGTTGTTGCATACAATGAACAACTAGGGTTAAAATTAAATTGTAAGAATACACAGATAATGGTGGTCACTTGGAAGAAGGACATACCACAGTGTAATATACAAGTAAATGGGAATATTCTTAAAGAAGTGTGGTGAATCCATAATATTATCTCGGAACAGTCATAACATCTCATGGCAGATGCCTTGAAGAGATAAGAACAAGAATCGCCATGGCGAAGGTAGCCTTTTGCAAAATGGAAAACATACTGGCCAATAAAAATATGTCATTTGCAACGAGAAAAAGAGTGATTAGGTGTTTATAAAATCATGTGCTTTTGTATGGATATGAAGCGTGGACAATGAGCAAACGGGCTGAAAAACACCTGATGGCTGTGGAAAGGTGGTTTCTGAGGAAAATGCAAAGAATACCATGGACAGGCAGAAAAACCAATGACCAAGTCCTACAATGAGTAAATGAAAACCGTAAACTGATTAGAGAAATTAGATGTAGACAGTCAAAAAAGTTTTGGTCACTTCATGAGAAGAAATAAATTGGAGAACTTGGTGACAACTCGCAAATCGAGGGCAAAAGAACAAGGGGAAAGGTAGAAAAGTAAATACCTGGATGGCTTGACCACGTGGTATGGTCGAGACAGTAACACTGAGCTAATCCACCACGACTCTGGTGATCGAGTGAGATGGCCGCCCACGATAATTGGCATAGCACATCATGATGATGAAAGATATTGCATGCACTCTTTCTAATGCTCTTTGTATAAATAATAAATCAGGTGCCGTCTCCACAATGAAGATTGACTGCAATGAATCTCGAACACTGTCTCTCTGCTTGATTGTACATTCTGTCATACTGCTGTGCATCATTATCTTGATGTTGTCTTCCCACTTGTATCGTTGCCTACCTCTTGCTCGCTTGTCTTCAATCGTACCCTCCAGTATGGTTTTCTTTAGTGTAATTTTTTTTTTTTTTTTTTTTTTTTTTTTAACTAGGCCGAAATATTTTATTTTCCTCTATTTTATTTCTTTCGTCAACATCAAAGAGAGTTTTAAGAACAAAAAGCAAGTTCTATTATTTACGCCAAAGAGTGAGATGGCGAGGCATGACCGCCCAGTATTTCTATAACCTCTGTATTTGATTATTTGTTTCTATGAAATACGACATACTCGTCTGTATATCCACATCTCCAGGGCCTCACTTCGTCTTTCTAATTGCTTTTTCATTGCCCAGGCTTCCGCGCCATACGAGTAGTGTTGAATATACGTATCATTTGACAATTCTCATTGTTAATGCGTTGTTAATCTCTCTAGACCAGTGGTTCTCAACCGGTGGGGAATAATTCCCCCCCCCCCTTCGGAGGGTTTCCGGGGGGGGGGGGGAAATTAAGATTATTTCAAGATCGCATTAATACAAGAACCAATTACTTGATGTTTTTCCCTCTATACTTCACAGTTCTGTACTTCCCACACTTCTGAAAACCTGAAAATCGTTTTTATTTTTTTTTAACGTATGTAGACCCGCAAAATACGTTTACTGTAGACGTTTAGACTTGTTCTAGTATATGTTACTAAATTTAGCTTCCACATATACGCATACTGTGTAGAGGCGGGGGGAATTTATAGGGAGGAATTACGAAAAGGGGGGGGGGGTGACATTCTGAACATATAGTGAAGAGGTGCTTGGGCCAAAAAAGGTTGAGAACCACTGCTCTAGAGGTTAATACTAATTTCATGTTGTTGAAAAAATACTATCTTTTTCAATTTGTTTCACTTATGTCATCATCTGTTATTACATTCCAAGATAGGAGACACGTATTGCATGTTTTAGTATCTCTCCGTTTACTGTGATGTTCATTGATGACTTCTCCTTTCCGCTGCTAATTATCATAGTTTTCGTATTATGGATATTAATATCTAAACCACATTCTGAACTATGGTTCTTTTAAATCGCCTTAGTTGATTAAATGCCTGGGGTGATTAAACTTCTTAAGCGACTTCTCGTATCTACCATGGGCTTATATATCGCCGAAATGTTGTCATTGCCAAATGTCTCAATTGAAATATTAAAACAGTAATTTTCCCTAAGCAATCTAATTTAATTTGATATATAACACAACATGTCTGCTACTATATTAACAACTTTTAAGCTATAACTGTGACACACCCCTACTTTCCATTTTCCGCATCCATTTTTGTTTGGTCCAAACCTACTATTTGATTGGTGCTGAATCTGTTATTTGTTGGGGTATCATCCTTGCACTCCGGACAAGTAAATAGGAGCTCAGAACCTCTCCCCAACTTAAACATCAGCGTCCGGCGGCTAATAGTGCCAGTTTTGTGTAGGTTGACAAAGCCCCCTCGTTCTCCCGATATGCCTCTCGTGTCTGGCCGTGCCAATTCTGACTCCCGAGTCTCTTATTCTAGACAACGATGTGGATCCACTGCCGTCAAAGACTTCCGCTCTCGACGTCTCTCTAAGGGCATTAATAACATCGACATCGATCCATAGGCTGGCCACCTGCAGGGGATGCAAAGCCAGCAAGTTTATCAGTTCGTTCATTTCCTTCTTCTCCTGCATGTCCCGGGGCGAAGATGAAGGTGAATAAACAGATATATGAAGCTATTCAATTATCCATGCAATGCACTTACGGATCTGGCGGATTTCCACGCAACTATTTCAAATGTCCATGAGCAATGCATCATCCGGCGCTTGATGTGGGCGGGAAACCACCCGTCCTTGGCGGGGGCGGCACGTCTTAAGATATGCTAAGTACCCGGAGATAATCATTCATAGCAGCCCCGGCATACAATTAAGTCGGATCGACTGGCTAGGGCTAGCGTCCTTGTCACATCTGGAGATTCAACAGTTTAAAAGATTAAGGGATGATAGAACGTGTCGCCATGTACTGTTATAGACAATATGGCGGGTCAGCTTGAGCCGACTTGCTGGGCCGGCGGGGGCGTAGCGGCTGGCAAGATTTTCCAAATTGCTTGTCCGGCGGGAGCTAAGCTACAGGGTGACCCACAATTTAAAAAAAAAACGGAACCAACAAATCTTTGAATAAGTGAGAAAGTTTTCGGCATCATTGTGACGACGCAGAGAATTGGATCGAGATCAACAGTGGTTCCAGCAAGAAGGGGGCCATCCCACACACATCACATGACTCTCTGTCCTGGCTGAGAGAGCGATTTCAGGGGAGACTGACTTGAACCGCCTAGATTTCTATCTATGGGGGTATCTCAAGGATAATGTGCACCGGAACAACCATCAAACGATTGGTGAACTGAAGGCAGTAATCACGACAAATATAAGGGAAATCCCCACAGAGGAATGCGGTCGAGTAATTGACAATTTAGCGCAACGTATGCAAGAGTGCATATTTTGGAAAGAGGATAACTTTTATGCAAAGCGACCAAGGTAACTGAAACTTTTGGAAATGATTGTACACAGACTGAAGTTTACGTTCACCAAATTTCAAGAAATGTGCTTGGCTTGAAGCTTGTAGGATTTAATAAACTTGTTATGGGTTATGTTGTTGTTGTTGTTGTTTTGTTGTTGTTGTTGTTGTTGTTGTTGTTGGTGGTGGTGGTGGTGGTGGTGTCATATTTGTACTACTAGCAGGGCCAACGGCAAGGTCAACATACTAGTTGGGCCGGCGGTAGCGTAGCCACTGACATGATGATCTACCCGCTTTAGAGTCAGCGATAGCTTAGCTAATGACATTATCTTGCTACTTGCTAGCTAGCGGTAGCGTAGCCACTCATATGATCATACTTGCTTATCCGGCGATAACGTAGCTACTGGCAAGACTGTCCACCTGCTGAAGTTATAGAAAATACAAGAATACGTTTCGGTGTCAAGCTTTCAACGGCACATAAAACTAAAAACAGGCAACAGCACAAACACAGGAAATGACAATACAGCGGCTACATTGACTTTGCTTGTGTATTATTATGTTTTCTATTTGCTGATTAAGATTTGGCGCCGCAACGTCGCCTGTTGTTCTTTTTTAATTGTGTCTTGTAAAACTGTCAGACCCTCAATGTTATTTAATTGTTTACGCATGCTCACGAATCACGGAGGAAATTGGAAGAGAGGTGCTATTCACAGGCATTGAAACTTCAATAACCCCTCCCCACGACGCCTAATGTCATAAGTGGAAGACAACAACAACAACAACAACAACAACTACACCATCTTTACCTCAGGGTAACCTATTTCATATTCATGTGTAACCATATTTTCTAAAAATAGTAACCGCATCACTAAATCTAGATGTGTGTCCGTTTAAGGAAAATCAACCCGCATAAATTGTGTGTGTGTCTGTTTGTGATTTACTAAGAAAATTTGCCTTCAGTAGTTTGCCATGGCTTTCTGAACCGCCGGCGCTCACATCATTTTGAAAATCAACGCAAGGCGGTTGTCTTCCAAATGGAATGTGAGCTAACCTGAAATCGGTATGTCGTAAATGTGAAACTGTATTCACAACTGCCAATCCGCATGAGCCGATATTCCCTCTGCTACTGTGGATTAAACCCGGACCGTTATCTTGGTAAGAAAGGTTTCTAACCTCTATACCATCACGTGTAGGACTGAGCGAGCGGAGTCAAGAACCGACATCACGGCATTCGGGACATTTCCGTACGCGCTCCGTATGGAGGAGAAGGGGGAGAAAAAGAAGAAGAAGGAGAAGAAGAAGAAGAAGAAGAAGAAGAAGAAGAAGAAGAAGAAGAAGAAGAAGAAGAAGAAGAAGAAGAAGATCACCCAATATATCACCTTGTATGGAAACACGGCTGTCTAAATTATAAACATAACATTATGGCGCAATCGTCTTACCCCAATTCTCCGTGTATTAAGAAATGCGTGCATATTTTTAGCGACAATATTTATAAATATGTTATTGTAATTCATCGAATGCTGCTATTTTTATTGTAGACGTTATTGCAAATATTGGAGATCTGTGTATTGGACGACAGCCTCTCTAATTAACTGCCCGTCTTTGTTTTATTGTGAAGTGTCTTGCCACATTTCGTATTTTCTATGCAGTAAACATTCTAAAAAAATCCGGTGTCTTTATGAAAGGAACAATATGGAAATATTCATTAATGACTGGCATTGGCTCTGAATTAACACTTGAAGTCTGCAGTTCTAGCTGTTGTCTCTCTAGGCCAGAAGGTTCGCCTGGATATGTTGTAGTTTGGGCAATCCTGGAGTGTGTGCTCTGCTGTCTGCGACGCCAAACCACATGTGCACATGGCTGAGTCACCAATCTTGAATTTTGTATACAAGTGGTTGCGTAATCTATTGTGTCCTGTTCTGAGGCGCAGAAGAATGACCTGTTCTGGTCTGTCCATAACGTGGTAGTCGTCTTGAGTAAGGTTTGGTGGCTTTCTGATTGATTTTATCATTCTTTTCTTTTGGTGGTATGTAATAGGTACATCAGGTTGTTCTTCTTTTGCTCCTTCCTTAGCCAATCGATCAGCTCTGTCGTTTCATATTATTTGCAGGACGTTGCAACCAACCACAGCTCTAGAGGTCAGCATGGCCGAATAGATAAGAGCGTTCGCTTTTAAACTTCTGGTGTGCTGATGCCGAGATAGCGGATTCAACTTCTATGCCGGTTTGTTGGATTTAAGTATTGACTTCTCGGCTTTGACTTGGGGACTTACATTGCACGAACCTCTGAAGTTAAAGTGGGTTCGACTGATGGCGAGGGACGCAAGTAATAGATCAATCTAATACACATGCAAATATCAGTCCAGTGCACTAGACATAGTGACACGTGTATGGACTACGTTTGAGTTCAAAGCCAGCGAACGCAAAACAAAATACAAACAGACATACTGGTCTTTCTGTGTCAGCGAAAACCAGCCTACGATACATTGTAACAGGTTACAGAATGTGAATTAGACACTTGTAACAAGTTTTAAACAATAATTATATTTATACATAGTAGCAAGGCAAAGAATTAGATTTGGACATAGTAATAAGATACATCAATAGAATTAGACATATTAATAAGTTACATGAATAGAATTGAAGCTACAGAATTAGATTTAGACATAGTAACAAGTAACATATTTAGAGTTATACATAGTACCAAAGTACAGAATTAGAGTTAGAAGCAGCAACAAAGTTACATAAATAGAATTAGACATAGCAACAAGTTACATAAACAGAATTAAATATTGTATCAGGCTTACAAAAAAAAAAAAACAATATGTTTCCATATCCTTTACAGGACATCGCTGTCAACATAAGCATCTTTCAGCTGATTGTTGATTTCTTGGCAAGACTACGCTCACTACCCAGAGACCGGGGGAACGGTTAGAACCGCTACCAATTCTCTCGTTGTCACGTTACTCACGAGAGTATACGGGATTACGGATAAAGTTGTATCAGGTTAAATACATAGAATTAGAATTAACAAATCACAGAAATAGGGTTAGCGTAGCAACCGACTATTGAGTGGCGGTAGCGTAGTGGTTACGCGCTAACCGCCGACAAGGGTGATCATGTGATCAAATCGGCATCGAGGCGAAATTGTAAAATTATACACGGCTGGAGTATCGACCCAGTTTAAAATTGGTACCAGGAAACGTCTCCGGAAGTAAAAGCGGCCGGTTTGATACTGGACACGTAATCTACGGAGCGCGGATGTCTTTATAAAATGTGGGCGTAGCGCTAAATTGCTGATGCGACTTAGACAGGGTGTATTTTTAATGACTGTGGGGTTTTTGAAAATATTGCCGTTCCAAGTTTTGTATTTACCTTTTATGTTGCATGAGTTCACAGAGGGTAAATGCAAAACTTGGAACGGCAATATTTTCAAAACCCCCACAGTCATTAAAAGATACACCCTATATAAATATAATTAGACATTGTAATTAGTTACATAAACAGAATTAGACATTGTAATAACATACATCAATAGAATTAGATGTTGTAATAAGTTATTTAAATAGAATTATATATAGTAATAAGTTACATAAATATAATTATATATAGTAATAAGTTACATGAATAGAATTATATATAGTAATAAGTTACATCAATATAATTATATATAGTAATAAGTTACATCAATATGAATATATATAGTAATAAGTTACATGAATAGAATTATATGTAGTAATAAGTTACATGAATATGAATATATATAGTAATAAGTTACATCAATAGAATTATATGTAGTAATAATTTACATGAATATGATTATATATAGTAATAATTTACATGAATATGATTATATATAGTAATAAGTTACATGAATAGAATTATATATAGTAATAAGTTACATGATTAGAATTAGAAAACGGGGGCTGAGTGGTCTCGAGGTATGGTGTCCGCCTCGAGTGCTGGAGGTCCCGGGTTCAGGCCCCGGTGAGGACCAGGATTTATTTAAAGAATCCATCGGGACTTCCAGTAATTTCCCCTGGTCTCTGGGTAGTGAGATCGGACGCCCGTGTGTATTGTTGCGCACGTAAAAAATCCCTTGGCAGTTGGAGATCGAAAAAGAGTAGCCTAACGGCGCTGCCCGGGCAAAATTTCGAGTTAACAATCTACCCAAAGCATTTCAGGAGCCTCGCCGATGCAACGGAGTTCGTGCATTGAGCTGAGTTTCTCCAAACTCAGGTTTGGGTTAGGAGGAAAACGGAGCACTTATGGGTTAAACCGTGTGCCGTGATGTTGATCCAACAACTAAAACTAAACTAAACTAAACTACATGATTAGAATTGTATGTAATAATAAGTTACATCAATATAATTATATATAGTAATAAGCTACATCAATAGAATTATATGTAGTAATAAGTTACATAAATGTTGTTTGTCCATCAAGAATGATGACAACCATTCATTTCATCCAGTGGGGTTGAAAGTATGGAGCCGTAAGTTCTGAGATGGCTGATAAGCCTATTTTGGCTCGAAATGTTCTTTGACGATGTGGGCACAGAATGCTTGACGTTCCAGGAGGAGGATCTCCTGCAGTGGTTTTTCTGTCCAGCCTTTTCTTCGCGGCTCTTGCAGTCCCACTTGCTTCACAAGTGACTGCACCCTTGCGTAATGACGTACGCCACGAATTTCGGTCTTTGACAGCAGTCCTCCAAGTGTCATAATGAATTCCAAAAGCTTTCAGTGAGATCTTCATAGGGTCTTTAAAGCGTTTCCTCTGGCCGCAATGGAAACGTTTACCAAACGCAACTCGCCGTAAACAAAAATTCGTTTAGGGAGCCCGTGATCTGGCATACGAGTCAAGTGACCAGCCCAGCGAATCTGATTCTTCATCAGTATAGTGTGGATACTAGGCATGGACGCTCTTTCTAGGACTTCAGTACTTGCTTGCTTGTGTTCGCTGACTGTGAACTCCAGCGTGAAGTCATGTATGTCGGATGAATACATCCTGTTGTCCAACATCAATGTGATGTCATACAGGACCTGAGGTTTGCGTAAGTATCCGTTGTCCCATGTCTGGCTTATTGGTGTGCAGACTGGTGGTTCCTCGCAATGCAGGCAGATACTCTCCGGCTTCGGAGGAATCATCGATCCTACTGACGTTAGCCAGGTCCCCGAAGGGACCTGTTGCCCAGGACGCACGGTGTGGACGTGTCAGCAGGTCTTGGCCTGTATAGATCCCGGCCCTGGTGCCTTTTAAACACCTCTGCGTCCCTAGGACTTCAGTGTTTGGGATCTTGTCTTGCCATTTAATCTTCAGTTGCATCCTAAGGCAGATTGTGTGGAAGTAATTTCCTAGCGTGTCGCTGATATACAGTCCAGGTTTCACAAGCATAAAGCAATGTGGATAATACGACTGCTTCTTCTTCTTCTTTCGTTCGCTTGAAATATGTCTATAACTGCAATGTTGTCTCTTGTATGAATCTAACAGTCTTTTTCAGTTCACACAGCGGTCCATAGAGTTTATCTTCCACTGTCGTCGCTCTAGGCCAGAAGGTTTGCCTAGATATGTTATATTTTGGGCAGTCTTAGAGTGCTCCGCTGTCTGCGACGCCAATCCACATGTGCACATGGCTGTTTCACCAATCTTGAATTTTGTATACATGTTGTTGCGTAATCTATTGTGTCCTGTTCTGAGGCGCAGAATAATGACTTGTTCTGGTCTATCCATAACGTGGTAGTCATCTTGAGCAGGTTTTGGTGGCTTTCTGACTGATTTGATCATTCTTTTATTTTGGTGGTATGTAACGGTACATCAGGCTGTTCTTCTTTGGCTCCTTCCTTGGCCATTTGATCAGCTCTGTCGTTTCCGGGTACTCCACAGTGGGATGGTATCCACTGTATGGTGACCTTATGCTGACTGCTAAGTTCAGAAAGCAGTGTCCTTAGTACTGGCAATTTCCCAGACAGAAGCGCATCGAGTACTGATTTTGCATCTGTCAATAGCACCACAGGTTGTGTACCATTGCTGGCACCCAGTAATTTCTCTGTTGCATACGACTGCTATGTAGAATTTCAGCTTTGTTTGCAGGCTTATGCAATTTCTGTCCCACACATTCTTGTACAGTCTGCCAAAGGCCACGCTGGCCTTGGAGATTCTTGCATTCACTTCGTCATCAATTGTGGCACCCAGTGACACAGTGCTGTCCAAGATAGATGAATTTGTCCACAACACTTAGTCTATGACCATTCACATTGATATTGATCACGGTGTGATTAATCCCTGGAGCTGGCTGGTACATAACTGCAGTCTTCTCCAAGTTGATATTGAGCCCAAAGTTGGCACATGCATGTGAGAAAGCTGAAACATTGTGTTGCATGCCTGGCCCTGAGTTGGCATATAGAGCGCAATCATCAGCAAACAGGAGCTCTCTGACGGTGTCGCTGGTGGTTTTGGTTTTAGCTTTCAGCCTTCTGAGATTGAATAACTTTCCATCCATACGGTAGTTGATGTCTATTCCAGTTGTTGTTCTCGAAGGCATTCGTCAGCATAGCTGAAATCATGAGGCTGAACAGTGTTGGTGCCAGGACACATCCTTGCTTCGCTTCATTGGTGACAGGAAAGGGCTGAGGGACAAACTTTTGTGGACAGCCATATTTTGCCATAATCTTCCACAGTCCATCTCTGCTGACTGTATCAAAAGCCTTGGCAAGGTCAATGAAAGTGGAGAACATTTCGGAGTTCTGTTCCTGACATTTCTCTTGCAGCTGCCTTGCAGCGAAAAAGTCAACAGTTCCTCGTTCTTTTCTGAAGCCACACTGACTCTCAGGAAGAAGATCTTGGTCGAGATGGGCTGTGAGGCGAGTATCTTCCCTGCAGTTGAGAGCAAAGAGATGCCTCGGTGGTTGTCACAGGATTGGCAATAAGTTACATAAATAAGTAGTTACTTAAATAGAATTATACATAGTAATAAATTACATTAATAGAATTAGAAATAGTAACAAGTTACATAAATAGAATTAGATATAGTAACATGTTACTGAAATAGACACTGTCAAGAAGTTGCAGAAATAAAAGTATACATAGTAAGAGGTTATATAAAATAGAATTAGGCATAGTAACAAGCTATAGAAATATTATTATAAATATTAACAAATTACAGAAGTATAATTAGCCATGGTAATAATTTAAAAAACACTTTATTAGGTATAGTATCAAGTTACAGAAATATAATTAGACATAACGTATAGAGAAATATATAAATGACGGAGCGTTGAAGTTCGATGTACTTACAGTAAAATTAGTCACAGTAACAAGTTACAGTAACACACAAATGACCGAGTTTGATAGTTTTAAATAGAAACGTGGCCCTTTTTTAAAGTTCGGTGTACTTACGGTAAAAGAGACGGTAAGTACGGAATTTTTAAAAAAATGTGAGCCCGGGGATGGGGGGGGGGGGGGGGGGGATGAGAGACAAATATCGATTGGTAAACGAGAATAGAACTTTCCCTCAGCAGAAAATATTTCTGCTGACTAGACAAAGTGGCAGTCTGACGAGGCTCTCACAGACTCCCTCCCCTCGCCCGGTGCTCGCTGTCTGCGCTAAGTGCTACCCTCAATGAAGATACCGATGCGTGTTGGTGTGTGAGTGTGTGCGCGAGTGTGCGTCCGTGTCTTAGAGAATGGATCAATCAAGGAATTAGAGGATGGGGTGGGGTGCGGCGGAGTTGGAGAAAAATACGGGGGGGGGGGGGGTGTAGACTGGTTTGTCTAAATAAAACGGTTCAAAGTGTGCAAGGTAACCTTTATTGTTATCATCAGTATGCGCCATGCCGATACGCGTGGGTGGTTATGATTCGCCATCTCACTAGTCTTGGTCTGTGAATTTGCGAATCGTGGTTTCATTTGCATTTGTAATTTGCCATTGCTGTCCTTCTTGGCAGTGACCATACAGGTCTTTTATTTGGTTTGTTTGTTTGTTTGTTTGTTTGTTTTATTTGCACCATTTGCATTTGGCACCTTTGGTGCCGAGTAAATATCTAAACATTACAGCCACATACTCCACTCGTTGGTCTGATTCATGATGGTAATCCACTGGCAAGTGCTATGACAGATTAAACGATGTTGGTTACCCCTGAATAGCTGTGTGACTATGAGGCGGGTTTCCTTTCAGAGTATAATCATTCTTCATGCACTCGTTCAAACGGTAATGGCTGGATTCCTATATAAACGTAGATAATGAAGTAACTGAAGACTCCCCTACAAATCAGGTGTAAAGCTCCGACCCTTTCATTAGTTCCAATAGCAATTCAGTAGGGCTACTTCCTGAATTCTAGGCCACTCTACATCATTCATTGCTCTGTCAATATAAAAATGCAAAAACCCATATAAACATCATTATCATAATTAACATTTCACATACATCAAGAGAAGAGAAAAAGTGGAGAAGAAGTGAGAATGGTATCAGGTCACTCATCCCGCCTCTCCGGCGATGGAGCCCATTGTAATCCTGATGTAGTGTGAGTAATCCTGGCACATGGATCACTCCTGTTCTCCATAGATGTCATAATAATATAACTCATGACAGACCAGTACAGCAAGATAAGATAAGGTCATAGGAATAAGACAAGTTGTCCTGTGGTAACAGCGAGTTTTGTGGTAACAAAGACAGATTGTGATAGAGGTATATGGTTGTGATAAGGTCCTCCTGGGGAGAGAGATGCATCCAACTGAGACTATGTCATCCCATTTAAGACACAGGGCCGCACGATAAGACAAAAGGCATATTGAGATAAGACATGTTGAGATAAGGTCAGCATGATAGTTTATCATCCCATGTCTGTGACTCAAAGCCGGTCTTTATTCTCCTCAGTTGAGACCCAGTTCACCTCCATTACTCACAATCCCCCTTCAACCTCTCCCTCTGTCTCTGGGAAACTTCAAACATCTGCCCCAGCAGGTATGGTGATAATTAATAGATCACCTTCACATGTGAACCAAATTCACAAGAAAACAAAACATATAATCAATGCATGAAATAAGGCCTGACCCATCCAATAGATATTCATCCACATCAACCCAAATTCAAACACAAAACCACACCGACCAAGCGTTGCAAACTCAATATGTGCATATCTTCAGGAATGACTGGTAGTGAGGCAATTTATAAGAACACCTCTAGCATTCACTGAACGTAAACTTTTGCCAAGTCATCATCAATCACTTGTGCATTGCTGGCGTAGTGTGCACAGTTTTGCAAAACACTTTGTGTGTCCCTCTTTCTGCTCATTTGAGATTATTGCTCACAAAAGAACTTAACATTCACTTAAGTACTCCAGCCCTTCATGATATAGATTACATGTCAAATCACACATTCTAAGTACAAGAGTCGTAAAATGCAGACTTTCAAGAACCTTCCACAACTGGAGGAAGAATGTGCAATGTTGTGCATCTATAGGGAACAGTCCTACAGTACACAGGAAAGGCAGATATGCAGTGAGAGTGTAATAACCTTCACAAGCCTACAGCAACTACTTTTTTCATTGGCACCTTGCCGTCTTGATAGACGATAGTTTATGCTTTAAAAAGGCATAATAACTTTTACCTATGGCGGTAGCGAATGTGACTGATAAGGCCAATTCGCGTTGTAAATGTTCGTTCACAGTGGGTGCATGTGAACACGTGGTCATTTCCACCACCACGCACCATCTTACGTCTCACACGCTCGGTGTGTGACTTATCTGCAATAATTTTCTCCTTTGTCTTTATTCCATTTCTGATCTTTGCCCTCCATGCAACACGTTCAGCGGCGACTTGTTCCCACTGTGCATTATCAATGCCTGTATCATTCATTAATGCATACAGATAAAACTACTATGGAGAAAGAAATATACATTAATGGGGACAAATTGGAGGTGGTGGACAATTTTGAATATCTTGGGTCATTGATTACCAACAACGGCGACACAATGAAAGAAATTAAACGGCGACTATCAATTGCTCTTCAAAGACTAACACAGCTGAATAAATTATGGAGTGGGACAGACAGAACTACAAAAATTAGATTTTTAAGAGCATGCATCTTTCCCATTGCAACATACGCCTGTGAGACATGGACACTTACTAAACAAGCTGAACAGCGCATAAGCGCCTTTGAATATAAATGTTATAGACGAGTTCACAGAATATCTTGGGTAAAGAAAAGAACAAATGCATCCATACTTCAAGAGTTGAATATTGAAGAAGGTTGGCTATTAAAGACGATAAAACAAAGAAAATTAAAATATTTCGGTCACTTGAAACGTCACGAAAGTTTGGAGAGAACAGTAATGGAAGGATATATGCCTGGGAAGAGAGGAAGAGGAAGACCAAAGAGAAGATGGGTGCAGGATGTGGCGGATGATCTCCAGATGGGTGTATCAGACGCGGGACATCTTGCTTATGATCTAGAAGTTTTCCGGAAGGTTGTTATGGGAGCGAGGTTCTGCAAAGGACATGCTACTGAATGAATGAATGAATGTATCATTCACGTCCCGCTTACACATATCTTTGTATCGTAGTAGAGGCCGACCCTGAGATCTCTTACCCATCTGTAATTCACCAAAAAAGATGTCCTTTGGTATTCTACCATCATCCATCCTCCTAAGTTGTCCTATCCATCTATGTCTACGAAGACTGAGCATGGAATAAACCGTCACACAACCTGATCTTTCCAATACTTCAGTATTTGTGATTTTGTCTTGCCACTTAATACCAAGAATTCTTCGCAGACACCTCATATGAAAGCTGTTTAAACGTTTCTCTTGTTGTGAGTAATTTGTCCAGGTTTCACTGCCATAAAGAAGAGTACTAAGGACACAGGCTTGATAGACAAGGATTTTTTTGTTTGTTTTGGCAGTAAGCTTCCTGTTCTCCCAGACTCTTTTTCTTAACCTGTTCATTGTTGTTGCTGCGTTACCAAACCGGATGTTGATTTCCTGATCTATGGATAATTTTCTATGTACAACTGATCCTAGATATGTAAAATGGTCTACCATCTCTAGTTCGGCGTCGTCAATAAAGATTGATGTTTCCCCATGTGCACCTTGTAACATAATGAATAATAAATTGTTAAACCAAATTCAGAACAAACATAGGAGAAAGCAGATAGTAGACATTGCAATTCTTCCTCAGAGTGGGTCGTAACTGCAGCATCATCTGCAAAAAGCAACTCTCTGATCAGTACCCTCCTAATTAATAGTAATTTTGGTCTTGGCCTTCAATCTCTGAGCATTGTAGAGGCCGCCATCTGAGCGTGAGTGAATGTATATACCACCATCCTGATCATGAAAGGCATATTCAGTAGAAGTGAAAAGTATATGCCAAAGAGGGTGGGAGCTAGTACACAACCTTGACTTAACTCCACTCTTGATTTCAAACTCTTCAGAAGTTGCACCATCAAACTTGATTATACCCTTCATGCCTGTGTGGAACGATTCCACAATGGACAGAAGAGTTGATGGGCAGCCAATCTTCTTTAGTGCCTTGAACAGACCATCACGACTGACCAAATTAAATGCTTTGTGATGTCGATGAAGGCTATAAACAGTGGTTGATTCTGTTCACGGCATTTTTCTTGCATTTGTCCCAATGAGAATATCATATCGATGGTAGGCCGGTTCTGTCGAAAGCCACACTGTGATTCGGGGTAGACTTGATCTCCTAGGACTTGAAGTCTGTGCAGGACAATTCTGGAAAATACTTTTCCAACAATACACAGAAGTGAGATACCTCTATAGTTGTTGCAGTCGCTCCGATCGCCCTTGTTCTTGTACAGTGTTATGATGCTTGAATCTTTGAAATCCTGTGGGACTTATCCTTCTCGCCAGCATAGCTCTATTAGCTGGTGGATCTGTAGAGTGAGTGTGTCTTGCCCACTCCTGATAACCTCTATTGGAATCTCATCCTTACCTGGAGCCTTGCCAGATGCAAAATCATTTATAGCACACTTAACTTCTGTTATGGTGGGAAGTGTGTCCATGTGGTCAAGAGTTGGTAAAACCTCTATGGCGTTGAGGGCATCATCCGCTAGTTTGGTCTCACTTGAGTAAAGCTCCAATTGGTGCTCTACTCATCTGTCCATCTGCTGTTTCTGATCAGTTATGATTTCTCCAGTCAAGGTTTTCAATGGTGCACGTCTTTTGATCACTGGACCACAGACTTTCTTTATTCCTTCATACATGCTTCTGATGTTTCCCTTATCACTTGCGATTACAGCAACTACTATCATCAGACGAAACGTTAAGCATGGTAAAATTCAATGGAACTGGCAGGTCATGCCGGCAGAAGGCAAGCGAATCAGGCTTTCGCCTCACAGAAGTTCTGATTTCACAATCTCACCAGCACAAAACATTTATATCTGTACTCTCTTTCATCCAAAAGCATTATCATAGCATCCTAATGAATCCAAAAACATACTTGAGGCACAGAGAAGGAGTTTGGGCAGTATTGAAACCTCTCCTGAATTAGGAAAAGGGGGACTTGACACACCTGATAATTTTGGGGCACGTGAGGACTAAGTTCCGGCCGGCTTCTAGCAAGCCTTGTCCAAGATTTGAGCCAGCCAATAATTAGACTCACTGGAGATGTACAGACGTTCCTTATATAGAGCGTCCTGTTTCTCCATTTCCAGGAAAACAGGGATGAGAAATACGTCACACTGTCCATGGTATTCTTTGCATTTTCCTCAGAAACCACATGTCCACAGCCATCAGATGTTTTTTTTTTCCAGCCTGTTTACTCATTGTCCACGCTTTACATCCATACAAAAGCACACGTTCTATGTAGCACCTCAACACTCTTTTTCTCGTTGCAAATGACACCTTTTTATTAGCTATCTATCGCCATGGCGATTCTTGTTCTAATCTCTTCAAGGCATCTCCTATCAGATGTTCGATACACAGCTGCGAGGGATTTGGCAGCAGACCGACTTGCGTTGGTTTTATGAAATGGTATGGGTACCGCTCGTTCTGAAAGCAATGGCAAACTACTGACTTTTGACTACTGACTTTTTCCGCAGACGGTCCTACCCAGAGGACGTCTTGTCCACAACTTTCTGTCGCATAACCCAAGTCTCGCGGGAAATGTCCCTCGTCAAACAAATGCGACCTCCGAACAATGAACCCAAGCTCATCCTCACCTTCCATCCACATGCCTATGCCATCAAGCACATTTTCCTGAGACACTGGTCCATCTTGGAATCCGATCCAACCACTCGTGAGGTATTCTCCAATGGCCCTAGTGTAATTTTCTGCCGTAACCAGAGCCTCAGAGACCACCTTGTGCATAGTGGCATCCCCACGGTTACTTCATCTGTGGGCACATTCGAATGCCATCGTAAGAACTGTCTGACATGCCCATACGTTGTTCAGACACCAGAGATTGCACTTCCCCTAGGCATCTTCACCTTGAAAGATTCTTTCACTTGTACATCCCGCAATCTGATTTATGTCACCATCTGCAAACGATGTGACATGAAATACATTGGCAAAAGTGGCAGATGTCTTGTTGACCGTTTTAGAGAACACTTCAGAGACATCAATCAGGGCGCTGACAAACCTGTCCCCAACCATTTCAATTCCTCCAGGCATAATGGAGTAGACGATGTATGTGTCACCGCATTAAAACCTTGCTACTCCAACAGCCCCATTAGGCTCAAAATTGAATGCCCGCTAATCAACAATCTGGGATGCATCCATCCAGCAGGTATAAATACTGTTGTGGACTCTACGGTATAACTGTGCCATCTTCCCCAATTGTTTACACTATCTATTACTATGCTGTCCTCCCCCCTATATCTACACCTAACTGTCCCCACACCCCTATATTTTCATAGCAGAATGTTCGCATATTTTTGGCTACTTAAATCCTATCTGGCAACCCACTTTTAACTCTTCAGCCAACGAGCGCCTTCGCAGCTGGCAAAGCCCACATGGCATCGGAGTAGTTGTTTTTTTTCTTTGTTTGCTGTATTTCGTTGTGTTAGCTATCTGTGGTGTCCTGTCCTTGACAAAGATTCTGAGAATCGAAACGTCGGCCGTCCTGTGTGTCGTATTGTACGCATTTGTGTGTATATTATTTTATTATTCCTTTTATATATTTATTGAGTGCTTTTGATTTCGGATTTTCACGTGTATTTTGCGATACGATGGATCTCCTTGTAAGGTATGTGCAACGTGTTGATGTTTAGTACATTTCTTCTCGCAGGAGCTTAATATATCTATTTGTTTCCGATTCATATTGTTATATCCTGCTGTATCCACTGCTTTTTCTTTCTACTGAACGTAAACTTGCCTAGGAATCACAAACGCCAAAAAAAAAAAAAAAAAAAAATGCTGGGGGTTGACTGCTGCGTTCTGTAAAGGATATGCAACTAGCATCTACTTTTGCAAACTTGAGATGAAAACCAACAACTATCTATCAGCTGCTCTGAAGCTGAATAAACTACCTGCTTGAATGATTTTGATGTTACCCTTGGTCGCATGGATAAACGTGTACCCCACCGGGGGAAAGGAAATGCCTTACTTCTCTTTTGAAAAGGGATACCTAAACATTAGAACGCAAAACCCTTATTGTCGGAGCTGAAACCCGCCATTTCACTAGACTAATTTTGGTAATAAATACCGAATTATTTTCTGCCGTAGCAGGAATTTTCTTTGGGTGTGTGAATTCTTGGCAGTGAATCTTGAAAGGTAAATGAATACATTAGGGAGAACATAGAAGCAACGATGGTGTGGTTCTTCAGACGAATATTGCTAATACCTTGGGCTGCTAGAGTAACTAACATCATCATTATCATCCTCATAATCTTCAACTTTTGCCGTCAAGCGGCGTGGGGAAGGATAATTGGCGCTTCAGCGCCCTATGGGTGGCATTGGATAGTGTCATTCCGTGTGATTGTACAATAACTTTGATGTCGTCAATCCGTTTTCTTCTCGGGTGTCCTCTTGCTCTCGTCGCAGATGACTTTGGTGTAGGGCCAGTGATAGTAGTTGATGGTGTTGCATTCTAACTAGATGGCCGAACCATTTGATATTTTGTCTTTCAAAAAATGTGGCAGAAGGTGTTGATCCCACTGTCTGTCAGATAACAACATTTCATACTCTGTCTCGGATTGTTAAGTTGGCAGCTCTCCAAACAACGATTGCCTGAAAGAGGCTAATGAAACTAGAACATTATAAACTTCATTGCACCAAGTTTTTATCCCATATGGCTCAATCTCTTTCCACAATGCGGAAGGCGTCACACAAAGCACGAACTCTCTAGCTCCAGCGACGTACCTCAGAAGTCTTTAAAAAAATGCACTCGTGAACCGAAGGACGCGGCCCGGAATCTAACCCACAGCCTTCGGAGCCCGAGTCAATAATAACGAAAAGACAAACATCTTTCTTTGGTCATGTGATGAGAAGAGGGGCATTTGAGATTATCGTGACAACTGGAAAGATCATTGGTAAAAAGGCAAAGTCCGACCAAGAGAAATGATGCTGGATGCAATAAGATGGTGACATGGAGGTATATCATCGGCAGAGTTGATCCAGAACACCAAAGACTGAGATCTGTGGAGAGACATGAACGCTTACGCCATCTGACAGGACACATGATGATGATGATAATATGAATTCATAGGACCATCACATTTTGCAGACCGAAGTGCATGGGGAAATAAGTGGTCAGTCTTTCCCTCCCGTAGTGAACAAAGAGAACTGGCAGCGAACCCTGAACCGTCTGCTCTCGTACTATTGCCAGCTCAAATTCCTATCCGTTTCATTATCGCACACGCTTCAGGCGGGCTTATTAATTGAAAACAAGTGCAATGTAGGCCGCCGTGACAGACGCAAGTTTGTTATAGTGTGCTTCAAAAAGTCATACAACCCACGGCGGTAGCGAATGTGAACCTGTAACTGCTGCCTTGATACTGCCCTCTCTCTAGCATGCAGCCTGGACTGAACTTATAGACCATGTGTTGCTCTTGCAGTATGATCCCTCTCTCGGTCTGCTGAGTTTATTCCATAGGAAAGGTAACACCAATGCTTATGTAACTGACTGGCACTTTGCTGTCTTGACAAACCATAATTTGTTAAATGGAATTATACCAGAAGATGGCAGATTGGATAGAGAAATCGAAACCAGATGTCAAAAAGCAAGTGCATTTACATATCAACTATCACCCATACTGAAACATTCAAATATACCCATGTCCGCAAAACGACAGACAATAAACAGCATATTCACACCAACCCTATGCTACCCATCTCAAACTTGGACATTATCCAAATCACACTTTCCAAAAATCAACACCTGTGAGATGAGATGCATGAGGAGAGCTACCAACTTAACAATCCGAGAACGAGAATGAAATGATGTTATCAGAAAGACAGTGGGATCAACACCTTTTCCCACATTTATTGAGAGACAGAATATCAAGTGGTTTGGCCATCTAGTTAGAATGCAACACCATCAACTACCATCACTTGCCCTACATCAAAGTTCATCTGCAACGAGAGCAGGAGGGCGCCCGAGAAGAAAATGGATTGACGACATCAAAGACATTGTATAATCATACGGAATGACACTATCAAATGCCACCCATCGGGCGCTGGAGCGCGAATTATTCCTCCCCACGGCGCTTGAAGGCAAAAGTGGAAGATGATGATGATGAGGATAAAGTTATACCTCTTCCTAGCACAAAGCCTGGGCTGAATTAAAAGACCATGTGTTGCCAACACAGCATGATCCTTCTCTCCACCTGGTTAGTTAAACTAGTTTACTCTTGAGGAAAGGTAACACCAATACGAACGAACGAAAGTCTTTATTTCCAAAGGGTTAGGAATTGGGCACGCAGGCCCGTCTGACATTCTGCCCTTCTTCTCTATTTCCTCTCATACATTCTTTCATTCAACATCACTTATGAAGCAAATTTTGACATCAAAAGAACAATAGCATTAAAACGCATGAAAAATAATCAATAACAAATAACTCACTGAGGCAGTGTTTAACATGTGCATTATAAATACCCAAGGAGGGTGTAACGTACCATACATATGGTAATGTTTTTTGGCTAGTTGTCGTTTGAGATAAGTTACCATTATTATTGTCTTTTTGTGTTTTTGTTTATGGGGGAATGTAGTCTGTACCGAGGTAGTGTTCAAACAGGTTGCGAATGTATGCATTGGTGGCATCTTTGATTTCTTGTGGAAGATTGTTCCACAACTGAGCGGCAGAGTATGCTAAGCTTTTTTTTTTTTTTTATATAAGTCTATCATAGGTTTAGGGAATGAAGTATATTTAGTCGTTCGCTATGTTTTGCGTTATATTTAAACAAGTGGCCGAAGGTAGCTTGGAGCATTTTGAAATAGAATTTTATGAATTAGTTTGGCCTTATTAAAAAATAGGCGTTTGTGGAGTGGCGGTAACCGAAGACGTTTATGTAGGTTAGAATTGCCGGTAAGCTTTTCACCATTAATTAAACGCGTTGCTCTTTTCTGGAGTGAATATAGGCGAATATAGGCGTATATAATATATATACATCTGGAACAAGACCAGTTGCAGAAGCTGCTGAATCAGCAAAGCAATGCTGTAACTGTCTGCCTGTCGGACTTCCGTCCTAGGCTGTTGTCAACCAAGGTTTAGGGACAAGTCTGCCCTGCCATAACATTTAGTCTTTAGGTTGCACTTCCTCGACCTGGATAAAGTGTGTATCCTCCCAATTGCTCTCCTCTGCCCGAAGCCATTGCCACGATGTGAGATGCCAGGTTTGGTGAACGCCGCCCAACATTCAGCATTAACAGAAAGCAGGTAGTTCCGTCTACTGTCATCGGGACCGTGAGGTAGATTTTCTCAATATGATGCAAGCCTTCGATATGCCGCCCCTTAAAGCGTTGCGTCAAGATTTTTAATTATTGTATAGTTCAAACTGTATTTTGATTTCCTGCTTATGCCGCCCTCTTACGGTGCCGCCTGTTGCGGCCACCTCTCTGTATCATAGCACGGCTCGGCCCTGACTGTCATCAGTAGCTCAGCCATATCTAAGACCTAAACCTGTTAAATATTAACATGCGAGCTAAAGACATGAAATGTAAGCTTTGATTCCGCGTCCCGCCTGATTTGAATATATGTTTTTCAGTCCCTACCTTACAACTAGTAATTAACATGGGAAATAAATAGGACAGTTATGAACAGATGAAGCAAGGAGTAAGACTAGAGTGTGTTTTGTCGCCGGATCTCTTCTCTCTCTATATATCGACGTAATAATGAGAGATCTCAAAGAGAAGCCAGGAATATGTGTTCGAGGCTATAACATAAACCATCTTCCCTGTAAAGATAACACAGAAACAATCACTATAAAGTACTATAAACGCAAAAGATATACAACTTTTGAACAAGTTAGTAGAGTGCAAAAAAAGAATTAAAAAAAGGACTTTAACTGAATATCAAGAAAAAAAAAGCAGAAACAATAGTTACATCAAAGAAAAAGATGACACTAAAGTATGATATAACAATAGAAAGAAAAATGCGTGATAACAATAGAAAGAAAAATGTGATATAACAACAGAGAGACAAGTGATTACCCAAGCTTTCATTTATTTATTTTTGTTTAGTTCGCTCACTTTGAACTCAAGTGTAGTACATACGCATGCTAATACGTCTAGTAGTTGCTACTTGTGAGGGAGTGCACTGGACTGATGTTTACCTTCCCTATTCCCAGTGTCCTTCGCCATTAAGCGAATTCACTGCGACTTCTGAGGTACTTTTACAAAGCCGATACATTTAATTACCTAGGAGCGGTTATAATATCAGTTAGAAGATCAATCTGTCCGTCTATTAATCTATCTAGAACTGTTGCAATGTTGTCAGTAGATGCTAGATTAGACAGACACGGTCGCAAATTATACCAACAGACATTAATAGTTGCAATGTTGTCAGTAGATGCTAGATTAGACAGACACGGTCGCAAATTATACCAACAGACATTAATAGTTGCAATGTTGTCAGTAGATGCTAGATTAGACAGACACGGTCGCAAATTATACCAACAGACATTAATAGTTGCAATGTTGTCAGTAGATGCTAGATTAGACAGAAACGGTCGCAAATTATACCAACAGACATTAATAGTTGCAATGTTGTCAGTAGATGCTAGATTAGACAGACACGGTCGCAAATTATACCAACAGACATTAATAGTTGCAATGTTGTCAGTAGATGCTAGATTAGACAGACACGGTCACAAATTATACCAACAGACATTAATAGTTGCAATGTTGTCAGTAGATGCTAGATTAGACAGACACGGTCGCAAATTATACCAACAGACATTAATAGTTGCAATGTTGTCAGTAGATGCTAGATTAGACAGACACGGTCGCAAATTATAACAACAGACATTAATAGTTGCAATGTTGTCAGTAGATGCTAGATTAGACAGACACGGTCGCAAATTATACCAACAGACATTAATAGTTGCAATGTTGTCAGTAGATGCTAGATTAGACAGACACGATCGCAAATTATACCAACAGACATTAATAGTTGCAATGTTGTCAGTAGATGCTAGATTAGACAGACACGGTCGCAAATTATACCAACAGACATTAATAGTTGCAATGTTGTCAGTAGATGCTAGATTAGACAGACACGGTCGCAAATTATACCAACAGACATTAATAGTTGCAATGTTGTCAGTAGATGCTAGATTAGACAGACACGGTCGCAAATTATACCAACAGACATTAATAGTTGCAATGTTGTCAGTAGATGCTAGATTAGACAGACACGGTCACAATTATACCAACAGACATTAATAGTTGCAATGTTGTCAGTAGATGCTAGATTAGACAGACACGGTCGCAAATTATACCAACAGACATTAATAGTTGCAATGTTGTCAGTAGATGCTAGATTAGACAGACACGGTCGCAAATTATACCAACAGACATTAATAGTTGCAATGTTGTCAGTAGATGCTAGATTAGACAGACACGGTCGCAAATTATACCAACAGACATTAATAGTTGCAATGTTGTCAGTAGATGCTAGATTAGACAGACACTGTCGCAAATTATACCAACTGACATTAATAGTTGCAATGTTGTCAGTAGATGCTAGATTAGACAGACACGGTCGCAAATTATACCAACAGACATTAATAGTTGCAATGTTGTCAGTAGATGCTAGATTAGACAGACACGGTCGCAAATTATACCAACAGACATTAATAGTTGCAATGTTGTCAGTAGATGCTAGATTAGACAGACACGGTCGCAAATTATACCAACAGACATTAATAGTTGCAATGTTGTCAGTAGATGCTAGATTAGACAGACACGGTCGCAAATTATACCAACAAACAAGAATAGTTGCAATGTTGTCGGTGGGTGGTAGATTAGATAGACACAGTGGTGAGTTGTAGAAACAGACAGGATGATTGCAATGATTCCAGTGGATGGTAGATTAGACAGACACTGTCGCAAATTATACCAACAGACAATAACAGTTGCAATGATGTCGGTGGGTGGTAGATTATACAGACACTGTCGCAAATTATAGAAATAGACAAGAATAGTTGCTATGATGTCAATGGATGGTATATTAGACGGACACTGTCGCAAATTACAAAACAGTCCAGTAACCGAATGTTCAAATTATGCGTGTTTACAGTAACATGCGAATGGTAGACGAAAGAAAAGAAATGTGGAGGAAAGAGAGACAGAAATCGATTTGCGAAACGGGAATAGCGTTTGTGGTTCTAGAAAATACTTTCTGCTTACAGGACATAACTGGTAGTGTATCGAGAGACTTGTAGACAGCCTCTCTTTACCCGCCTCTCTGTGTCTGAATTTCTTTGTCTTTCTGTCTCCTCGGGCTAAAATAAAAAAGTGCGTTGGTCATTATTATCTGTCTGACTTGGCTCGCGAGTGGGTGAGTGTGTGTGTGTGTGTGTGTGTGTGTGTGTGTGTGTGTGTGTGTGTGTGAGAGAGTAGTAGAAGAGAGAGAGAGAGAGAGAGAGAGAGAGAGAGAGAGAGGTGGGAGTTGTGGACGCCAGTCGGTTATAGAATTATCATCATCAAGTGCCGTGCCGACTGGCGAAGACGTTCATGACTCTCCACAGATCTCTGTCCTTGGTCTTCTGGATCAACCCTGTCGTTGATATTCCTCCATGCCACCGTCACAATCCATCCAGCATCATTTCTCGTGGTCTGCCTCTGCCTCTCTTCCCCTCGATCTTTCCAGTTGTCACGATGTTCTCCAGCGCCTCTCTTCTCATCACATGACCAAAACAAGCTGTTTGTCTCTTTCTTATTGTTGTTATTTCAGAGGTCACAGATTGTGAGAATTGTGTGGATATTTTGCCCTGACCATGCGGGTGTACGGGGGAATGAACAGGCTGATAGGCTAGCAGGGAGATGCACCTCTTGGTGGTATCTTGCCTATGGACAAGGGGGAGGTGGCCGTGCGCTTGTGGGACCAGGTGGAGAAGGCGGGGGAACAGATTGAGAACCCATATGTGGAAAGAATGAGATTGCGGGGGTTCGGCAGGGGTTCTGGAAGAATCTCAAAACTGAGAGGGAAGACCAGAAGAACATTTAATCAGACAGCGGTGGGAACGATTAGTAGTATGATTCTTCGCTGGCTGTTGAACGAGGGGACTGAGCACGTATGGGAATGTCCTGAGTGCAGTGATGTCGGTTCTTAACTCAACTCAAGTCAACTCAATTGTTTATAATGTTCTAGTTTCGCCAGCCTCTTTAAGGCATTCGTCTTTAGTTACTTTGGCAGTCCAAGGAATTCGCAGCATTCGTCTAAGGAACCACATCTCTTGCTTCCAATCTCTTCCTAATTTGTTCATTTATATTCCAAGATTCACAGTCAAACAGCAAAACAGGTTCTTCTTCTTCTTCTTCTTCTTCTTCTTCTTCTTCTTCTTCTTCTTCTTCTTCTTCTTCTTCTTCTTCTTCTTCTTCTTCTTCTTTCTTCTTCTTCTGCGTTCATCAGGAGTTTTTTTTTCCAGACGTGATTGCGTTGTGCTGGTTTACATCAGAGCTGCGTTCTTGCGCTGTTAGGCCGACACATCCGACTTCTGCGGGCATTTGTTGACCGGGTTAACCTACCCGGGGAAAACAGGTTCTATATAGCACTTCAGCACTCTCTTTCTTACATTCAATGATAGCGACTTATTGCATAAGATATTCTTCATTTTTTTTAAAAATCCAGCCTATTCTACTCTTGATTTCTGTTGTGCATCTTCCATCTGATGTTATAAATGTCCCTAGATATTTAAAACTATCCACTTGGTGAAGAATTCTCCCTTCTATCTCTATTTCACATTTGGGTGTCACCTGTTTCTTTGATACCACCATTGCTACTGTTTTCTTGATATTCAAGGAGAGTCCTTTCTTTGCACTCTCTGTTACTACAATGTCCAACAATTTTTGTAGATCTGTTGCATTATCCGCTATCAATACTGTGTCATCTGCATTGCGTATGTTATTTATATTATAACCTCCAAATATTATTCCTGGCTTTTCTTTGATCTCTCTCATTATTACTTCGCTATAGAGGGAGAATAGATCTGGTGACAAAACACACTTTATTTTACTCCAAACTTTATGTGTTCATAATTGCCTTCTTTGTTTCCCATTTTAATTGCTGCTGTTTGATTCCAGTACATAGTTTTTATTATTCTGAGATCTTTGCCATCAATGGTAATATCTTCCAACATTTTAATCAGTTCATCATGTTTTACTTTATCAAATGCCTTAGTATAATCTATGAAGCACAAATATATGTCTTTCTTTGTCTCTACTGATCTTTCTAATAGTGTTCGTAATGTGTATATTGCATTGTTTGTACCTTTTCCTTCCACAAATCCATACTGTTCTTCATCAATTTCCATTTTTATTTTCTTCCTTGTTCTTCTCATTATAATTCTGAGTAGAAGCTTAGTGACATGATTTATGAGGTTAAATGTACAAAAATCTTCGCATTCAATTGCTCCTGGTCTCTTTGGTATAGCTATAAATACAGATTTCAACATCCACTGCTATAAATATCATTCAACATTTTGGTTAATATATCTACTCCAAATTCTCCCATTACTTCTAATTCTTCTATTGTGATTCCATCTGGCCCAGCTGATTTTCCTTTCTTCATATGATTGATGCCTGCTTCCTGGCCTAGAGGTTAGCGACTTTTCTCCGTAATCTCGTATAGGCTACTCTCGTAAATAACGTGACGACGGTGAGAATCAGCAGTGGTTCGAATCGCATCGGTAACTTACGGGGTATGTGAGCCGGCCGCTCAGAAAGCAATGGCAAACTACTAAGCGTAATCTAGCCAAGAAATCAACAATCAGCTGAAAGATGCTGATGTTGACAGCAATGTCCTGTAAAGGATTTGCAAACATTATTTTATCATATGCTTGATAGCGTCATCAACTTCTTCTTTTAGAATAGGTGGACCTTCTAAGTTACTTTCTTCTGTTAATTCTGCCCTTTCTCCATCATATAAGTCTCTTATATACTTATTCCACCTCGTCATTATAGCATCTCCCTCCAATAATATATTTCCTGTTTTTGATTTTAAACAACCTGTATTTATTCTTATATAATATAAAATGCGTTACAAATTAGAATCAAGAACTCTTAACTGCATCAACATAAAGCAAAATTCGTGCATTAAATGATTCAGTGTCAATAAAAAGCAAAACAAAAAACAACGTAGGTTTGGACGAATCAATGTGCATATTAAATGAAAAAGTCTGAAGATTGAGCACAACCCACTACAGGCGGCGCTGATCGTATTCCGGTACGATCAGCGTTGCCAGTAGTGGGTTATGCCCAGTCTTCAGACCTCAAATCCCGAAGCAACCAAATAAATCAAATGAAGAAGTATTATAATGTAAAGATGTCAACTGCAACGAGGAAAAGTTTTGAAGTGGTACATAGAACCCGTGCTTTTGTATGGATGTGTAGCGTGGACATTGTGCAGACACGCTGAAAAATGCCAGTGGAAATGTGGTTTCTAAGGAAAATGCAAATAATACCATAGACAGACAGAAAAACCAATGAGCAAGTCCTACAAGAAGCAGATGAAAATCGCAAACTGATTAGAGAATTTAGACATAGACTGTCATTTACTGCCTATAGTACCTTGAGGTGTAGGACAGAGGGATCTTGAGCCTGAGGAATTAAGGCCGCATGGCTAGTGCAGTCGCCGCGAACTGTGCAGGTCAGAGTTTTCTTTTTGCCCCAGACAGTAAAAACTCCACACCTTATAAACTGGAAAACTTGGTGACAACTGGCAACATTGAGGGCAAAAGAACAAAGGGAAGGCAGAGAAGTAAATCTCTGGATTGCAACGTGGCATGGTCGAGACAAGAAACTGGTGTTGATCCACGACTCTGGTAATCATGTGAGATGGCAAAACATAACCACCCAAGCTTATCGGCATAGAACATCGTGATGATTATAATGTAATTTCCATTACTTCTTTCATATCACTTATTTTTATTCCATTACTCCATTATTATAAATTTATTGATTGTTTCTGATTTTGGATGTTTTCATCGGCGTATGGAGTCCTTTGTAAGGTATGTACATTGTATCTGTGTTTAGTATCTCTTCTTTTCGCAGGAGCTAACTATACCTAATTGTTTGCATTTCATTTTGATATATCCTGCTGCAGCCGCTGCCTCTTTTCGTTTGTTCCATAACTTTAGCTAAGCAGTAAGATTGCGGAAGATACCGAGAAACGAAACAAATAACACCACGACCCTAGTGTCATCCTTCTGTCTAAATAGGAAGTTACATTTGGCGGTATATTATCCATCGGCAAGTAATTAGTTAATGAGTGAATTAACAAAAATTGAGAAGTAGAATCTGTAAGCTTGACTAGAACACGATCACAAGTGATAAAATCGACTTTGCGGCTAAAGCCTTCGTCAGCGAACAAAAACAACATACATATCATTGGCACCTTTCCGTCTTGACAGACGATAGTTTGGTACATTGTGCTTCAAAAAGGCTTAATAACTACGATCCATGGCGGTGGCGAGTGTGGCTGGTAAGGCCAATTCTTGCTGCAAATGTTTGCCCACAGTAGGTGCATGTGAAAACATGGTCATTTCCACCATTTTGCACCATCTTACGTTTCTCACGCTCTGTGTGTGCTTTATCTGCAATCATTTTCTCCTTTGTCTTTATTCCATTTCTGATGGTTGCCCTCCATGCAACACGTTCAGCGGCGACGTGCCGCATATTGATTGACGAGCATATATTGATACAACTACATGGCAAGATCTACATGAAAATATATAAACGTTTCCGTAAATATGTAGCATTAATGAGATTTGGTTAGTTTTCCATCTTCTTCTGATAATCCACGAAATGTGGGGCTGGTGATAAAGTCTTTCCATAGCCTTCTGTCTCGTGTACTGTCAATCTTCTGATAGTCCATGTCGTGTGGCGCTGGTGATCAAGTAGGCCCCATAGCCTTCTGTCTCGTGTACTGCCAAACTTCTTATAGTCCATGCCGTGTGAGGTTGGTGATCATGTCTGCCCACACACAGTCTTCTGTCTCGTGTACTGCCAATCTTCTTATATAGTCCATGCCGTGTGGCGCAGGTGATCAAGTAGGCCCCACAGCCTTCTGTCGTGTGGAGTTAGTGATCATGTCTGCCCACACACAGCCTTCTGTCTCGTGTACTACCAAACATCTTATAGTCCATATCGTGTGTAGTTGGTGATCATGTCTGTTCACAGCCTTCAGTCTCGTGTACTGCCAAACTTCTGATAGTCCATATCGTGTGTAAGTAGTTATGTTGGGAACTTATCCACACATTTCAGCATCCAATATGTCGGCTGATAGTTTTATGAAGGTTTTTTTTGGGAAAATTGCCGACTGGGTAAAAAATTTTTTTTAGCTGCCTGGTCTGGTGGGAACGGGTCTATTTTTTAGACGGGTAAGTTTCTGTGAAAGTAATTAAGGTAAAAGTATTTTTAGTTGGTTGGTGGGATGTCTGTAAAAGTAATTACTGGAAATAGAAAGAGAGGGTGTGAGCACGGATGAAGGGTGTGAAGGGGAAAGTTATATATTTTGGTTAGAAAGGAACGGCGTATATGAATGTGGTGAGTGAAAGATAAACTTGCAAGGGTGTGATGGGTCGTGGTTATACTCGACGAAGTAAGAGGTGTAGTTGGTTACTGAACAAAAGAGGGTTGTAGGAGTCTGACACAGTAAAACAGAGAGACAAAAAAGTAATATTTTCAAGTGTATTTTTATTGGTATACAACATTTAAAAAGGGTTTACGACCCCAAAGGGGATCAGCGGGTTATTGTAGAAAGATGACTGGTCCTGTAGAGGCCTGTCGTTATTATTACCAGAGGGTGAATGGAAACGAACATCAAAATCAGATATGAATTAATCGATGGTGATTATTACTAGAGGGGAAATGGGTGTCATTTGGTGGTAAGGGGTGGGTACCAGGTATTAGTGGTAGATATAGGGGTGGTCATAAATGTAATAAGATAAGAGGTGTAGAGGGTCACTATCAACTGAAGAAAAGTAAAGAGGGTTGATTATCATTAGGTGATAAGAAGTGTAGAGGGTCAGTATAATCTGAAAAAGTAAAGATGGTCGTAGGAGTCTGGGGCTCGAACCAGTGTTAGACTATTGATGAGGATCAAGAAGTGGTCGCGTTTTGTGAGTCTGGGAGTCGATCAGGTGTTAGACCAACAACTATTGGTGATGATCAAAGGTTGGTCACACACTGGTCAACCAGTGGTCAAGTAATGGTCAAGTGAGGAAATTTTAGGGAAACGTGGTTGTAATGATATGGTGGTGATTAAAGAGTGGTAAATTAGTGGTTAAGCAGTGGTCAAGTGAGGAATTTTTAGGGAAAAGTAGTTGTAATGCTATGGTGAGGCTTAAAGGGTGGTAAATTAGTGTTTAACCAGTGGTCAAGCAGTGGTCAAGTGAGGAAAATTAATTTAGGGAAAAGTGATTGTAATGATATGGTGATGGTTAAAGGGTGGTAAATTAGTGGTCAAGCAGTGGTCAAGTGGTCAACTGAATAAAGTTTAGCGTAAAGTAGTTGTAGCGACATGGTGAAATTAAAGGGTGGTAAATTAGTGGTCAAGTAATGGTCAAGCAGTGGTCAAGTAGTGGTCAAGTGGTCGAGTGACCACTTAAATTGTAGAGGACGATGTGCCTAAGATTATGGTAGGGGTTAAAGGGATCGATGAAGTGGTCAAGCAGTGGTCAAGTGGTCGAGTGACCACTTAAATTGTAGGGGAAAGTACGTATAGTGCAATGGTGATGGGTAAAGTGAGGAGGAATCAGTAGTAGTGATAATAGTACTACCAATATTAGCGACAAGAATATTAGCTGGTGGGTTATTAGAGATACAAGTCATTTTTGTGTGTGGGGTGTGTAAAGATCATACAAAGAGGGTCATACAAACACACATACAAACACAAAGACAACCATACACAGACAACCCATACCATTACTACTGTCACATCAACAGATATATACATGTGCAGAGACAGCACAGACACACTTGTACATACAGACCTACAACATCACAACTATACACAAGTACAGACTCACCCATAATCAATTACACAAATACACACCTACTACAAACTCAAAGACACACACCCATACCATTACTACTGTCATCACAAGTACACACAGACACACCCATACACACTTGATACACTTGTACATACAGACCTACAAGCACAAAGACACACCCAAACCATTACTACTGATACCACAACCAGTACAGATACACTCACCCATAAACAAATTGTGGCCCTACAAGAATATTTCAAACCACATACCCCCTTTTGGTAAAGAACGCGGATGTCCGAGAAGCCCCTACGTCATCACCGCCATATGCAAAAGTCATTAAGTGGTAGTATGAGTCATCGGTTTGTGGGGAAGCAGGCGGGTGGCGTGAGAATAGCCTGTCTAACTGCCACGTCAGCTATGTCGTGTGCAGACCCAGTGTATAAAATAGACGGCGTCTCTTGTGAGCTCAGTACCAGTTCACGTGCTGACTTGGGTATCTACAGAGGTATTTGTGCTTCAGGCTGGTGTGAGCATTGTTCGTGTCGTCGGCAGATATTGTTCACGTAGTGACTTGGCTAGCTACAGCAGTGAAACAGGTTGATGTGAGCATTGTTCGTGTAGTAAGCAGATATTGTTCACGTACTGACTTGGCTAGCTACAGCAGTGAAACAGGTTGGTGTGAGCCTTATTCGTTTCGTCGGCAGCTGATAAAACAGTGAAACATATATTGTATACATCAGAACTTCTTTGTGATTGTAAAAAGTGAAAGTGTGACTTATGACCAGTTTATCAATATGACCACCAGATCTACTTTCACGTGTTCAGTGTGCGACAAAGCCTATTGTGATAAGTATACCCTTAATCGTCACATTCGGACCATTCACACTGAGAAGCACCAGATATACCTCTGTCAGTTATGTGATAAGGTGTATAATACGAACGATGGCCTACAAAAACACAAACGAATACGTCATCAGCCACGTATGAATACACCAAACACTACAATACCAGAGACGACAGCACCACCTGTATATTTACACCAGCCTCGTAGTCTAACGCAAGTACCAGACTGCCACCACTGTATCTTCAATGATAACCTTACCCGCCATAATGGGAACATTCACAATGATTATCCCTGTCAGATACGTACCAATCTATACAATTCGAACCTGCAACGGTACTTACATCACCAGACATCACGAGAAAGGATGACACCCTTAGACACCCTGGCAACACATCCACTCATAGTAGCAGAGGATATCCAACCAAATGATAGAGACAGCTTGGCAGCCCTTAAGGCGTACTGCAAGGACTTGTCGCTTATGCTACCCAATCAAGTGGTAGTATTAGAAAAAAGTGTCGACCACCGCTACCGGGTGGTTTTGGTATGATAAAAAGAAGTATTCAGATATCTTGTATGAAGGATCAACTCTCATACATGTCTTTATTCTGGATCCGAAACAAATAAGGTATGTGTGATGACTTCGACAACAACAGTGTTTTTGATAGTCAACCAGCAGAGCCCAGAAGAATGAAGATCACTAATCCAGAACTTTTTGGTTTTTCACTAATCATGTATGTCATTGATTTTTTTTTCTTACGATATATCTCTAAACTGTTTTTCACTAATCATGTATGTCATTGATTTTTTTTTCTTACGATATATCTCTAAACTGTTTTTCACTAATCATGTATGTCATTGATTTTTTTCTTACGATATATCTCTAAACTGTTTTGATGAATATGTATGTCATTGATGTTTTCTTATATCACTAAAGTGTTTTGATGAATAACACACATATTTTGGTGATAAAAATATTGAAATCAAGTTTTTTGTTGATTTTCTTTAGTGGTTTTGTTTTCATGACGTTGTCTTGTCGGCTCAGAGCTTACATTACCAGACATGAACAAAGTCTTAGAAGAAGTTATGGCAAATACAGAACAGTCAAATGTATAAAAAACTAGGAGTTAACCAAGTATGAAAAGGCCTAAAGAGAGAAATGTCTCGGCCAAATTTATAAAAATAATCAATGGAAAAAAAAATCTTGGCCAAATAGGAAAATGTGTCAACCAAATGGAAAAAAAATATTGACCAAGTAATGAAATACACCATTCAAGGTTATGAAAAGTCGGAAAATTTGTCAACCAAAAAGGGAAAGATGTCGGCCAAATACAGATATAGCTCGTCCAAACTTATAAAAACCTAGGAAAAAATAACCAAAGGCGAAAAGGCCAAAATACGAAATGTCTCGACCAAGCTTATAAAAATCTAGGAAAAAATATTACAACTAAAATGTTGATCAAAATCCAAACATTATAAAAATAACCAAATGTGAAAAATATCGTCCAAAGACAGAAATATTTCAACTAAACTTATAAATAAGTCACCAAAAGGGAAAAGGTCAAGTACAGAAATAGCTATGGAAAAAGTAAGTCCACAAAACTAAGAAAAAAAAATGTAACTTCTGTAGTCAAATGTGTCTTATCTGAAAAGACGCTATCAATGGCACCACTTTCCTTGTTTTACATTACCGAAGGCCTTCACCGTATCTGGTACAGAAACCCTTATACAGCACTCATCTCTCCACACTCTTGGTTTCTTTCTAATACAAAGTGGTCACATCACCAAGAACTTCAAACCTCCATTGTATACGTGCTCCATTGACACACCCATGACAGTTAACAACATGTATGGCCATGTAATCTGTGACTCCATCGGGGATAGTTCATCCGAGTATTCGTCACCAAAGATCCATTTCCCATGGCTGACATCTTCAACTTGTTATACCACATCTTATTCTAATATACACTTTACATGAAATTTCCCAAATTTGGGATCTATTAAAGAATACGTAATGAGATACACAAAGACACCAAGAATATACCAGACAAAACAACTCACAAACTAAAAACTAATACCATATCAGATGAACCTCCCAGCCAACAACTACTACTAGAACACAAACATATAATAAGGAAACACATGACACACAGAGCTTACATCACCAGACAAATCACCTGGACTCAAACAAATTTTGCTTCTTGTACTGTAGAATTCTACCAACACTTCTTTCCTATCACCAAAACTAAACATCTACCACACAACCACTGGGCATTTGTCCAACATAATACTCATACCCTCGCCAACGACATTAAGGAAACGCATACTAGTTTATTTCTGGTTATAACTGTTTTAATAGGGCAGAGATATACATGCTAATTAGACTACAGCTGCCTTCTTCGCTGCTGTCCTTTGTTCGATGACTTTTCTTCTGTGGTTGTCCCTCAAGACTGGGTTCAAAATTTTTTCCAAGTCTAGTATACGGCTTTCAAAATTCTCACGTTCTCTGATTACATGATGCCAGTTACCATTGCGTTCTTCGTTGCCAACAGTATGGACTGTCAAGAAGTGAGGCTCTGGTGCAAAATTAACCTGTGGAGGTAAATAAAACACATTGAAACTTACAAGAATGCGATACCTACTACTTCAGTAAAGAAAAATACAGTAAAAAATTCACAATGAGAAGTGGTAAAACCCACCAAAAAACAGACTGTCGACTTTCTATTGGTCACGCCTTGAGAAAGGGTAAAGGTATAGTCACTGGTGGTTTGTAGTATAGAGAGATGTACATAGAAAACATGTATAGCACCTAGGTCTTCGGTATTGGTTATTTTTACAAAAATACACATGTGAATTATGATCATTACTACCCATACACACCTTATTCGTTGAAGAGGAACACCTTCGGACACCGTCAGTAGGATATTTTTCGTTCCACATCACATTAATTTTCTTGAGAGACTCTGGGGCATGACTACTAGCCAAAAGGTCAATATCTTCATCTGAAGACGAATCATCACCCCAAGCAAAGGTTGTCTCTGGTACATCTAAAGCTGGCTGGGTGCCACGAGTAGGTTTCTGGCAGAACAAAATGTCTAATGATAAAGCTGGTGTGAAGAAGCCAGAATCATCCTCCTTCAAAACACTGTCATCTTCACAACAATCCTCATCTTCTGACCACGATGTCCGTCTATCAATTAAAGCTGTCATTGTACCTGATGAATGGAAGGTGAAAAAGTTTTAAACAAGTAGGTTAAAACGTTTTAAACAAGTGTCAACGTTAGGATTACAATGTGATACTATAGAAGAATCTCTGATCGCAGACTCATACTACAGATACGACAGTGTGAGTGTTGCTTCCAGGAGTAACAATTATGGACTGGTGTAATGGTTTTCAGGCCAGTAACAACTGACAAGAGGGTATTTTTGTGAAACAGAGGAATTCGACACTGGTGATATGTTAGTAGTATGGGATTTAAATCCTATGTCTGACAATGTGTAAGTATGCGTTTCCTTAATGTCGTTGGCGAGGGTATGAGTATTATGTTGGACAAATGCCCAGTGGTTGTATGGTGATAGGAAAGAAGTGTTGGTAGAATTCTACAGTACAAGAAGCAAAATTTGTTTGAGTCCAGGTGATTTGTCTGGTGATGTAAGCTCTGTGTGTCATGTGTTTCCTTATTATATGTTTGTGTTCTAGTAGTAGTTGTTGGCTGGTTCATCTGATATGGTATTAGTTTTTAGTTTGTGAGTTGTTTTGTCTGATATGTTCTTGGTGTCTTTGTGTATCTCATTACGTATTCTTTAATAGATCCCAAATTTGGGAAATTTCATGTAAAGTGTATATTAGAATAAGATGTGGTATAACAAGTTGAAGATGTCAGCCATGGGAAATGGATCTTTGGTGACGAATACTCGGATGAACTATCCCCGATGGAGTCACAGATTACATGGCCATACATGTTGTTAACTGTCATGGGTGTTTCAATGGAGCACGTGTACAATGGAGGTTTGAAGTTCTTGGTGATGTAACCACTTTGTATTAGAAAGAAACCAGAAATGAAGAGGCTGACAGACTGGCAAAAGAGGGGACGACTACCACAGCCTGACATAGACATAACCTATAATGAGGCAAAGAGGTTGATTAAAAGCACTCATAGAACCAAATGGGAATCAGAGCATCCAGGCCACCAGAAGGATGATGCATATTACAAACTCGACCGAAGAGAACAAGTAGCAATCTTCAGACTCCGCATAGGACATAACAGGCTGAAATACCACTTGTTCAACAAACTAAAGATAGGAGATACAGATGAATGTAATTGTGGAACTGGTAAAATGACAGCTAAACATTTGCTGCAAGAGTGCCCAATATATGCAGAACAGAGAAACATATTTTGGCCCACATCTGCTTCATTCGAGGACAAGCTTTATGGAGATATCAACAAGCTCAAGTCGACTGCAGCTTACTTTAACTGTATTCAGGTTGACATTTAAATGTACATGAAGAAGTATTTAGACTGTCACACTTCATACCACAGGCATGTCGGTTACACAAGCCTCCCAGAGGCAAGAAATGGAATATTGCTTGGATAGCAAATCCATTACGTGGAAAGTCCGAATCGAAAGCTCACTGTGTGGGCTTCATAAAAGGTGGAAAAAGCGTCCTAGTGGCACAAAATGGAATATTGCTTGGATAGCAAATCCATTACGTGGAAAGTCCGAATCGAAAGCTCACTGTGTGGATGTCATCTGCAAACTGCATTCTTCTGGCTTCTGGAAGAACAGCCTATGGTGAACGGAAAGCCCAATATACGGAAGTGAGGCTAAGCAGCCATGTGCAGGACGTGACGATTCCTTGGGTGAGCCCAGTACCAGAGCGCTGTGTGATGGCTCTGCAATTATGGAAGCCTCCTTGGATGGCGGGGAATGCCCATGGTCTGCCCCTGCCTTCCCTTGAGGGCCGACCAGGATGCCTTTGGCTGTTCTATATGGTCCAGCTGGGATGGGAGATAACACCACAACAGTGAGAGTCTAACGTCCTAAGAAACCCCCCGGGAAGGTTAACCCGGTCAACAAATGCCCGCAGAAGTCGGATGTGTCGGCCTAACGGCGCAAGAACGCAGCTCTGCTGTAAACAGGCACAACGCAATCACGTCCGAAAAAAAACTCCGGATGAACGAAGAAGAAGAAGAAAGAAACCAAGAGTGTGGAGAGATGAGTGCTGTATAAGGGTTTCTGTACCAGATACGGCGAAGGCCTTCGGTAATGTAACATAGGGAAAGTGGTGACATTGATAGCGTCTTTTCAGATAAGACACATTTGACTACAGAAGTTACATTTTTTTTCCTTAGTTTTGTGGACTTACTTTTTTCATAGCTATTTCTGTACTTGTCCTTTTCCCTTTTGGTGACTTATTTATAAGTTTAGTTGAAATATTTCTGTCTTTGGATGATGTTTTTCACATTTGGTTATTTTTATAATGTTTGAAGTTATAATTTTTGATCAACATTTTAGTTGTAATATTTTTTCCTAGATTTTTTATAAGCTTGGTCGAGACATTTCGTATTTTGGCCTTTTCGCCTTTGGTTATTTTTTCCTAGGTTTTTATAAGTTTGGACGAGCTATATCTGTATTTGGCCGACACCTTTCCGTTTTTGGTTGACAAATTTTCCGACTTTTCATAACCTTGAATGGTGTATTTCATTACTTGGTCAATATTTTTTTTTCATTTGGTTGACACATTTTCCTATTTGGCCAAGATTTTTTTTCCCCATTGATTATTTTTATAAATTTGGCCGAGACTTTTCTCTCTTTAGGGCTTTTCATACTTGGTTAACTCCTAATTTTTTATACATTTGGCTGTTCTGTATTTGCCATAACTTCTTCTAAGACTTTGTTCATGTCTGGTAATGTAAGCTCTGAGCCCACAAGACAATGTCATGAAAATAAAACCACTAAAGAAAAGCAACAACAAAACTTGATTTCAATATTTTTATCACCAAAATATGTGTGTTATTCATCAAAACACTTTAGTGATATAAGAAAAAGTCCATGACATACATGATTAGTGAAAAAACAGTTTAGAGATATATCGTAAGAAAAAAATCAATGACATACATGATTAGTGAAAAACAGTTTAGAGATATATCGTAAGAAAAAAAATCAATGACATACAGGATTACTGAAAAACAGTTTAGAGATATATCATAAGAAAAAAATCAATGACATACAGGATTAGTGAAAAACCAAAAAGTTCTGGCTTAGTGATCTTCATTCTTCTGGGCTCTGCTGGTTGACTATCAAAAACACTGTTGTTGTCGAAGTCATCACACATACCTTATTTGTTTCGGATCCAGAATAAAGACATGTATGAGAGTTGATCCTTCATACAAGCTATCTGAATACTTCTTTTTATCATACCAAAACCACCCGGTAGCGGTGGTCGACACTTTTTTCTAATACTACCACTTGATTGGGTAGCATAATCGAGAGGTCCTTGCAGTACGCCTTAAGGGCTGCCAAGCTGTCTCTATCATTTGGTTGGATATCCTCTGCTACTATGAGTGGACTTGTTGCCAGGGTGTCTAAGGGTGTCATCCTTTCTCGTGGTGTCTGGTGATGTAAGTAACGTTGTAGGTTCGAATTGTATAGATTGGTCATGTATCTGACAGGGATAATCATTGTGAATGTTCCCATTATGGCGGGTAAGGTTATCATTGAAGATACAGTGGTGGCAGTCTGGTACTTGGGTTAGACTACGAGGCTGGTGTAAATATACAGGTGGTGCTGTCGTCTCTGGTATTGTATTGTTTGGTGTATTCATACGTGGCTGATGACGTATTCGTTTGTGTTTTTGTAGGCCATCGTTCGTATTATACACCTTATCACATAACTGACAGAGGTATATCTGGTGCTTCTCAGTGTGAATGGTCCGAATGTGACGATTAAGGGTATACTTATCACAATAGGTTTTGTCGCATACTGAGCATCGGTAGCAGTCTGGTACTTGCGTTAGACTACGAGGTTTTTGACCATATTCAGGTGGTGTGTTCAGCTGGTGAGATGATGATATTGGTGGTATCGTCGCCGTTGTAGAGGTAGGTGAAGTAATTGATGTATCTATATACGGTTGATGATGTATTCGTTTATGGTTTTGTAGTCCAGTCTTCGTATTATACACCTTACCACATAACTGACAGGGATATATTTGGTCTTTCCCCTCGTGAATGGTCCGAGTATGGCGATTTAGGTTATATTTATCACGGACGTCTTTGTCGCACACTGAACACGTGAAAGTAGATCTGGTGGTCATATTGATAAACTGGTCTTAAGTCACACTTTCACTTTTTTTTTCTTACAACACCAAAAAGTTCTGATGTATACAATATATGTTTCACTATTTTATCAGATGCCGACGACACGACTAAGGCTCACACCAAGTTTCACCGCTGTAGCTAGCCAAGTCAGTACGTGAACAATATCTGCTTACTACACGAACAATGCTCACACCAACCTGTTTCACTGCTGTAGCTAGCCAAGTCACTACGTGAACAATATCTGCTTACTACACGAACAATGCTCACACCAGCCTGATTTAAAAAATAACTCTGTAGATACCCAAGTCAGCACGTGAACTGGTGTACCACGAACTGGTGTAGAGCGAGTGAGGAGACGCCGTCTATTTTATACACTGGGTCTGCACCCTACATAGCTGACGTGGCAGTTAGACAGGCTTTTCTCACGCCCGCCTGCTTCCCTACACACCGATGACTCATACTACCACTTAATGACTTTTGCATGTGGCGCTGATGACGTAGGGGCTGTCTCGGACATCCGCGTTCTTTACCAAAAGGGGTATGTGGTTTGTGATATTCTTGTAGGGCCACGATTTGTTTATGGGTGAGTGTATCTGTACTGGTTGTGGTACCAGTAGTAATGGTATGGGTGTGTCTTTGTGCTTGTAGGTCTGTATGTACAAGTGTATCAAGTGTGTATGGGTGTGTCTGTGTGTACTTGTGATGATAGTAGTAATGGTATGGGTGTGTGTCTTTGAGTTTGTAGTAGGTGTGTATTTGTGTAATTGATTATGGGTGAGTGTGTCTGTACTTGTGTATAGTTGTGATGACAGTAGTAATGGTAGGAGATGGCTGTGTGTCTTTGAGTTTGTAGTAGGTGTGTATTTGTGTAATTGATTATGGGTGAGTGTGTCTGTACTTGTGTATAGTTGTGATGACAGTAGTAATGGTACGAGTGTGTCTTTGAGTTTGTAGTAGTTGTGTATTTGTGTAATTGATTATGGGTGTGTACGTGTGTATAGTTGTGATGACAGTAGTAACGGCACGAGTGTGTCTGTGCTGTCTCTGCACATGAGTATATCTGTTGATGTGACAGTAGTAATGGTATGGGTTGTCTGTGTATGGTTGTCTTTGTGTTTGTATGTGTGTTTGTATGATCCTCTTTGTATGATCTTTACACACCCCACAAAAAAGAGACTTGTATCTCTAATAACACACCAGCTAATATTCTTGTCGCTAATATGGTAGTACTATTATCACTACTACTGATTCCTCCTCACTTTACCCACCACCATTGCAGTATACGTACTTTCCCCTACAATTTAAGTGGTCACTCGACCACTTGACCACTGCTTGACCACTGCTTGACCACGTCATCGATCACTTTACCCACCACCATTGCATTATACGTACTTTCCTCTACAATTTAAGTGGTCACTCGATCACTTGACCGCTACTTGACCACTGCTTGACCACTACTTGACCACTACTTGACCACTAATTTACCACCCTTTAAGCATCACCATCTCGCTACAACTACTTTCCGCTAAAATTTTCCTTACTTGACCACTGCTTGACCACTAATTTACCACCCTTTAACCATCACCATAGCATTCCAACTACTTTTCCCCTAAAATTTCCTCACTTGACCATTGCTTGACCACTGCTTGACCACTGCTTGACCATTAATTTACCACCCGTTAATCATCACCATATCATTACAATCACTTTTCCCTAAAATTTCCTCACTTGACCCACTTGACCATTACTTGACAACTGGTTGACCAGTGCGTGACCAACCTTTGATCATCACCAATAGTTGTTGGTCTAACACCTGATCAACTCCCAGACTCACAAAACGCGACCACTTCTTGATCCTCATCAATAGTCTAACACTGGTTCGAGCCCCAGACTCCTACGACCATCTTTACTTTTTCAGATTATACTGACCCTCTACACTTCTTATCACCTAATGATAATCAACCCTCTTTACTTTTCTTCAGTTGATAGTGACCCTCTACACCTCTTATCTTATTACATTTATGACCACCGCTATATCTACCACTAATACCTGGTACCCACCCCTTACCACCAAATGACACCCATTTCCCCTCTAGTAATAATCACCATCGATTAATTCATATCTGATTTTGATGTTCGTTTCCATTCAACCTCTGGTAATAATAACGACAGGCCTCTACAGGACCAGTCATCTTTCTACAATAACCCGCTGATCCCCTTTGGGGTCGTAAACCCTTTTTAAATGTTGTATACCAATAAAAATACACTTGAAAATATTACTTTTTTGTCTCTCTGTTTTACTGTGTCAGACTCCTACAACCCTCTTTTGTTCAGTAACCAACTACACCTCTTACTTCGTCGAGTATAACCACGACCCATCACACCCTTGCAAGTTTATCTTTCACTCGCCATATTCATATACTCGTTCCTTTCTAACCAAAATATATAACTTGCCCCTTCACACCCTTCATCCGTGCTCATACCCTCTCTTTCTATTTCCAGTAATTACTTTTACAGACATCCCACCAACCAACTAAAAATACTTTTACCTTAATTACTTTCACAGAAACTTACCCGTCTACAAAATAGATCCGTTCCCACCAGACCAGGCAGCTACCGCCCAAATTACCCAGTCGGCAATTTTCCCATAAAAAACCTTCATAAAACTATCACCCGACATATTGGATGCTGAAATGTGTGGATGAGTTCCCAACATAACTACTTGTGTAGTTGGTGATCATGTCTGTTCACAGCCTTCTGTCTCGTGTACTGCCAAACTTCTGATAGTCCATATCGTGTGTAGTTGGTGATCGTGTCTGTTCACAGTCTTCTGTCTCGTGTACTGCCAAACTTCTTATAGTCCATGCCGTGTGAGGTTGGTGATCATGTCTGCTCACAACCTTCTGTCTCGTGTACTGCCAAACTTTTTATAGTCCATGACGTGTGGCGTGGTGATCATGTCTGCTCACAACCTTCTGTCTCGTGTACTGCCAAACTTCTTATAGTCCATGTCGTGTGAGGTTTTGTGATCATGTCTGCCCACACACAGCCTTCTGTCTCGTGTACTGCCAAACTTCTTATAGTCCATGCCATGTGAGGTTGGTGATCATGTCTGCCCACAGCCTTCTGTCTCGTGTACTGCCAAACTTCTTATAGTCCATGCCGTGTGAGGTTGGTGATCATGTCTGCCCACAGCCTTTTGTCTCGTGTACTGCCAAACTTCTTATAGTCCATGCCGTGTGAGGTTGGTGATCATGTCTGCCCACACACAGCCTTCTGTCTCGTGAGTAGTATATAGGTACAAAAGACGCCTGTTTTTTGTGGTGGTGGTGGAAATCGATATTCCACCACAAAGGGCGATAACTCTCCGGTTTTTTTTAAAATAGGCGTGTCAGAGTAGGTGTTGCGAAGTGACTAATCAGAGTGGGTGTGGTCTAGTGACTCATCAGAGTAGGTACGTGTAGTGTACAACATAAAAAATACAACATAAAACATTTAAAATAACAAACAGACGAGTCAAGTAAGGTATATCATGTTTTTTTTTTAATAAACCATGTATAGACAAAGTTATAAATTGTTTTTTTCTTGGCGGGGATGTGTTGGAAATAAGGCAGTACCGGGAACTTTTTTTAGTTTGGGGTTGTTGAAGTGTGGGAAAATCTCGGGGCGGGTGTGACGGTTCATAACAAAACAGGGTGCATACGGAAAAGTCATTAAGTAACGGGTTGTAATAACGTTGGTGAGTGGTGTGTTAAAATATTTTGAACTGTTAGCACATTGGCGGTGTACATTAGTAGGAATAGAAGGAAATAGTTGCGGCGGCGATAGTAGTCATAGTGTGTATGGTTTTGTGAAATTAGTTGATAAGGGGTGGTTATTAGTGGTATGTAGAGGGTCATAGTGGCTTACTCACGTAGCAGCACACGTGTTACAAATGAAACTTAAAAAGTAAAGTAGTTTATTGTAACTGATATGGTGTAGTGTCATTCAGTGTTAAGGGTTGGGTAGCAGGTAATAGTGGTCAAGAGGTGGTCTAGTAGTGGTCAAGCAGTTGTCAAGTGGTCGATTGAACTACGTAAATTGTGGAGGAAAGTACTGTAGTGACATGGTAGTTGTTAAAGAGGTAGATGACGTGGTCAAGAGGTGGTCAAGTAGGGGTCAAGTGGTCGAGTAATCACTTAAATTGTAGGGGAAAGTACGTGTAGTGATATGGTGATGATCAAGAGGTGGTCAAGCAATGGTCAAGTAATGGTCAAGTGTTCGAGTGGCCACTTAAATTGTCAGGGAAAGTATGTGTAGTGAAACGGTAGTGGATAAAGTGATCGATGACGTGGTTAAGAGGTGGTCAAGCAGTGGTCAAGTAGTGGTCAAGTCGTCGAGTGAGGAAATTTTAGGGGAAAGTACGTGTAGTGACATGATAATGGATAAAGTGGTATATGACGAGGTCAAATAGTGGTTAAGTAGTGGTCAAGTAGTGGTCAAGTGGTCGAGTGACCGCTTAAATTGTTGGGGGAAGGTGGTATAATGACATGGTGATGATAAAGAGATGGTCAAGTGGTGGTCAAGTGGTGGTCAAGTGGTCGAGTGACCACTTAAATTGTCGTGAAAAGTATGTGTAGTGAAATGGTAATGGATAAAGTGATCGCTGATGTGGTCAAGAGGTGGTCAAGCAGTGGTCAAGTACTGGTCAAGTGGTAGAGTGACCACTTAAATTGTCGAGGAAAGTATGTGTAGTGATATGGTGATGGTTAAAGTGAGTAATAAAGTGGTCAAGTAGTGGTTAGGTTGTGGTCAAGTGGCCGAGTGACCACATAAATTGTCGATGAAAGTATGTGTAGTGAAACAGTGTTGGTTAAAGTGATCGATGACATGGTCAAGTAGTTGTCAAGTAGTTGTCAATTTGTGGTCAAGTGGTCGAGTGACCAACTTAAATTGTAGAGGAGAGTACGTATAGTGACATGGTGATGATCAAGAGATGGTCAAGTGGTGGTCAAGTAGTTGTCAAGTAGTGGGCAAGTAGTTGTCAAGTGTCCCCTTCAATTGTAGTCGAAAGTACGTGTAGTAACATGGTGATGGTTAAAGTGAGCGATTACATGGTCAAGACCTTATGCCGACTGCTAAGTTCAGAAAGCAATGTCCCTTGTATTGGCAATTTCCAAAACAGGAGCGCCCCGAGCAGTGGTTTTGCATCGGTCAATAGCACCTAATGGTTTATGGAGACACATGGACAATAGTTACATCCGGTTAAAGATGGCGCTGCATCTGATCACACGTGGGTAATGGTCACATCCGCCCAAAGATGGCGTTGCAGCCGATCATATATGTAATGATACATCCAAAACACGGGCTCATCGGTTAAAACCAGTCAAATATGGCCCTGATTTCGATCACGGGGATAAGGATACAGCCAGTACACGCCGCTACTGATTCAACCGGTCAAAGATGGCGATGCATCCACTGACATGCATAACGATACTGTGGAACTCGTGGCTAATGATTCAACAACTCAAAGATTGCGTCGCAGCCGGTCATATGTGTAATGGCACACCCGAGACACACCGTTAAGAAGGAATACTACAGAAAAAGGATGCTCTATCGGTTGTCGAGCCAGCAAACCTAACCCATGATGATCACCGTGTATGGGCGTGATTCCACTACATATTCAACATGGTATTTGAAGGCTAAAAGGGTCACCCTTCTCTCTTGCTCACTCTCTTTTCTATATCCGTGTTATCCTAGTGCCACCGAGTAACACCAAAGTACACCCTGGCATCAATACAACATAAACCGGTCTCGAAAGCACCATACGTGGGTGTAAACAAGTCACCACAGTGTCCGACTGAGCCTTTCTCATACTCATAGTACATAGACGTGATCACGGATGCTAGTCGGCGAAGTCGTATCTGTACGTAACAGCTATCGGGTCATACAACGACGAGTGGCTAGTCCCTGTTAACAGATGCACACGAACACAACAAACTGCTCCGACTCAACTTTAGGCAATCTACGTAACATGACATGTCACGTGTCCGCCGTCATAACCAACGACGTTATCACGTAGCAAATTAGACATCTACACTTTCATTACCTCTCTATGTATCCACACGGGTCTTTACATCTTTCTCCACAAATCCATTTCCAAGACCAATATATGCTTTTCAGTGTGCCTGCTCAGTGCCACACTTCACAACCACATAAAAGTATACCTTCTATGTACCACTTCAACCATAAAATAAGAAAATTTGTTACACAAATGGGAAAAATATCGATCAAGTAGGAAATAATATAAGCCAAATGGGACAAATATCGGTCAGGTAAAGAAATATTTCAACCAAAAGTAAAAAATGTAGGAAACTTTGTTAACCAAATGTGAAAACTATTGGCCAAATACGGAAATACATCAACCATCAAATAAGAAAATTTGTTACACAAATGGGAAAAATATCGATCAAGTAGGAAATAATATAAGCCAAATGGGACAAATATCGGTCAGGTAAAGAAATATTTCAACCAAAAGTAAAAAATGTAGGAAACTTTGTTAACCAAATGTGAAAACTATTGGCCAAATACGGAAATATCTCAACAATACTATGACAAGTAGGAAACTTTGTTAACCAAATGTGAAAAATATCGGTCAAACTTATAAATGTCTCGTCCAAATTTATAAAAAATAGGAAAATGTGTTAGTAATATGGTGAAAATATTGCTCAAACTAAGAAACATGTCGACCGAAGTAGGAAATTACGTGAACCAAAGTAATAAAATTGTTGGCCAGATACAGACATATGTCGACCAACTTTATAAATATCCCCACCAAGCTTATGAGCAGTAGGAAACTTTAACCAAATGCGAAAAAATATCGACCAAAGAGAGAAACATTTCAACTAAACTTATAAAAGGTAGGAACATTTGTCAGCCAAAATGGGGAACACATTGACCAAATTAGGAAATATCCCAACCTAAATTTATAAAAAGTAGGTGGAAAATGTTAGCCGAATTTAGAAATAGCTCGGTGAAGTTTATAAAAAGTAGGAAATTTCTTACCCAAATAGGAAAAAATATTGGTCAAGTAAAGAAATATCTCGTCCAAATTTATAAAAAGTAGAAAAATTTGTTACACAAACGGGAAAAATATCGACAAAGTAGGAAATAATGTTAGCCAAATGGGACAAATATTGGTCAAGTAAAGAAATATTTCAACCAAACGTATAAAATGTAGGAAACTTTGTTAACCAAATGTGGAAATATTGGCCAAGTGAAGAAATAGTACATCCAAATTTATAAAAATTAGAAAAATTTCTTAACCTAATGAGAAAAATATTGACATAGTAAAGAACAATTTACACCAATTTACAAAAATTAGGAAAATGTGTTAACCTAACGAGAAAAAAATATTGGCCAACTAAGAAATCATGTTAGCCAAATAGGAAAAAGTATCGATCAAACTTATAGATGTCTCGCTTAAACTTATAACATGTATGAACATTTGTTAGGCAAAGGTGAAAAATATTGGCCAAGTAATGAAATATCTCAACCGAACTTATAACAAGTAAGAAAACATGTTAGTAACATCAAGAAATATGTCGATCGAAGTATTGCAATAGGCAAAACGATGGACAAACGTATAAATATGTCGACCGTTATAAGAAAATGTGTTACCCAAATTAGGAAAAACATTGGCCAAGGTATAAAATATCTCGACCAAACTTACAAATAGTAGGAAAACATGTCGACCAAAGTAAGAAAATTAGTTAGCCAAAGATGAAAAATAGTGGCTCAGTAAAGAAATATCGCATCCAAATTTTATAAAATGTATGAAAATGTGTTAGCCAACGGTGAAAACTATTGACCAAGTAAAGGCGTTTCTTGTCCAAACTCATAAAAAGTAGGCAGATTTGTTAACTAAATGTGAAAATTATCGGTCAAGCTTATAAATATCTCCACCAAACTTATAAAAAGTAGGAAAATGTGTTAGCCAAATGTGAAAAATTTTGACCAAGTAAAGAAATATCTCATCCAAACTTATAAAAATGTCGACTGATATAAGAAAATATGGTACCCAATGTAGGAAAAACAGTGGCCGAGTTACGAAATATCTCAACCAAACTTACAAAACTTAGAAAAATATGTCGACCTAAGCAGGAAAATGTGTTAGCCAACGATGAAAAATAGTGGACATGTAAAGAAATAGCGCATCCAAACTTATAAAATGTAGGAAAATTTGTTAGCCAAATTGACAAAACTGTTGACTAAACTTATAAATATCTGGTCCAAACTTATGAAAAGTTGGAAATTTTGTTAACCAAATGTGAAAAATATTGTCCAAGTAAAGACATGTTTCAACCAACTTTATAAATATATCATCCAATCTTATAAAAAGTAGAATAATTTGTTAGCCAAATGGGAAAATCTTAGCTAATATTTTTCCTAGATTTTTATAAGTTTGGTCGAGCTATTTCTGTATTTGGCCATAAAACCTCGTTATCTTCTTCTTCTTCTTCTTCTTCTTCTTCTTCTTCTTCTTCTTCTTCTTCTTCTTCTTCTTCTTCTTCTTCTTCTTCTTCTTCTTCTTCTTCTTCTTCTTCTGCTGCTGCTGCTGCTACGTTCATCCGGATTTTATTTTTCCGGACGTGACTGCGTTGTGCCTGTTTACAGCAGAGCTGCGTTCTTGCGCCGTTAGGCCGACACATCCGACTTCTGCAGGCATTTGTTGACCGGGTTAACCTTCCCGGGGATCTTCTTATCTAATTACTATCACTTTTTTGTCAGTTGAGGGCGGAGTGAGGTTCTCTCTCTTTTTGCTCCTTTTCTTCTTTGGCCATAACGAAGTCAGAGTTACTCTCTACCTCTTAGCACCGTAGCAAAGGAAACATGTCTTTCCCCTGTCTTTTCCCCTCGGCTATATATATATATATATATATATATATATATATATATATATATATATATATATATATATATATATATATATATATATATATATATATATATATATATATATAGTTGCTCATCTTTTTCCTTGTTGTTGACTTGAGACGTGTGTGATTGATTATCATGTGTATGGTTATGAGTTCCCACAGGGAAAAGTTGATGTAAGTAATCATAACCATCCATAAGGTATGTCTGTGTAAAAGTTACATTTCCTTTACAGGACGTTGCAGTTAACCCAAACATTTTTGGTTGTTTGTAATCTCTTGGCAAGTTTTCCTTTGTTTTGTGAACCTCCGGCACCCATAATATAATAATTTATAATTAAAAACACTCAACGCATGGGGGTCTGCTGCCACATCGCCCGCATCTGTGTTTTAAGCGTGCTATGCGGGATTACTAACTGCAACTGTAACCCCTTATGTCTGTGTAACTAGCTGTATATATGTCGGTATGGACCCCTATCAAGTTACGCCATTGTGACATTCTATTTATATGTTATTTCTGTGTATCGATTTGCCTAACTAGCAGCTTACTATCGCTTGCGCACCCATATATACAGACAGAGGGGATACATGCACACACACAAACAGGCGGGGAGAAAGGCAGATAGGCGGACAGACAGACGCGCATACTTATAAACAGATATATAGACGAATGGGTAGATATATCGAAAGACAGACAGATAAACAGACATACATATAGACACAAGACAGACAGACAAGAACACATACAGATAGACAGACACATATGTAGACAGACAGACAGACAGAGATAGATAGATAGATAGATAGATAGATAGATAGATAGATAGATAGATAGATAGATGGACAGACGACAGACAGACAGACTGGCAGGCAGATAGATAGATAGATAGATAGATAGATAGATAGATAGATAGATAGATAGATAGATAGATAGATGGACAGACGACAGACAGACAGACTGGCAGGCAGATAGATAGATAGATAGATAGATAGATAGATAGATAGATAGATAGATAGATAGATAGATAGATAGATAGATAGATAGATAGATAGATAGATAGATTTAGAAACTAAAACTCAAAGAAAGATTGTTTTACACAGAAGTAGTCGAAGTAGTTGTAGTAGTGGTGGTAGTAGTAGTAGTAGTAGTAGTAGTAGTAGTAGTAGTAGTAGTAGTAGTAGTAGTAGTAGTAGTAGTAGTAGTAGTAAAGAAGAAGAAGAAGAAGAAGAAGGAAGAAGAAGAAGAAGAAGAAATCAACAATACGGAACAAGGAAGGGAGAACACTCCTAGTGCACACGAAGCAGACGAGACAAAGGTTGTCAGTTGTTCGATTCTACCCCTCAACTGTCCGCTCTTCTTGTCCAGTCTCATGTCTTCTAGTCTATTATTTCGCTCATTCGGCAAACGGCATCATGTACACAAAACACTCACGAAATCAACGATCTGTTTGAAAGCAGCATTTTCAGTTTCACAGGCAGATGCCAGGTGAGAATTGAAATTAATCATTCTGTTAGGACCCAGACTATGAATTAATTATGATTATGATTGGTCTGTTCTGTTGTCATTTCAGTTTCGAGTTTCTTCATCTCGTTAAAAACATTGGACTGAATAGAAGCTTGTCATTTGTCATTCATTTGACGCGGTGAGGACAATTTTATCTTCAAAATGAAGTCTTGTTTGTGCAGTAAAATAAACCCAGGAAGAAGAAAAAGGGAGGCTCTATTCCATTCGCAATAGAATTGCGAATAAATATTATAGAGAAAAATTATATTCGCAATAGAATTGCAGGAAGTAACAAAAGCGTCACAGCGTCTGTTCACTAGTCAATTTTAGTTTGAGCCAGTAAGAAGTCTAAGTAAGAAGGTGGTTAATTTAAATAGGAATGTTCACTGTTGCGGGTTTAATTCTGCCAAATTCTCCGTAATTTTTAATTAATCACTCTTCTTCTTACTTCGTTGCCGGGGCCCATAAGGGAAGCAAAGAATAGCAACACTGTAGCCTACCACGCATGTCGTAAGAGGCGACTAAGGAGGCTTGATGGTTCCTTCGCCCTGCTACTGAGTGAGTGCATGGCGCGACACTGTGAGCTGTGAGTTTCGTGTGAAATGCTTTAGAATCTGCCCGAGGTTTTTTGGAATGTGACTGCATGTTCAGAGCGATGGCAACTGGCTATGTCCCAGAGTTGACCGATTTTTGCCTTATGCAGAAATGCGTGGTTGCTGGGCTTCTGGTTGACTGCCACTGCCATCGACGATAAACTGTATTTTCGTGGACTGTGTGGGTGAACATCTAGGAAACATCCAGATGGGAAAATGACTGCCGATTCCATCAGAGATAAACTGGATGTTTCGTGGGGGACTATTGTGTTGACATTCTGGTGGCGGCATTATGCACAGTGTATCTGTGCGGGCTGTTGTTTGTCGAGACTCCTGTCTTTTCCACTTTTCACATTGGGCAGTGGGGAATGTTTTGTGTGATATTCACTGGCACAGGAACGAAGCATAATGGGGATGACCCATTGCTGTGAAGTTGGAACTGCGACTAACTAATTAACTAACTAACTAACTTCTGTCCGTTCTTCTGGCATCCCGTTTTAATTTTACATTGCGTTAGTCCTGTTTAAATATCAAAAATAATTTTCCAGAATTGGTATCCCCAATGCAAATATTACGATCCGTCCAAATAATTGTGTCCCCAGGCGAGTTCAAGAATTGTTAACTTTCGTTTCTGTACACTTACTGTTACCAGGCATCCATGTGTAAATCCAAATATAAATAAAAAAAAACATATATTGGAAACAACAAACTGCCATCAGAATTGATAATGATGTAGGTCAATATCAGCCTATTAAAAGAGGCGTGAGACAGGGATGTGTAATGTCTCCAGATCTTTTTTCCCTGTACAGTGAAAGCGTCACAGCGTCCGCTCACTATTCAATTTTAGTTTGAGCCAGTATGAAGGTGGTTAATTTGGGGCGCTATTTCAGTTGGCAAATAAAATTCACGCTAAACAAAGACATCTATTGGATCCATCGATTCCGACATTCGATCACTCCATCGCTGCCTGGGTGCTACAAATGAAAAAAAAAAAAATTGCTTCCCGGGTGGGGAATCGAACCTCGAGCTCCCGCGTGACAGGCGGAGATACTTACCACTATGCTACTGAGGACACATTAATAGATCAACGAAAAATTATAATATAGCCACACGCATAGGCATAATCACGTGACCTACTTGTACTGCGAATATAATTTTTCTCTATTCGCAATTCTGTTGTGAATAGTCAATTCCCAGTGTCTCATTTCTTTAACAAATAATAATAATATTATTAATAATAAAAAAGCTGAAACCACAATGAATAGAAAAACACTAAATTAAACTATTCAGTATGAATAGTGTTGAAGATTTAGTTTTCAGAAAGATTTTGATTTTAAACTTGTCAGCTTTAAATATTATCAATGCCTTTAACAAAAGCCAGCTCCGGGGCAAAAGGGTTACAGACAGTTCTTAATACCGTGTTCGAAACACAGCTGCAGGTAATTTGGCAGCAGACCACCTTGCGAAGGATTTTTCATATAATGTTATGGGTGCAGGTTTTTCAGAAAGCTCTGGCAAACTACTGAACGTAAACTTGCCAAAAGATCACATCATCATCATCAAGTGCCCTGTCAGCTGGCATAGGCGTTCATGGCTCTCCACAGATCTCGGATTTTGGTTTTCTAGATCAACTCTGTTGCCTATATTCCTCCATGCCACCGTCTCAACCCATCCAGCATAATTTCTCTTGATCACAAACAGCCAAAATAATGCTGAGGTTGACTGTGACATTCTGTAAAAGGATGTAGCTTTAACAAAATCATCGTTTGTAAGCCATTGAATACAAACTGGAATTAATCATTGTGGGTTTGATAGCCATTTCCTGCATGCTACTACTGATCATTTCGGCCTGGGTCATGGGGTGCTGTAATTCCCTGGACTCTAAAAGCAGTTGGGGTACTGTTGTGCCAGCTCTCAACAAGATTGAATGGTGGAGACTCAGAAATCTCTGGACGTCATATAAGTCTGAAGACCCACACAAAACACACAGCTAGAGCGTGAACCAAGTGAGAACTGAAAATCTTGTGTTTTGATGTCATAATAAAAGAAAAGATTATTTAAAAAAAGGTAACATATATACTTCATATAGATACTCCATGCTGATTTGTCACGTCAATGTTAAGTGAAGATCATGCGAGTTGTTTCTTCAAAATTAATTATTCACAAAAATTATGGAAAAAGCAACACAACTTGTTTTAAAACGTTGACTTGGCTGGAAAGGATAAAAATACAGGTGTTTAAATTTCAGGTGCGCTAATGTTGGTGTAAAGGATTCAACTCCTACGCTGACATTAAGCTGGACTCAAATATTGACTTCTTTTTCAGAAAGCAATGGCAAACTACTGTACGTAGCATTGCTTAAAAAATCAACTTGGTGTTGATCGCAGAGGATATGCAATTTTTTGGGGTTGAAATCTGGAGGAATCTGGTGTGGCTTATACATTTTCGGCATTAATCATTGTCCCCGACATTTTATGATACCATGAATACAATTTGTGGAATTGTGGTAAAGCATTGTAAATGTAAACAGTATAAAATAACACGAAGTAATGCACAGATCAAAATTATGGAAAACGTAGGACTTTGCAGTGACTAGCCTTCATCAGCAAACAAATACACAGAACACATCATATAAACACAGGGAAGACACTACAGTGACTACATTCAGGCATAAGAACCCAACGAGAAGAATGGAAATATGAAAAACAATTTCTTTGCATTGTTTTTAATTTGTTTTCAAGTTTTCCATTCTTCTCTTTCAGTTATTATGTCTTAATGTTAAAGTTAGCTGCATATCCTTTACAGGACGTTTGCAGTCAACACCAACATGTTGTTGATGTCTTGGCAGGTTTATGTTCAGTAGTTTGCTATTGCTTTCTGAACAACCGGCACCCATAACATTTCGTAAAAAAACCAGCACAACGCGGTCTGCTATCAAATCGAGCGCAGCTGTGTTTCGAACATGGGTATACAGGATCACCAACCACATCTGTGACCGCTTCGCCACAGATACTAGCATGTCTTAATATAGCGAAGAAAAAAACAATTATGGGATTAAAGCAAGGGAAACACAGAAATAAATACCCAAGATGGCTTGACCTCATGGCCTAATTGAGACCAGAACACAAACTTGATCCAGGACTAGTGATTGTGTGAGATGGCAAAGCATGACCTGTAAAGCTTATCAGCATGATAATGATGATTGTGATTCAAACAAACGACCAAACAAACAAACTTTTTTTCTTTCCAAAGGGTTAGAATCGGGCAAGCAGGCCCATCTAACATTCTGCCCTTCTATCAATCTCTTTTATACATTATTTCATCTGAAAGAGTATGATGGAAGGGATTCTATAGTTTCAGAATACTTTACATGAACTTGCTATATGAAACAGATCATCATCTGCTTTCTCAAGGGAAACAGATCCATCTGACTCTTTCTACTTTGAGCATACTTGGAAAACAGGAGTTTCAAAGCATTTGGAGTTGAGTCAATAACCGACATCACAGAGGATCTGGCGAACACTCAGGACTCAAAAAAAAAAAGGCAGACGGACACATAATCTGATTTTGAAAAGGATAATTGTAGATATCAGGAATGTTTCATTAGGAAATGAAAGTCTCAAGAAGAAGAAGACGAAGAATGTTACACTAGGAGATGACAGGCCAAAGAAGGAAAAGACAGATGTGGACCCCATCACCAAGTACCACGTGTCTAAAAATATATGATGAGCATGATATATCCATAACACCCTCTTAGGAGGAAAAGGTATCCTGTACTCCTTCACTTTAACAACCATTTATTTTTTCACAGCTGTGACGTGGCATTGTCCTACGCGACCTACCCTGATCAGGAACACAGTGTTGACCCCACGAAAAAGCCACTTGTCTTTCTCCATGGGCTGTTTGGTGCAAAGGGAAACCTCCACAGTGTGTCCAAATACTTGGCTGACGATGGCAGAAAAGTAAAGATCCTCTCTGAGATTTCTTCCCTTGTTTGATATTCGTAATTAGAAGATATTTCTTGGTTTTGATGGTAGAATTAATGCAAAATATAATTTTGTTGTAAATAGGTTGTTTGCAGATCTATGCAAGATGTGGCATTAGTTTCTCACAGTTATCTATGCAAGATGTGCCATTAGTTCCTTACAAAGTGTTTCATTAGTTCATCACAAAATGTTCATTAGTTCCACACAATTATTGTTATAAAGTATACCACTAGTTACAGTCTTCTATAGCAAGTATACCAATGGTGAGAAACAGACGTAGTGGCTGGGTCTTTATTGCAAAAGCTAATGGATGAGTCTTGAATAAGGAGATTCTGGCATATGAGACTATGACCTCCAGCATGAGAATGGAGGTGGAGGCAGTAACAGCGGCATTCTGTTAGCTAGAGGAGACTACTGCAACACATGATGTATTCATTACGGATTCAAAGAATATGCTTAATAAGGTGGAGAAAGGAATGTTTCGTGTGGAATGGCTCTCGTCACTTCAGAGGTCACAGATTGTGAGAATTGTATGGATATTTTGCCCTGGCCATGCGGGGTAACGGGGGAATGAACAGACTGATAGGCTAGCAGGGAATGCACCTCTTGGTGGTAGTTTGTGTATGGACAAGGGGGAGGTGGTCGTGTGCTTGTGGGACCTGGTGGAGAAGCGGAGGAACAGATTGAGAACCCATATGTGGAAAGAATGAGATTGCGGGAGATCGGCAGGGGTTCTAGAAGAATCTCAAAACTGAGAGGGAAGACCAGGAGAACCTTTAATCAGATAGCAGTGGGAATGATTACTAGAATGACTCTTCGCTGGCTGTTGAACGAGGGTACGGAGCACTATGGGAATGTCCTGAGTGTAGTGATGTCTGTTCTTAACTCAGCTCAACTCAACTCAAGTATACCATTGATTCGTCCCACATGTTATCTACACAAGGTGTTTCATTAGTAACTCACAGTCATCTATATAAGATATGCCATTAATTCCCCATGGTTATCTATACAAGATTTGTTAGTTCCACACAGTAAAATGTTCCCTTAGTTCCATACAGTTAACTATATAAGATGTACCATTAGTTCCACACAGTAACTATATAAGACATACCATTAGTTCCACACAGTTAACTATGTAAGATGTACCAGTAGTTCTACACAGTTAACTATGCAAGATGTACCAGTAGTTTCACACATTTAACTATGCAAGATGTACTATTAGTTCCACAGTTAACTATGTAAGATGTACCATTAGTTTCACACAGTTAACTACGTAAGATGTATCATTAGTTCTACACAGTTAACTATGTAAGATGTACCACTAGTTCCACAGTTACCTATGTAAGATATACCATTAGTTCCACACAGTTAACTATGTAAGATGTGCCATTAGTTCCACACACTTAACTATATAAGATGTACCATTAGTTCCACACAGTTAATTATGTAAGATGTACCATTAGTTCCACACACTTAACTATATAAGATGTACCATTTGTTCCACACAGTTAACTATGTAAGACGTACCATTAGTTCCACACACTTAACTATGTGAGATGTACCATTAGTTTCACACAATTATCTATACAAAATGTACCAATATTTCTGCACAGTTAACTATACAAGATATACCATTAGTTCCACACAGGTAAGTATATAAGATGTACCATTAGTAGACATCTCAGCTAAGTGTTCCATTAGCTCCACACAAAGTGTTCCATTAGCTCCACACAAAGTGTTGCATTAGCTCCACACAAGGTGTACCATTAGCTCCACACAAAGCGTACCATTAGCTCCACACAAAGTCTTCCATTAGCTCCACACAAAGTCTTCCATTAGCTCCACACAAAGTGTACCATTAGCTCCACACAAAGTGTACCATTAGTTCCAACAATTATCGGTACAAGATTTACTGTTTGTTCCATACAAAATATTCACGCTTTCAATATACATGACTGTAACCATAAGAATTTGTTACAGGTGATAACATATGATGCTCGTAACCACGGAGACAGCCAGCATTCCTCGGAGATGAACTACCGTTGTATGGCAGACGACCTGATTGGACTGATGGAAGATTTGAACCTGACTGCTCCGGTTGTGATGGGTCACAGCATGGGAGGGAAAACAGCTATGACCCTGGCTTTGGAAAAGGTTTGCAACCTGTACTATAAGGGGCGTTCATTTAAAATCCGTTTGTGCTGCACCTCATGTAATTGCGTACGTTGAACATGATCATGTCATAGTCATGTGATAAGTACTGACCAATGAATAAAAGAGCACATGCTTATCATCCCATGATGCATAGGTTCTGTTTCTGACCGTTGAGAAAATGGCCGGGTTGATCCAAAATCCGCCCAAAGAAGCTCAAAGAGCGGTGATTCAGTTTCTTTCATTGCAGGATGTTGACCAGTGGACATTCATCGAAGAATGCAGGCAGCATAGGTAACAAATGTGTGTCGAAGACAACAGTGACAGACTGGGCACAAATGTTTCGGAAAGGACGTCAGTTCACGACAGATCTTCGACGGCCGGGTCAAGCGCATATTGTTGCAACAGAAAAAACCATCGCCAAAATTGATGCAGCAGTACATATGAACCACTGTCAAAGCATATGTTTACTAGTGAAAGAATTTGATGTGTCAATTGGGACAATTCAGAAGGTAATTCGTAAGAATCTGCAATATCGGAAGGTGTGTTCACAGTGGGTACCACAGATGTTGACCGACCACCAAAACGAGGAACACATGGGATGGTGTTTGAACCACTTGCTGTGTTACAGGGTGGAGGGTGATGCATTTCTCTTCTGCATAGTGGCAGGCGATAAATCATGGCTTCACCACTTTTGAACCAAGCAGCAAAAGAGAGAGAGCATGCAATGGAAGCATGCTGGATCACCAAAAGCCAAAAAATCCAAGTTACAGGTTTCCGCTGGTTAGGTTATGCTGAGCGCATTTTTTTTTACCATGAAGGGCTATTGTTGGCCGACTTTAAAGAACCTGGTTTTAACATCAACTCTACCCACTACTTGCAAACACTAGGCAAGCTGCAAAAAGCCATAAAGAATAAACAACCCGGCATGCTTTCTCGTGGTGTGATTTTATTGCACAATAATGCTCGTCCGCATGTCGCAAAGATTGTGGATAAAGCATTAGCAAGGAAGAAGTGGGAAATTCTTCAACATCCAGCCTATAGTCCTGATTTGTCACCATATGATTTTCATTTGTTTGGACCTCTAAAAAAACACCTCTCAAGGGGAAATGATTTCACACAGATGCAGATGTAATGAACGCGGTAAACACTTGGTTCAGTGAGCAACCACAATCCTTTTTTGCGGACGGCATTCGCCACCTACCTAAGCAATGGGATGCTTGCCTGAATGCCTACGGCGACTTCTTCTGACCAACCCATGGTGCATAATTCATTCAAAATGAATGCTTTGTTTAATTCTACCACACCTGTTAATGTTTCTTTCATGCTTTTGTAATAAAGCCATTGGAACAGGTTTCAAATGAACGTCCCTAATAGATCTTTTTGTCTTAAGTCAGATTTGAAGAGGAATTACGAAAATCATATGTTTAAACAGAAAACAGTTGACGATAAAATGGCTTGAACTGCAATGAAACTGTAAAGCTACCATGAATAAATCGATATAAGTAAACAGGTGTTTATAAGAACAAGTGATAGAATGGACATTTTGTTTATTAAGCATTAAACTGCAAACAAGACACAATTCACTTCATTAATGACTGGCACCTTGTCATATTGATAAAGGATCATTTGTAAAATGGAGTTATACCTCTCCATAACACAAAGCCTGGGCTGAATTTAGAGACCATAAGTTGCCCATGCAGCATGATCCCTCTCTCGGCCTGCCTAGTTTGTTCAACAGGAAATTTAACACCAATACATTTGGAACAAGATCAGCTGCAAAAGCTGCTGGATCAGCAAAGCAATGCTCTAACTGTCTGCCTATCGGAGCTTCCATCCTAGACCAGTTGCCGACCAAGGCTTAGGGTCTGCCCTGTCATGACATTTAGTCTTTACGTTGCACAATGTGGGATGTTGGGTTTGGTGAGCACCGCCTAACATTTGGTATTAACCCTTTCGCGGTTATAGACGAGTTAAGTAGTATCGCGGTACGATGCTGTTGACGAGTTGACTCACCTCCCGTAATCTGTCCCCCCGGTGCTATGGACGAGCTAACCCGTTTATAACATCTATATAAGAAGGCTATAGACGTTTTCAAGCATTTATGAATGGGGCACAAAGGTTACCTATTTTTAGATCCAAATGACCTATTTCACAGGCTCAACAGGCTTTAGTGTGCTGATAATGTGTTGTTGAGGCAGCTTCACCAGCAACACGCCTGTTTTGTTCGTTTTAATTTCTACGGTGTACTGGTTTTATAATACCCCCGCGTTTGTGATAGAGTATTTGTGCGCGTTTGTGATAGAGTATTTGCGCGTTTGTGATAGAGTATTTGTGCGCGTTTGTGATAGAGTATTTGTGCTTTTCACATAATTGTTTTATAAAATGGCGAAGAAACCAGTTCGTATAGATGAAGAATTAATGGAGTTTCTTTCACGAAGTGACAGTGAAGATGAATTCCAAATGAGCGACGAAGATGACGAGATCATGCAACCATCTACATCGAAAGAAAAAACCGGCGTAACTGAAAAGAAGTTATTTGCCAGTCCTGCGTCCTCATCATCATCGGAAGCAGAGTCCAGTGAGAATGAGGAGATGCCTTCAAAACGGCAGAAAACCGACTCAATGGCATTGGACTTCCAATGATTTGAGACCGGTTATACACGGTTTTGATGATTCCAGCTCTGGCTGTAAAGCGGCTGTCAATAAGGACAGTTCAGTGCTTGAGTTTTTTTACTATTTTTCACTGAAACACTTGTTATAGGCATCGCTGATGAATGCAACAGGTTTACAAGAACATTTTAGAGAATGCTCCTGACACTGTTAGCGCTCGTCTTTCCCGCTGGACAGATACTAATTATGACGAACTTTTTTGCTTTTTTGCTTTGTGCATGCTAATGCCAAGGGTAAAGAACTTAAAATTGTTGAGTACTGGTCAAAGGACTTTTTGCTCCGTACTCCTGTGTTCAGCGAGATAATGCCTCGGGATCGATTTTTACTACTTTTGCGAATGCTGCACTTCGCAGACAACAACGTTGACGCCGGCGGAGACAGACTTTACAAGATTAGAGGTGTGATTGACAGTTTGCGTACGTCGTTCAAGAGTGCATTTTCGCCGTATCAGAATGTTGTTATTGATGAATCGCTCCTTTTGTTCAAAGTATGATTATCATTCAAGCAATACATTCCATCAAAGAGAAGCAGATTTGGTGTGAAAACATTTGTTATGTGTGACTGCAGAACGGGTTATATTTTAGATTTTATTGTCTACACTGGTGTCAACAGTGACATTACTGTATCAGGTCTTGGGAATGGGGCTGATATTGTTACTACTTTACTGGCACCATATCTCCAAAACGGGCATACCCTTTTTGTAGATAATTGGTACACAAGTCCTAATTTGTTTATGTGGCTTCACGATCATGCAACTAATGCATGTGGCACGGTCAGAAAGAATAGACAGAATTTGCCTAAAATGGAAGAAAAATTATTAAAAAAAGGAATTTGCTATAGGTCTACAAGCTGTTTATTAGCCCTGAAATGGTGCGACAAAAGAGAAGTTTGGATGCTGTCTACATGTCACAATTCAGACATTGTACCAACAGAGAAAAAAGATTGGAAAACCGGAGAAAATATACAAAAGCCAAAGTGCATTGTTGACTACAATAAAAATATGGGCGCGGTTGATCGGACTGACATGCTTCTCGGTTCTATTGAGTCAATTAGGAAAACTGTAAAGTGGTACAAGAAACTGTTTTTTCATGTTCTAGATCTGTCTATTTTAAATGCATATTCCATGTACAAATTGGTAACGGGGAATAATATTCCTCTTGCTGATTTTCATTTATCTTTAATTCGTGAAATTCTACAAAAATATTCTACGGAGAGAAGAAAGAGTGGAGGGGGACGAAGGAGCGAAGATCTGCCACTACGATTGGTACATCGTCATTTCCCATCTACAATAGAGTCCACAACGTCACAGAAGAAGGGGCCAACAAGAAAGTGTGTAGTGTGCTCTAAAAATAAAAAACGACGGGAATCAAGATATATGTGCAAGGATTGTGATGTACCTCTCTGTGTCGTACCTTGCTTCGGGCTCTTCCACAAACAACTAAATTATTAACTTTCCTTTGGTCTTTTCTTGTCATTCCATTCCTTGTTTTGCGTATGTTCCGTTACACTATCAATCCATCTTGTTATTGGTCTTCCGATTGTCTGTGTCCTTTATATAGGCAGTTGTAGGCCAGAGTTGCTGGCTGATTGTGCTAAAATCCAATGTATATGTGTATGATTAAATCCCCATGACGTTTCTGATGATTGCATTTCTCACACAATCTCTTGTTTTACTTACACTTTTCTCAAACATAGCATCTCGCAGCCTTGTATCTTCCTGCCTTGGGCAACATTATATGTGTGTTTGACATAGGTAGAAATACTCTTAATTAGACGCAATTTATTGTTTAATTACACGTATGCGTGTTTGGGTATGGGTGATAGTTGGTATGAGATATTATTTGTGATTGAGAGCATTTATATGTTGTAAATTTTGTTTCAATTTATTAGAGTTTGGTCATCCGCAAACAATAATTCACGTAATGCTTATGATTCATGGTTTGCTGAGAATGTTATTTTATTCACAAGTCGGCATGTGTTGATCTTACAGCACTTTGCCAATTTGTATACATTGCTTTTATTTTTTTATATGAAATATAGGTTCATATATTATTATTCTTTTCATGCCAATCTATGCAATCAATCTTACCTTTATAACATGGTCTTTACCTACATTATCTTTTGAATTTTAAAATAATGTGAATAGTTTATTTTTCTCTGTTATTGCTTCTGTAACATCGTCATTCCACCATATTGTTACATTTAATTTTTTTAATTTTTCTACCTTTTACCTAATATCTTAATATTAATACATTATTATTTATATATAATTAAAATAACTTTAAACTAAACATTTTTAAAACATGAATAAGCTATTTTGTTGTTTTATCTCTTTGTAAAAGTGTTTGTTCAAACAATGGTGCCAACCTACCCAGTTTAGGAGTGCTTAAATTTTCCGGTGTTACAAAAATGGTCAACACCGCCGTGACATTTCCAGTTTCTTAGAGGTCAAGAAAGTATTTAGCACAGGCGGGGCAGTCGGCGGAGAAAGTATTTAGCACCGGGCGGGACACTACTCAGAATTACGTAGCATTAAAAGGGTTAACAGAAAGTAGGTAGTACCTTCTACTACCATACTGTGGCTCAGTCATATCTGTTAGGCCTTAAATTAAACACAACAATAAAAGGCACTTAACTGAAAACATGTGATCCTCAAAAGAATAATGTCTGTCTCCTCAGAACACAGCGCACAGATTGAGTTGTATATTCGAAGAAATAAAATTAGCACATGGTTTGTCATGAACACTCATGTTTGTCAGTTTTAGTGTTTAATTTAGTAGTATTACTTTCTTTAAAAAAACAAACATGACTTTCTGATGGTAGCTAAGGGGGTTATGAACACAATTCGCAATCCCGCTTACTGCGCTTGAAACACATCTGCGGCCAATGTGGAAGTAGACTGCCATGCGCTGGTTTTCGTATAATGTTTTAAGTGTCGGTCGTTCAGAAAGCAATGGCAAATTACTTTACTTAACCTTGCCAAGAAATCACAGACAGTTAAAACATGCTGGGTTTGACTGCAATGCCCTGTAAAGGATATGCAAATAACTTTATTTCTGTTCAGCCATAATGTCTATTCTGTCACTTGTGACTGCTTTTCATACTTAAAATTTTTGTTGCTTTATTCTTTACAAGACGTTCAGGAAGATGTTACCACTGCAACACACATTGTCTTCATCACGGACTCAAGGAGTACGCTTAGTAAAGTGGAGAAAGGAATGCTTCGTGTGGAATGGCACACCTCACTTTAGAAGTCACAGATTGTAAGAATTGTATGGATTTTTGGCCCTGGCCATGCAGGAGTGCAGGGGAATGAATAGGCCTGGCAGGGAATGCGCCTCTTGGTGGTCAATTATCTATGGACAAGGGAGAGGTGGTTGTGCGATGATGGGACCAGATGGAGGTGGAGGAACTGACTGAGAACCTGTACGTGGAAAGGATGAGATTCCGGGGGCTTAGCAGAGGTTCTGGTAGAATCTCAAAGCTGAGAGGGAAGACCAGGAGAACTTTAAATCAGATAGCGGTGGGAACGATAAGTAGCGTGACTCTTTGCTGGCTGTTGAGCAAGGGGACTGAGCACATATGGGAATGTCCTGCATGCAGTGATGTCGGTTCTTAGTTCAACTCAAGTCAACTCAGGAAGATGCAATGCAAGGTTCACCCCATGGATCTCAGCATCTTCTGTGTCTTTATTTTCTTTCTTTCTCATTCTATATGTTTATTTTGTGAGACGCCTCCTGAATGAAAGTTGCCTTGTAGGTCAGCATGGCTGAATGGATAAGAATTGTGTTCTTAAACATCCGGTGTGGTGATGCTGAGGTAGGGGGTTCAACCCCTACACTGGCCAGTTGGACTACAATGTTGACCTATCGTCCTTCACTTGGGGACGTAAATTACAAGAACCTCTGAAGTTTGAGTGGGTTTGCCTGATGGCGAAGGACACTGCTAATAGGGAAAGCTAATCCACAAGCAAAATTTAGTCCAGCAGCACTAGAAGTAGGGTATATGGAGTACGCTTGAGTTCAAAGCAAGTGAGCGCAAAAAAAAAAAAACGTTGCCGTCAACATCATCTATGCTTCATCTGGCTGCCAGCTTCCATGAGGAATAGTCTATGTGGAGGGACAAGTGAAAACATGCCACAAGTTCTAAACAATGTATTCACATAGTGAATGTAAACACAGAAGCCGCAAACAATATGTTGTACGATTTATTGCCTGGCATATTTCACTGCAGAGTTACATATCGTATGAATGTAGTAAATGTAAAATACTTTATCTGAAACACTTAAAACACACAATCGCAGGTATTGTTTGAATGTGGAACATTTGTTATCCCCACGGTAATTTCAAATTTAACACAAACTCTTTCTGTTTGCATAAAATTGGCTGGAGCTGCCTAATTGCTATACTTCACTATATTTCAGTAATTGCTTATTGTTTGTCAAAAACATAATTCTTTTTCATTGTTACAATTATGGTCATAGTTTATGGAGTGTTGCAAAATCAATGAGGAGGGCGTTTTATAGCCGTTTGACCGCACAGGGATTCTGATGACTGATTAACTCTCTTTTTTTTATTCACGCTAGTATATGTTCAGCTACTCATTTTGCTAATTGCCTTTCCATTCTACCTATGTAAGAGAAGGGAATACATTGTTTTGAATTGTTAGAATAGTCTTAAAAGTCGAGATGATCGACTTTATTGCACCAGGTTTGATCCCAAATGGCTCAGTATCATTCCATAGGGCAACCTGCTGAAAGCCTTGCACAAAGCACAAACTCCATAGATCCAATGACGACTCCCAGGAGTCTCAGAGAAAAAGACCCTTGTGAATCAAAAGGCGTAGCCTGGAATCGAACCCACAACCTCAGAGCTCGAGGCAGATGGCTTGACCACTTCACCACTGACACTCCTTTTTGAATACAAATTTTATTATTATATATTATTTTTATATTTTTAAATAAAAGATAAAATAATACACAAGGCTAGAATAGTCATTGTTCATTTCTCACAAGAGGGCCATCGATCTATTTCTTTTACTTTGTGAAAGACCTGTAGTCAAAGCATTAAGAAAATTGGCAGAGATCATGAGTCAAGTCCAGATTCCACTAGGAAAATCTCAACATCTTTTTTGAAATACCGACTCTTTATTTCCCGATTTAGAATGCTAGTTCTTGTTGTGAACTTTCCTCGTGCTCACCCAAATTTTTGTCACTAAAGCTCACTGACTTAGCAGCCTGACTGGCTTTCTTGTCATGTCATATATTTATGTCTTGCTGTAGTCTGTTGTCAATTGAACTGTTGTGTAACTGTCTTTAACTCTTTACGTTTGATTTTTTTAGTTATAATTACTTTATCAAGTTAGTTAATTACACATCCTTTTACAGGACATCACAGTAAACCCCAGCATTTTTATGCTGCTTGTGATCTCCTGACAAGTTTACATTCAGTAGTTTGCCATTGCTTTCTGAATGACCAGCACCCATACCATTTCATAAAAAAACCAATGCAAGGTGGTTTGCTGCCAAATCACCCACAGATGTGTTTCAAACGCAGTATGTGAAATTACAAACTGTGTCCGTAATTCCTTTGCCATGGAAACTCTATCATTGTCCATTTGTCATGAGAGGTGCATGTATCTATTTATTGTTCTATGTGAAATAATTTCAGCCAGACAAGTTGTCAGCCCTTATTGTCATCGACGTCAGCCCCAGCAAAAGCCCCGGAGTCGAAGAGTTAAGGAAATTTGCAGAGACCATGAGACAAGTGCAGATTCCACTGGGAACATCCTTACCTCAGGCACGACAGCAGGCAGATGCCCACTTGTCTCCGGTGGTGACGGTAGGCTGTATTTCTTACAGTTAGAGAATGGGTTTGATTTAGTTGAGCTAAGAACCGACATCACTGCACCCAGGACATTCCCATACGCGCTCTGTCCCCTCATCCAATAGTCAGCTAAGAGTCACACTACTAATCGCTCCCACCGCTACCTGAATGAAGGTTCTCCTGGTCTTCACTCTTAGTTTTGAGATTCTACCAGAACCCCTGTAATCTCATTCTTTCCACATATGGGTTCTAAATCTGTTCCCCCGCCTTCTCCACCTAGTCCCACAAGCACACGACCACCTCTCCCTTGTCCATGGGTAATCTACCACCAAGAGGTGCATTCCCTGCCAGCCTATCAGCCTGTTCATTCCAAAGCACAGCCAGGGCAAAATATCCATACAATTCTCACAATCTGTGACCTCTGAAGTGAGGATAGCCATTCAACATGAAACATTCCTTTCTCCACCTAACTAAGCATACTCCTTAAGTTTGTAATGAATACAAGTGTATTGCAGTGGTCTCCTCTAACCAACAGAATGCCGCTGTGACTGCTTCCACCTCCATTCTCATGCTGGAGGTCGTAGCCTCAGAATGGGGTTGATTCTTGTATGTAATGTATTCAGTTTGTGAATTTAAACACAGAAGCCACACAAAATAGCTTGCAGTCTGTTTAATTAATTGCATGTTCTTTATTAGAATTATTTGTCTGTTTGTCATTTCTTGACAAATTTACGTTCAGTAACTTGTCATTGATGTCTGAATGGCCGACACTCATACCATTGTATGAAAACCTGCCTAAGGCGATCTGCTCCCAAATCGCCTGTAGTTGTGTTTCAAATGAAGGATTATGAATTGCTTTTATAAACCAATTTGTTGGTGTATTTTGCTGCATCTTGCCAGGTGCACACTGCATAGTTATATACCATATAAAGTGAATAGATGAATCATATCTTGGGTTGAAGTATTTGAAATCCGTTCGTGCCGCACCTCGCCTAATTGCATACATTGAACATAATCATGTCATAGTCATGTGATTAGCACTGACCAATGAATAAAAGAGCACATGCTTATCGTCTCATGATGCATAGGTTCTGTTTCTGACCGTTGAGAAAATGGCCAGGTTGATCCAATATCCGTCCAAAGAAGCTCAAAGTGCGGTGATTCAGTGGACATCCATTGAAGAATGCAGGCAGCCTACGGTAACAAATGTGTGTCGAAAACAACAGTGACAGACTGGGCACGAATGTTTCGGAAAGACCGTCAGTTCACCACAGATCTTCGACGGGCGGGTCAAGCGCTTATTGTTGCAACAGAAAAAAGCCATCGCCAAAATTGATGCAGCAGTACAGATGAACAGTTGTCGAAGCATATGTTCGCTAGCGAAAGAATTTGATGTGTATATTGGGACAATTCAAAAGATCATTTGTAAGAAACTGCAATATCAGAAGGTGTGTTCGCAGTGGGTACCACGGATGTTGACTGACCACCAAAAAGAGGAATGCATGGGATGGTGTTTGAACCACTTGCTGTGTTACAGAGTGGAGGGTGATGCATTTGTCTTCCGCATAGTGGCAGGCAATGAATCATGGTGTCACCACTTTGAGCCGAGCAGCAAAAGAAAGAGCAAGTAAGGAAGCATGCTGCCAAAAATTCAAATTAAAGGTTTCCTCTGGTAAGGTTATGCTGAGCGCATTTTTCTTTTACCATGAAGGGCTTTTGTTGGCCGACTTTAAAGAACCTGGTGTCAACATCAACTCTACCCACTACTTGCAAACACTAGACAAGCTGCAAAAAGCCATCAAGAATAAACAACCCGGCATGCTTTCTCGCGGTGTTATTTTGTTGCACGATAATGTTCGTCCACATGTCGCAAAGATTGTGCAGGAAGCATTAGCAAGGAAGAGGTGGGAAATTCTGCAACATCCAGCCTATAGTCCTGATTTGTCACCATGTGATGTACATTTGTTCGGACCTCTAAAAAAAGCTCTTACGGGGCAATGATTTCACTCAGATGCAGATGTAATGAATGCGGTAAACACTTGAATCAGTGAGCAACCACAATCCGTTTTTGCGGAGGCACAGCTTCGTTCATGTCAGTGAGTGATGTGACCCTACAGCTGTCGACATATCACTGTTATGACTGGTTAAATGTTGCTCTTTCATTTTGTACCATCTCTAACTACTGACTGCTAGAACACAATTCGACATGTATTTGAATTTGACATCTCAACACAGGCTGCATTTTTTACGCTCTATTGTCCTATGAACTACAATACAGTTCATCTACGCAAACACAGTTGTCCACCAATACCATACAACACATAAAATATCGACAACTACTATTCTAACATTATTACAGCCGCACACTTAATTGTGTCCACACAGAACCACAACCACAGAACGATTCATGTCCAGTCACCTTCACGGATCTTGTTTCCGTTCCGGTGACTACTCGGCGTGCGCCATGCGGATCATTGATCCACGTCTTTCACACTCCCATAACTCCCACAACCGTGACTATATTTCAGCATCCCATGACTACCAAATTGACTATTAAATTGGGTCATGGCGTACATAACTCACACAGTCATCCAATACTTTTGAATGTGGAACATTTGTTACCCTCACAGTGATCACAGATTTACTCTGAAGTTTTTCTGTAAAACCTCTGTTATGCAGACAGACAGACTTGATATTAAATCTGCAACTCATCATCATCATCATCATGTGCCGTGCAGATAAGCGAAAACAGTCATGTTTCGCCATCTCAGTCACCAGTGTTCGTGGATCATCTCCGTGTTTTTGTCTCAATTATGCCATGTGGCCAAGCCACTGCCACGCATTCAGTATTTCATAATCAACGTCATCATGCAAGAGATCATTTATTTAACCTCTAATCTGAAGAACAATAGTTGAATCCTTTCTTTTTGTTTTACTAATTAGTTGGCTCTGTGACGAAGGGGTTACGAATGCAGTTTATAATCCTGCATATTGAGTTCAAAACACAGCTGCGGGCAATTTGGAAGCAGATTGCCTTGCGTTGGTTTTCATAAATGGTATGAGTGTCGGTCCTTCAGAAAGCAATGACAAACTACCAAACTGCCAAAAAATGCTGGAGTTGACTGCTACGTCCTGTAAAGGATATGCAACTAATTTGTTTTTACTAATTACTTTGCTTTGCTACAGAATGAAAGTATTCGTCGGTTCTTATTGACAAACCTGCGGCAATTTGAAGGAGGAGAAGTACGGTGGAGAAACCAACCTTGATGGCTTTCTCAACAACTACAGTGAAATAGAAAACTTTCCGGTGCTAGTGGCAAAACCTTTTCTGAAACCCACATTGTTCATATTTGGAGAGAATTCTGTGCATTACAGGTACATGATTTTATTTGTAGGTGCAAATGTTTTGTTTGTAAATGTTGTTGAAAAGTAGTGTAATCTGAAGTTTTGTTTGTAACTGTTGATGTAAAGTAGTGTAATCTGAAGTTTTGTTTGTAACTGTTGATGTAAATTAGTATAGACAGTGTGAAGTTTTGTTTGTAACTGTTGATGTAAAGTAGTGTAATCTGAAGTTTTGTTTGTAACTGTTGATGTAAAGTAGTTTAATCCGAAGTTTTGTTTGTAACTGTTGATGTAAAGTAGTGTAGACAATCTGAAGTTTTGTTTGTAACTGTTGATGTAAAGTAGTGTAGACAATCTTAAGTTTTGTTTGTAACTGTTGATGTAAAGTAGTGTGGACAATGTGAAGTTTTGTTTGTAACTGTTGATGTAAAGTAGTGTAGACAATGTGAAGTTTTGTTTGTAACTGTTGATGTAAAGTAGTGTGGACAATGTGAAGTTTTGTTTGTAACTGTTGATGTAAAGTAGTGTGGACAATGTGAAGTTTTGTTTGTAACTGTTGATGTAAAGTAGTGTAGACAATCTGAAGTTTTGTTTGTAACTGTTGATGTAAAGTAGTGTAGACAATGTGAAGTTTTGTTTGTAACTGTTGATGTAAAGTAGTGTAGACAATCTGAAGTTTTGTTTGTAACTGTTGATGTAAAGTAGTGTAGACAGTGTGAAGTTTTGTTTGTAACTGTTGATGTAAAGTAGTGTAATCTGAAGTTTTGTTTGTAACTGTTGATATAAAGTAGTGATGACAATCTGAAGTTTTGTTTGTAAACTGTCATTTACTGCCAACATAGTACCTCGCAGTGTATGGCAGAGGGGTCTTTGAGCCTGAGGAATTAAGGCCGCCTGGCTAGTGCAGTCGCCGCGAACAGGTTAGGATTTTCTTTTTGTCCCCGACAGAAAAAAAATCCCACACCTTACTGTGGGATCGAACCCGGGTCTCCCGAATGAGAGTCCGGCGTTCTAGTTTTGTTTGTAACTGTTAATATAAAGTAGTGTAATCTGAAGTGTTATTTTTTGTTAACTGTTGATGTAAAGCAGTGTAGTCAATGTGAAGTTTTGTGTGTAACTGTTGATGTAAAGTAGTGTAACCTGAAGTTTTCTTTTCTTTGTAACTGTTGATATAAAGTAGTGTAATCTCAAGTTGTGTTTGCAACTGTTGTTGTAAAGTATTGTTAACTTAGTTTGTAACTTGATGTAGTGCAGCGTTGACGATCTAAAGTTTTGTTTGCAACTATTGGTGTAAAGTAGTGCTAACTGAAGTTTTGTTTGTAACTGTTGATGTAAAGTAGTGTGGACAATGTGAATTTTTGTTTGTAACTTGTAGTTGATGTAAAGTAGTGTGGACAATGTGAAGTTTTGTTTGTAACTGTTGTAGTTGATGTAAAGTAGTGTGGACAATGTGAAGTTTTGTTTGTAACTGTTGATGTAAAGTAGTGTGGACAATGTGAAGTTTTGTTTGTAACTGTTGATGTAAAGTAGTGTGGACAATGTGAAGTTTTGTTTGTAACTGTTGATGTAAAGTAGTGTGGACAATGTGAAGTTTTGTTTGTAACTGTTGTAGTTGATGTAAAGTAGTGCAGAAAATCTGAAAGATTTTGGTTGTAGAATGAAACATGGTATGTACATGTTATCTGCTTTGTGCATCTGTCAGCTTCTTGTTCTTTTTCATAGTTTTATTTTCCGTATTCTTTTTCTTCTTAATTTTTGTCTCCATCATCATCTTCTTCCTCATTTTCTTCTTGTTCATCATTTTTTTCTTCTTCTTAATTATTTTCCTTTTTTTTTCTTTGTCATATCCTTCTTCTTTATCATGGTCATCTTCATTAACAACGTTCTTTGAATGGTCTAATCTAAGTTAGATGACATGACAACAGGAAACAATGGAGGAAGATGATCAGACAACTTAGCACAGTCCTTCATACTGACTCACCTACTCAAGATTTAATTATGCTGGGATGCTTCCATTTGAAACAGCATGGGTGTCATAAAATAATTCTTTAACTTGAAGTTGGACCCCGACTGCTGTACTGACAAGTCAGTGCACTACTCGCTTTGCCACCACATCTCTCGAACTATCATAACATTTAAATAATGAAGATACAAATAATAGATTGGATGATTGATTGCCTGGCATATTTCGCTGTATCTCGTCAGGTACATACTGCAGAAATCACACAGCATAAATTAGATAAATCCTTCAAGCTGAAATATACAACACACATATTCACACAGAAATTTGAATTGTCTACCACAGTAATTTTAAACTGACTATCATGTCTTTCTGTTTGCACAAAATTGGCTTCTGTGGATTAATGGCGATTGTTTCTAGCAGCTTTAACATGCAACTATTTTGTGTGTTAAACACATTGTCCCTATCGATCACATGACTGGTATCCAATATGTGCCGTCCAATCAATGACGTAGGAGGTTTGTGGTGCATCGGCTTGGCCAAATTGCCAGTCTCTATTTATTATTCTGGCAATCCAACTGGGTATGTGTTTGACCACCCTGTTGTTCGTAACTGTCAAACTGTCATTTACTGCCAATATAGTACCTTGCGGTGTATGGCAGGGGGGGGGGGGTCTTTGAGCCTGAGGAATTAAGGCCGCCTGGCTAGTGCAGTCGCCGCGAACTGCGCAGATGAGGATTTTCTTTTTTCCCCCAACAGAAAAAAATCCCACATCTTATCGAGGGATCGAACCCGGGTCTCCCGAAGGAGAGTCCGGTGTTCTAGCCACTCCTCTACCTTGTGGGGTAGAACAAGCGGGTCTTGAGCCTGTGGCATTAAGGCCGCATGGCTAGTGCAGTCGCCACGAACTGTGCAGGTTAGAGTTGTCTTTTTGCCCTGGACAGAAAAATCTCCACACCTTACCGATTCGAACCTGGGTCTGCTGAAGGAGAGCCCGGCATTCTAGCCACTCTGCCAGCTTCTCCATATTGTTCATAACATTGCTGAAAAATGTTTTTAACCTGTCTTGTTCCGCAGAGACCACAATGAAAACAGGATCAGGGCGTTTTTCCCAGATGCTGAGATCACCGTCATGAAGGATGCTGGGCACTTTATACACGCTGAGAAGCCTTTGGAGTTTGTCAAGGTCGTGAAGCAGTTTCTGCAGGCAGTGAATGGGGGATCCAGTTGATGTTTATCTGTGCCTCTTTATTCTGTTTTGTGAGAGTTTGTGAAGCAGCTTCTGCAGGTGGTGAATGGGGGTTCCAGCTGATGTTTGTCTGTGTCTCTCTTTATTCTGTTTTGTGAGAGTTTGTGAAGCAGTTTCTGCAGGCAGTGAATGGGGGATCCAGTTGATGTTTGTCTGTGCCTCTTTATTCTGTTTTGTGAGAGTTTGTGAAGCAGCTTCTGCAGGTGGTGAATGGGGGTTCCAGCTGATGTTTGTCTGTGTCTCTCTTTATTCTGTTTTGTGAGAGTTTGTGAAGCAGTTTCTGCAGGCAGTGAATGGGGGATCCAGTTGATGTTTGTCTGTGCCTCTTTATTCTGTTTTGTGAGAGTTTGTGAAGCAGCTTCTGCAGGTGGTGAATGGGGGTTCCAGCTGATGTTTGTCTGTGCCTCTTTATTCTGTTTTGTGAGAGTTTCCAAGATTGTGAAGCAGTTTCTTCAAGCAGTTCCAGCTGATGTTTGTCTGTCTCTCTTTATTCTGTTTTGTAAGAGTTAGTGAAGCAGTTTCTGATATTGAATGAGAGTTGAAAGTCTTTCTATATGACTGTCTGTTCTGTTTCTCACCCACTTGTACAATACAAATTGGGGCTTTTGAGCTCAAATGCTACAGAAAACTTCTTATAATATCATGGGCCAAGAAGAAGGAAAACACTGACATTCTACAAGATCTGAACATGGAAGAAAACTAGCTCATAGACAGCAACATGTCTCTGGAACTGAAATATGGGGGTAAGTTAATAAGTCACAAATGGCTGTAGAAAAATAACTACATTTGATAACAACTTGAAACCAGTTTATTTTTATACATACATTGTCCCTTCATTTCTCAACATAATTTGCACAACATTGATGCACTTATCCCATCATTTTATCAGTCCTCCCAAACCGGCTGCATAGATCTGCGTGCTCTATTTTCTAAACCATGTTTTCACTTCACATTCAATTTCTGCATCATTTGCGAAATGTCTCCCGCCAAGGTGGGTTTTCAGTGTTTATGCTGACGAATGTTTATCCCGTAAAGCAGTGCATAGCTGGATAGAAAAGTTACGAGGCCGAGTCAATAAGTAAGTCACACAGTTCTGTGGGATGGCAGGTAAATGAAAACAAAGCACACAGTTCTATGCAGCTGGTTTGGAAGGACTGATAAAACGATGGATAAGTGCATCAATGTTGGTGGAAATTATGTTGAGAAATAAAGGGACAGTGTATGTATAAAAATCTGGTTTCAAGTTGTTATCATATTTAGTTATTTTTCTACAGCCATTTATGACTTACTTACTAACTTACCCTCGTACTTTGGCCATGTTAAATGTCAACAATGGTCGGCAGAGGACAGTGTGGCGTGGTTCCTGGTAGAAGTGTCAGGAGTTCACCAGCACAGAGATAGACACAGGACATTGTAGACAACTTGACCAGCATGGAGATGGACACAGGACATTGTAGACAACTTGACAAGCATGGAGATGGACACAGGACATTGTAGACAACTTGGGCATGAGGGTAGGGTTGACCAGCACAGAGATGGACACAGGACATTGTAGACAACTTTACCAGCATGGAGATGGACACAGGACATTGTAGACACCTTGACCAGCATGGAGATGGACACAGGACATTGTAGACAACTTGACCAGCACAGAGATAGACACAGGAGATTGTAGACAACTTGACCAGCACAGAGATGGACACAGGACATTGTAGACAACTTGACCAGCACAAAGATGGACACAGGACATTGTAGACAACTTGACCAGCACAGAGATAGACACAAGACATTGTAGACAACTTGACCAGCACAGAGATGGACACAGAATATTGTAGACAACTTGGGCATGAGGGTAGGGTTGACCAGCATGGAGATGGACACAGGACATTGTAGACAACTTGACCGCATGGAGATGGACACAGGACATTGTAGACAACTTGGGCATGAGGCTGGGGGTTGACCAGCACAGAGATGGACACAGGACATTGTAGATAACTTGACCAGCACAAAGATGGACACAGGACATTGTAGACAACTTGACCAGCACAGAGATAGACACAAGACATTGTAGACAACTTGACCAGCACAGAGATGGACACAGAATATTGTAGACAACTTGGGCATGAGGGTAGGGTTGACCAGCACAGAGATGGACACAGGACATTGTAGACAACTTGACCGCATGGAGATGGACACAGGACATTGTAGACAACTTGACCAGCACAGAGATGGACACAGGACATTGTAGACAACTTGACCAGCATGGAGATGGACACAGGACATTGTAGACAACTTGACCAGCACAGAGATGGACACAGGACATTGTAGACAACTTGACCAGCACAGAGATGGACACAGGACATTGTAGACAACTTGACCAGCACGGAGATGGACACAGGACATTGTAGACAACTTGACCAGCACGGAGATGGACACAGGACATTGTAGACAGCTTGGGCATGAGTGTGCTTGAGACAGGGAAAATGGTCAGAGATTGAAAGGCTTTCTGAAGCATTGTGATGAAAGCAATGGTCTGTAAGGGATATGCTGCATGAGTACAATTCTCTATGAAATTCATTAAACTACAGTAAAGCTGTGACAATGTAATATATGAATGTAAAACAGGGTGTATTTTTAATGATGCTGCAGTGTTTGAAAATATTGCCTGTTCAAGTTTTGTATTCACCCTCTGTAAAGTTCATGCAACAAAATAGGCAAATACAAAACTTGGACCGGCAATATTTTCTAACACTGCACAGTCATTAAAAATACACCCTGTATGTGAAATATGTAATAATGTGAAATGTATAGTAAAATTCTGTAACAACAGAGATGGGATGCCTTAGAAGAGCGGCAAGATTAACCGTGAGAGATAGAATTCAGAATGAGGAAATTAGAAGATGACTAGCTCTGGAACCAGTCATGCACTTCATTAAAGAACAACAGATTAAATGGTTTGGCCGCCTCAGAAAAAAGCCCTGGTACAATCTACCAGAAAGAGCAACATTGAAGAAATACAATGGATACAGAACAAGGGGAAGACCATGTAAAACATGGAACAAACGAAAAGAAGCAGTGGCTGCAGCAGGATATAACAATATGAAATGCAAACAATTAAATATATTTAGCTCCTGCAAAAAGAAGAGATGCTAAACACAGACACAATGTACATACTTTACAAAGGACTCCATATGCAGGTGAAATCATCCTATCTGGCAGCTAAACTGTACTTAAACCTTTTCCATACGCAGGTGAAAACATCCTATCTGGCAGCTAAACTGTACTTAAACATTTGTTGCCCAAGAGCGCCTTTTAAAACCGGTTTAAACCACCATTTCTGCTTCCCTCCTGTCAACAAGGAGCTATGTTAATTTTATTGCACGTTTTTTATTTTGTTGTTTATCTGTTTGTGTTGTCCCGTCCTTGACAAAGGTTCTTAGAACTGAAGTGTCGGGTAGTCCTTTGTATTCTATATCATTTATTTTTAATTTATCACTCGACTATTATATATTTATTTATTGTTTCTGATTTTGAATGTTTTCACCTGCGTATGGAGTCCTTTGTAAGGTATGTACATTGTGTCCATGTTTAGTATCTCTTCTTTTCGCAGGAGCTAAATATACCTAATTGTTTGCATTTCATGTAAAACATGGAATGATGGTATCAAGAACAACCACAGAGAAATGAATACCAACAGCATTAGAAAGAGTGCAAAAAGATCTTTACATCCCCTCTCCCCCCATGCAGAAAGAGACTGAGCCATATGGGATAAAACCCAGTCTTTATCCAGTGGTGAAGCCATCACACTGAGAACCGAAAGCTAGTACTGCCTGATTTATTCTGGGACATTCTAGCCAGGCAACAAAACATGTCCAACCTTTGCCTTTCTGTGTGTTGATATTCATATCTTCTGTTGATGTTTATTCCTTTATCTGTTCTTGATACCTGCATTTATTGTCACCTTCTTTTGCAGCCTGCACAGATCTAAGAATATACAAGCTATCTTGTTGACACAACAATTTTTGGGAGGACACTTGCTTGCTGTGAACCCAAGCATAGCCCATAAACGCTACTTCTAGTAGCACTGGACTGAACTTTGCTAATGGATTAACTTTTCCCTTGTACCAGTGTCCCTCGACATCAGGTGAACCCACTCTGACTTCAGAGGTACTTGTAATTTATGTCCGCAAGTCAAGAGTGAGAAGTCGGCAGTTTAGTCCAACTGACCGGTGTAGGGGTTGAACCCCCTGCATCAGCACAGCGGATGTTTAAAAATGAGCGTTCTTATCCATTTGGCCCTGCTGACCTCTTGACATTAATTTGACCTCATTGACTGTATATCCTGGCGCTGATTAGATATCTTCGTGTTGATTAATTGGATATTCTGCTGATCAGATATTCTTGTTGATTGATGATGCTGATCAATCGGATATTCTGGTGTTGATTTATTGAAATCTTGCTGCTGATTGATTGTATATCCTGCTGAATGGATATGCTGATGCCGATTGATTAGATATTCTAGTGATTGATTGGGTCTCTGCTGCTGATCAGATATGTTGGTGTTAGTTCACTGCTACAGCATTCTGCTGTTGAGTCAATATCCTGGTGTCAATTTGATACCACAGATTGATTATCTCAGTGTTGAATTATTATAAATGATACACAAAACACACATGTAAAATATGTTGTATAAGTATTAATTTGGAGTGATACAAGTGTTCTTATTTATGCACTTTTTCCTTGTTCTCTTGCTCGCTTTTATGTTTACAGGGTTGGGTTTTGTGGCTGTGTAATTTCAGTATTGTATTTAAAGCTAAGTCATTGGGAGGGTGGTGTCTGCGTAATCTTGTCTGTGATTCCACCGAATCAAGAGGAGAGGACAGGACACTGGCATGGGATGGAACACACATTTACACAATCTGATAATGGTATTTATTTGTTCACTGGCTTTGAACTCGAGCATAGTTCATACATGGGCTATTACTTGTAGTACACTGGACTGGTTGTCTGTGTGTGGATTAGCTTAGTGCCCCTGGCCATCAGACGAACCCACTGAGTTCTGAGGTTGGTAATGTTATAGCTAGAAAGGCCTTTCTCTGGAAACCACCCGGGCAAATGAATACAATGAGAAGAGAATTAGAAACAGATGAAGAATATAGAGTGGACTCTTGGTGGACTGCAGGAGATAGCAAAAGACAGGGCATGAGTAGGTACAGGGCCTATTCCTCCTAGAAACAAACAAAAAAACAATACACTTCTAAAGATTTATAAAGTACCACATACAGATGACAATGACTGACTGACTGCCACCTTGCCGTCATGACAGACGATGGTTTCTAAAATGGAGTTATATCTCTCCATAACACAAAGCCTGTGCTGAATTTAGAGATCATGTATTGCCCATGCAGTATGATCCCTCTTGGCCTGCCAAGTTTACTCCAGAGGAATCATAACACCAATATGTCTAGAACAAGAAAAGCTGCAGAATCAGCAAAGCAATACTCTAAATGTCCACCTGTTGGAGCTTCCATCCTAGACCAGTTGCCGACCATGACTTAGGGTCTGTTCTACCCTGCCATGACATTTAGTCTATAGGCTGCATTTCCTTGCACTAGGGTAAGGCTTGCACTCCTCCGTCCGAAGCCATTGGCAGCAATGTGGGGTGTCAGGTTTGGTGAGTGCCGCAAACCGCTCAACATTTGGTGCTAACAGAAAGCAGGTAGTATAGTCTACTGTCATACGGTAGCTTGGTCATATCTGATTAAGACCTGACACACACAATGACAATACAGTTTACATATCCAAATAATACACAAGGCCTGACACACACAATGACAATAATGTTTACATATCCAAATAATACACTCCTAAGGCTTTATAAAGTATCATGGACGATGACAATACAGTTTATATATTCATATAATAAATTATTCAATTATATATTAGATCATCCCAGGCTTTGTGCTATTTTTGAAGCACAATGTAATGGCAAGGTGCCAGTATGTGAGTATATATTGGACCTGGCTACATCTCAGACTATTAGGTTTCCCTGTAATAAATACATGTGTATGTCAAACGTCTGTAGTTTCATTAAAATCCAACCAATGGTGTATCAAATGAGTGCACATGTCTTGTTGACAAGCTCTCATCTTTAAACACCTTAATGCAGCTTTCCTGGAGACTTCTGAAGGCCATCACTGGTTCTATGGAGTTCATGCTGTCTGCAACATTATTGGCAGGCCATTCTGCTGAAAGAAACCGAGCCATATGGAATAAAACCTGGTGTAATTAAACCGATCTTCTCGCCTTAAAACTACCTTTCTAATCTTTATAAAATGCAATTTTCTTGGAAGTCGCCGCTGGCACTATGAAGTTGATATCCTGTGCAATACTTTCTGCAGAAAAGAAAACGAGCGATGTAGCGGATCAACTGTCATCTACTGCCTATAATACCTTGCGGTGTAGGACAGGAAGGTGTTGAACTTGAGGAATTCAGGCCACCTAGCTAGTGCAGTCGGTGCGAACTATGCAGGTTAGGGTTTTGTATGTACCCCTGACAGAACAAAATCCACACCTTATCGAGAATTCCAACCCGGGACTCTTGAGGGCCACCCGCTCTCCTATGGCATACTCCGGTGTAATTAAATCGATCCCCTCACCTTTAAACCCACTTTATAACCTTTTTCTGTCGGCAAGCTCACAAGACAGAAGTGTTAAGACCATCTCAATCGAATGAGCACATTATTTATATATTCTTTTCTAGGTAAAAACCATCAAGTGTCTTGCCAATTGGGAGCGATCTTGTGTCTCCACATCTTGCAATCTTCAACAGCATGTCGTTAACTAGATCCAATTTTTGAGAAGCATAATTAGCAAGGGATAAATACATTGGTAGTTTTCCCTTGCCTTCCTTCTGTTTGTGTATGTATTGACTCCAGTAGCATTTACTTAAGTAAACAGACCCTGCAAGGGAGGAGAGGTTATGTATGGTATTCTCATCCGCCGATGGCCATGTCACAGAATTATGAGGCATTTTATGGAGATAACGGCCCCCTCAACTAACTCATCATCTCTCAGTGACCACCGCCTGTCCGTCCCGGCTGCTTATGCAATGTGACCAGAGGATCTGTCTGAAACTCAGGAATCAAGGAAAGGCTAGCTGGACACATAATCAGGCTGCTGCTAGTACCATTAACATTGGGACTCTTAGCTGGCGTTGCAGATGACAGAGTACGTATGGGAATGTCTTGATGGCTGTCATGTCAGTTCTTGACTCAACTCAACTCAACTGAAACCTAGCGCAGGAGACTGGGTATGTGTGGTGATGACTGGAGTACATAGAAGTTAGTTGTATATCTTTTATAGGAAGTCACAGTCAACCTCAGCATGCTTAGGCAGTTTGTGATTTCTTGGCAGGTTTACATTCAGTAGTTTGCCATTGCTATCTGAACGACCGGCACCCATACCATTGTATTAAAAACCAATGCAAAGTGGTCTGCTGCCAAATCACTCACAGATGTGTTTCGAAAGTGAGATTGTGAATTGCGTTCGTAACCACTTTGCCACAGAGAGTACACAAAAAAGTATCATAAATTGTTGTAACTGGCAATGATCTTTTCTAAGTTCACAAAAGAGTCTAAGAAATCCTCCTCAGTCAGACCATGTTTGAGGTACTGATGTACGTAAGCACGAGATCTGAACATATTCCAGGCCTTGCCCAGGATGTGGTTCAGTGGGCGGACTGTAGCACAGCTGTTACTGAGCAGAGCTGCTGTTTTCTCATAGCCGCAGAACATACGGGGTTGCCTGGCAACACTAGATGCCAGCTCTGTGGGCATCCAGGATGAGTAGATACTGGGATCTGAGAACATGGAGGTGTCGACAGGAAGTACATCTTTGCCTCTGAGAATTAGTACTGTCGATAACGATTGGTTAAAACAAGTGTGGCCACTGGCTGTGCGGCTGGCTGGCTTCACTTGCCAGTTAATACCTGGAGAGACAAATCAAAAACTGTAACTGTAAATTGTACAGGATATGAAAAAATAAAATGCATGTTACAATCATGGGCATTACTTTAATAGATTCTAGCTACAGTGTTTCCCCAAAAATAAGATCTAGCACAATTTTTCAGGATGCTTTTAATATAAGACCTAACCCTAAAATAAACCCTAGTGAAGATCGTCAGCTAGAATGAGACTTGTTGCCAAATGGCCAGTTGGAGTACAGATGTCATTCGTGCACACTTTATAATGAACGGATGTGGTTTATAACTCTCACTTGTCACTCATGTCAAATAAAGTTACCAATGCACTACGAGCAGGTTACGTGGACAAGAAATGCTCATTTAAGGAAAGCTTTATTGCTGGACATGATGTTTGTGGTAAGCTGTCTTTGCATCTTCATCATCATCATCAAGTGCCCTGCCGCCTGGCGTAGGCGTTCATGGCTCTCCACAGATCTCGGTCCTTGGTGTTCTGGATCAACTCTGCTGATGATATTCCTCCATGTCACCGTCTCAAACCGTTCAGCATCATTTCTCTTGGTTTGCCTCTCTTCCCCTCGATCTTTCCAGTTGTCTACGATGTTCTCCAATGCCTCTCTTCTCATCACATGACCAAAGAAAGCTGTTTCTCTTTCTTATTGTTGTATATAGTGTTCTAGTTTCATTAGCCTCTTTCAGGCAATCATTGTTAGTTACTCTGGCAGTCCAAGGAATTCGCAACATTCGTCTTAAAAACCACATCTCTGTTGCTTCTAAGTTTTTCCTAATTTGTTCATTTACTTTCCAAGATTCGCTGCCATACAGCAAAACTGGTTCTATATATAGCATTTTAGCACTCTCTTACATTCATTGATAGCGATTTACTGCATAAGATACTCTTCATTTCCTGAAATGCGGCTTTTGCCTGCCCTATTCTGCTCCTAATCTCTGTTGTACATCTTCCATCTGATGTTATAAGTGCCCCTAGGTATTTAAAATTATCCACTTGGTTGAGAATTTCCCATTCTATTTCTATGTCACATTTTGGTGTCCCCACCCCATTTTCTTTGATATCGCCATTGTTACGTTTTCTTGATATTCAAGGAGAGTCCTTTCTGTGCACTCTCTGTTACTACAATGTCCAACAATTGTTGTAGATCTGTTGCATTATCCGCCACCAATACTGTGTCATCTGCATTGTGTATATTGTTTATATCAGTGATTCTCAACCTTTTTTGGCCCATGCCCCCCCCCCTACCGTATGTTCAGAATGTCAACCCCCCCCCCCCCATATGTTCAGAATGTCACCCCCCCCCCCCCCCCCTCTTTGAATCCCCCCACCCTTACAAGTATACATAAAAATGGAAGCTAAATTTAATAACACATACTAGAACAAGTCTAGACATCTACATAAAACGTGATTTGTGGGTCTACTTACGTTATAAAACGAATTTCATTAGGACAAGAAGTACAGAACCGTAAAATTTAGAGGGAAAAACAATATCAAGTAACTGGTTCTTGTATTAATGAGATCTTGAAATAATCTTAATTTCCCCCCACCCCCACCCCTGGAAACCCTAAAATTCTCCCTGGGGGGGGGGGGGGGGGGGGGGGGGGGGAGGATTCCTCACTGGTTGAGAACCACTAGTTTATGTTATATCTTCCGATTAGTATTCCTGGCTTCTCTTTGATCTCTCTCATTATTACTTCGCTATACAGGGAGAAAAGATCTGGTGACAAGACACACCCCCGTCATACTCCTAGCTTTATCTGTTCGTAACTACCTTCTTTATTTCCCATTTTAATTGCTGCTACTTGGTTCCAGTATATATTCTTTACGATTTCTAAATCTTTTCCATCAATGTTGATATCTTCCAACATTTTAATCAGCTCATCATGTTTTACTTTATCAAATGCCTTAGTATAATCTATGAAGCATAAATATATGTCTCTCTGTTTCTCTATTGACCTTTCTATTAGTCGTTCGTAATATATATATATTGCATTGTTTGTACCCTTTCCTTCGATAAAACCATATTGGTCTTCACTAATTTCCATTTTTATTTTCTTTCTTGCTCTTCTCATTATAATTCTGAGTAGAAGCTTAGTGACACGGTTTATGAGGTTAATTGTACGAAAATCTTCACATTCTTCGCTCCTGGTCTCTTTAGTATTGCTATAACTACAGATTTCGGCACAATGCTGGGTAAATATCCACTGTTTTGCATCTTAGCCTCTTTAAAATTGTTTAGATTTTTCACTTTGGCTGCCAAGGAATTTTCAGTATTCTGTGGTAGCATTAGCTGTAACTACAGCTTTCACTTTTTATGTTGTCAAGTGTGTCCTGTTGTAGTCTCTACTTCTTTCTTCTACTTCTATGAGCACCAAACAATACATGTGTGTTTGTTTATTTACTGCGGGAGCATTAATTGTAACTATAGCTTTCAATTCTTATGTTATCATGTGTACTCTAGTCTCTACTTCTTTCTTCCACTTCTATGAGCACCAAACAATACATGTGTGTTTATTTATGAACTGCGGCAGTGTTGGCTTAGTTGATAGAGAGCTACACTGATAATATCATGAGCGTCGTTGTACAAAGTGTTGATGCTTGCATTCATCAATACGCCAAGGGAGGGATAGACTGACCACCAATTCCCCCGTGAACTCAGGCCTACAAAACACGACGGCCCAACCACATCCAGACCAACAGCCAATTCCTGCTTCAGGACAAGACTTTCTTTCTTTCTGTAAAATCACATCTCTACAGTTTGTAGAGATTTTTTTGCTTGTTTCTTAATTGGGAACCTGGTCAGGCCAAAACACCTCAAACCTCCTATGTCATCGATTGGACTGTACATTTTAAAAACCGGTCATGTGATTGATAGGGACAATGCATTTCGTGTGTTGTTTAACACACAAAATGACTGCATGTTGAAGCTGGCAGAAGCAAGCGCCATTTACAGAAGCCAATTTTGTGCAAACAGAAAGACATGATAGTCAGTGTAAAATTACTGTGGTAGACAATTCAAATTACTGTGTGAATATGTATGCTGTATATTTCAGCATCTATCCAAGTAATTTAGTTTATATTGTGTGATTTCTGCAGTAAGTGACTGATGAGATGCAGCAAAATATGCCAGCCATAAACTGAGCAATCTACTGTTGTGTCTTCGTTATTCAAATGTTTACTAATTACCCAGCATTCACTGCCATATGTTCAACCTGGTTCTATAAGACAGACAGAATTCTTTTCTAACCCCCAGTCATAATGATATTATTGGTCCCTTCTGTCGCACAGAAAGATGCCTATAAGTAGTAAAACAAATCTCATAAGAATTATTTTGTGGCTGACATTATGCTATCAGTGTCAAACATGGACGGACGCTTACTGACACTAATAAGTACAAAATCATAACAACAGAGATAAGATGACTGACACTAATAAGTACAAAATCATAACAGAGATAAGATGACTGACACTAATAAGTACAAAATCATAAGAGAGATAAGATGACTGACACTAATAAGTACAAAATCATAACAACAGAGATAAGATGACTGACACTAATAAGTACAAAATCATAACAACAGAGATAAGATGACTGACACTAATAAGTACAAAATCATAATAACAGAGATAAGATGACTTAGAAGAGCTGCGGTAGTAAATGCGAGAGATAAAATTAGGAATGAGGAAATTATAAGACTACGTTTGAAACCAGTCATGCACTTCATTAAAGAACAACAGATTAAATGGTTTGGCCACCTCACAAGAATGCCCTGGTACCATCTGCCACAAAGAGCTACATTAAAGAAATAAAATGGATACAGAGCAAGGGGAAGACCACATAAAAGATGCAGTGATGGTATCAAGAGCAACTTTAGAGAAATGAATACCAACTTGCAAAGAGCGCATAGAAGATAAAGATTTTTACATCTTATCTTATATTCCCCCCCCCTTTTCACTGAGGTAAATGGAGGAAGAGAAGAAGACGACAAATGACAATCATGTATTGCATAAGATGATGATGCTACAAAATAACCACACAAACTTAAAATACTGGCACCTCTCCATCTTTCAGACGATAGTTATTGTGCTTTGAAGAAAAAAACAAGACATAATCTCTCCATAGCACAAAGCCTGAGTTGAATTGTAGAGACCATGTGTTGCCCATGCAGCATAATCCCCCTCTCTGCCTGCCTAGTTTACGCCAGAGGAAAGGTGCATCTGGAACAAGACAAGCTGCAGAAGCTGCCAGATCAGCAAGGCAATGCAGGGTCAGGTCTGCTCTGCCATGACATTTAGTCTTTAGATTACATTTCCTCACACCAGGATAAGGCTTGTACCCTCCCAATTGTGCCCCTCCACATGAACAAACGAACGAACTTTATTTTCACATGGAGGTGTCGAGCTTGGTCAGCGCCACCCAACATTCAGCGCTATCATAAAACAGGTAGTACCATCTACTGTCATACGGAAGTCATTTCTGACTAAAACCTGACTAATAACATTCGGTGCTAACAGAAGGCAGATAGTACTGTCTACTGTCATATGGTAGCTCAGTCATATCTAACTAAGACCTGACCAACAACATTCGATGCTAACAGAAGGCAGATAGTACTGTCTACTGTCATATGGTAGCTCAGTCATATCTAACTAAGACCTGACCAACAACATTCGATGCTAACAGGAAGCAGGTAGTACCGTCTACTGTGTGTCATATGGTAGCTCAGTCATATCTAACTAACACCTGACAAAACGTAAAATACCACAGCCAAATAAGCCAACCTTCCTCCATTGGAGAATCTGCTATGAGCATCTGGCGGAGGTTTTTCATTAAGCCAGGCCACTGATGCATGCTGAACTCTTTGGCCACGTCAGACATCTGTGGTATGTTCTTTACGGTCAGCAGTTTGTGCTGTGGGTGGGGGACTAATGTTTCCAGCATGAAACCTGAAACATAAATGCATAGTCATGACAAGCACTTATTGCACAAAACATTCTTTATTTGATAGAATGCAGTTTTTGTTGGTCCTATTCTGTTCTTTATCCCAATGATGCATCTTCCACCTGATGTTATCCATGTGCCTAGAGATTTGAATGTTTGCAATGCTCCAAAATAAAATCATTTACTTTAACTGCACATTTAGGGAAAATCTGTTTCTTTGATATCACCATGACTTCTGTCTTTCTATTATTCAGGCTAAAGCCCATGTTTTCCCTTTCTACAAGTTCCTTTTGACTTGTTGCTATCAAGATGGTGTCATCAGCATAATACCAGATATTTATATTATGTCCCTTACCCTGGTGCGAGGAAATGCAACCTAAAGACAACATGTCATGGCAGGGCAGACCAGGCCCTAAGCCTTGGTTGGCAGCTGGTCTAGGATCGAAGCTCCGACAGGCAGACAGTTAGAGCATTGCTTTGCTGATCCAGCAGCTTCTGCAGCTTGTCTTGTTCCAGATGTAGAGGTGTTATCCTTTCCTCTGGAGTGAACTAGGACAGGCCGAGAGAGGGATCATGCTGCATGGGCAACACATGATCTCTATATTTTAGCCCAGGCTTTGTGCTATGGAGAGGCAAACTCCATCCCTTTGATTAAAGTTATTATGCCTTTTTAAAGCACAAACTATCGTCTGTCAAGACAGCAAGGTGCCAATGGTGGTATGGTATATTATGTCCACCAACCAGGATCCCTGAAATTTTGTATAGAACTCGTTATACGCTCACCGTACAACGAGAACAAATCTGGAGACAATACACAACTTGTCTGAAGCTCTCAGCGTAACATCCTAACCATTACATCAATGCACTAAACAACACTACAGGCTATAATAAAAAGAAGTTGGGTTGAATTGAGTTAAGAACTGACAACACAGCACTCAGGACATTCCCATACTGTGCTCTATCCTCATCTGCAACAGCCAGCGAAGAGTCCCAGTACTAATAGCATCAGTAGGAGTCTAATTGTGACCAGATCCTCTGGTCACTCCCCACAACAACATTCTCTCCAAGACGTGATGATCTAACTGTTCTTCCACACTATACACACAATCCCAAAGTGTCCCGACTACATCTGCTTTATCATGCACCAATACCCCACCAAGTGGTGCAGACCCAGCCAGTCTGTCCTGCCTGCTCATTTCCCACCACACCAGCATGTCATGGGGAAAAATCCAACACATGCTCTCAATTTTTGATTGTTGAATTGAAGCCTGTCACTCTGCCGAAAGCATGCCTTCATGTCTTCACCTGTCTCATCATACTTTGTGAGTCCATTACAATCATGACATGCATGTGCTGTTTATAATTTTAAAAACTACTTACAAGAAATGCCAATATTTTCCTAAAATGTCCACATAAAAAAGGGATACTGCTGTAACACTAATTACAAACACACACCAACATGATCATTATGTACCATGTAGATAAGCGTAGGCGATCATGTTTCACCATCTCACACGTTCACCAGTCATGGATAAGTTCTGTGAATCTGTCTCAACCAAGTCACATTGCCAAACCATCCAGATATTTGCTTCTCTGCCTTCCCTTTTTCTCTTCCCCTCAATCTTGCCAGCCATCACAAAGTTCTCCAATTTATTTCTTCTCATAACGTGTCCGAAAAATTGTGACTGACTACGTCTAATTTCTCTAATCAGTTTCATTTGTTTCTTTTGAGACTTGCTCATTGGTTTTTCTGTCTGACCATGGTACCATGTTACATGGTTGACTGCACATTTGTTGGAAAACTAGGTTTTAAACTCTTTCAGCGTGGTGCACTGACATTCTTGTTTTCTGAGTCCTGAAGAAGTGTTGAATTTATCAGGGTGAGGTTGGACCTGACTGCACAATGGTGTGTTGGGAAAAGAGCAGGAGGACAGATAGGTTGGGTTAACACGATTATTACCTAAATCACAGGACATGCCAGTGACTGGCCCTGCAGAGAAACTCGGCTGCAGGACACTGGCCATCTTGTGTGCGATGACCTTGTTAATGTCCTGAAATGATATGTTCTTGATGCTGAGTAGCTGGGCGCAGATCTTGTGGAGGGCATCGTTCTCCATCACCAGCAGGGCATCAGCAGTGTCGTAGATGTGGGACAGTGTCAGAATGGCATTGTAGTTCTGCACGATCACTTCACCGGTGTTGTAAGGCCACACCACCTGAAACCACAGACAGATGAAGGTAGATTATCGCCTTGTGGATACATAAATTACAAGTACCTCAGAAGTCGAAGTGGGTTCACCTGATGGCATGGGACACTGGTAATAGGGAAAGCTAATCCACACATAAAAATCAATCCAGTGCATTAAAAGTAATAGCACATATATGGACTACACTTGAGGTCAAAGTAAGCTAGCTAAGGTGCTAGTTTGTGTTCAATCTCTAAATGGGAAGAGATGTGTTTTTCAATCCAGGATAGTTCCATTGTGGATCCAAGCATATAAGATGGGTGAGGTCTCACTGGCAAAGTCATTGTTTAATTTTTCACACTGCAGATTTCAGACCACACTATTCTCATGAACCCTACGAATCCCGACCACACCTGCCTTATCATGCATCAGTACCCCACCAAGCAGTGCAAACCCAGCCAAACTGACCTCTTCCTTGTTTCCCAACACACCAGTATGTCCTGGAGGAAATTATCCAGTGGATACTCCCTATCTTGAATTTTCCAAATTAAGCACGCCGCTCTGCATGAAGCATGCCTGCCTTCACCCTTTTCAATATGCTCTGCAAGTCCATTACAACCATGGCATGTGTGTTCTGTTTGTCCTCCAGCCAGAAACATAACGCAGTGGCTACATCCATTTCCATTCTCAGACTAGATGTTGCGGTATTCTATGCCTGACGACTCCCTTGCACTAAATACTGCCCTTTAATCTTTGCTATGAACCCACAGGAACTACTTTTCCTTCATCAGTTAGGGGGCTGAGTGGTCTTGAGGTATGGCGAGTGCTGGAGGTCCCGGGTTCAAGCCCGGGTGAGGGCCGGGATTTCTTCTTGTGGACTTCTAGTAACAAAATTTCCCCTGGTCTCTGGGTAGTGAGAATCGGACGTATGTGTGTATTGTTGCACACATAAAAATTCCCTTGGCAGTTGAACATTTTAAAAAAGTAGCTTAACAGCACTGCCCGGGCAAAATTTTGAGTAAAAATATCTACCCAAGGTATTTCAGGATCCTCGCCGGTGCTATGGAGTTCGTTATCAGTCAGTTATCAGTTATCAGTTGGGGTATCTTCGTTGCACTCCGGACATGTCCATAGGTGCTCAGATCCTCCCCCCAGCATATGCATCAGCGTCCGGTGGCTAATAGTGCCAGTTCTGTGTTGGTTGACGAGGCGCTTTGTTTTCCCGATGTACCTCTCGCGTCTGGCTGTGCCGATTCTTACTCCCAGGTCTTTCATCCTGGAAAGCGATGTGGAATCACTGGCGTCAAAATCCTCTGTTCTCGCCATATCTTTAAGGGCGTTAATGACATCGGCACGATCCATGGGCTGGCCATCTACAGGGGGTGCAGAGCCAGCCAATTTATCAGCTCGTTCATTTCCCTCGACTCCCGCATGTCCCGGGACGAAGATGAAGGTGACTTTGCGGACAACAGACTTCCGCAGCGACTCAGTCCACTGTCTACGTACAGATCCAGCTTCGACCTTCTGAATCATGCTCATTGAATCACTTAGTACACACACGTTGGTATAATGCTGTGATTCCAGCCATATGAAAGCCTGTGTAACTGCCATCACCTCCATCGTCATGCTGCTCGTGGTCATAGAGTGGGCACCACTGGATTCTTGAACGGTTCGGCCCGCTGAACGGGCTGTAAATGCCCACGCACTTCTCTGCTGCTTTACAACAGATCCATCTGTATAGATGAGCACTTCGGGGCTATCTGAGTGATCATAGATGAGCGCGTTAACCTCTGCATTGACAGCGGCAGGGTTCTGCTCTCTGCACCGTCTGTCGAGTGTGATAATGCAGGAGAAGGTACACTTAAAAGCTGGAGGCACCGGCACCCATTCCTTGCCGGGGTTGATACTGGTAAGACTGCAGACCTGTCCGACGACATCTTCCGCCCGACCCATCCATGATTTGCCCCTCTTTAGCCTGTCACCCTTTTCTCTGAATACAGCGTCATGCAGAGGGTGCTGCTCATCTGCACTTATTTTTAAGTATGCACGAGCTCTCCAGATCTTGATCCTGTGTTCCATTGTCGGGAAGTCAAGGAGGTATCTCATTGCTACACAGCTGGTGTCTCTCGTGCAGCCCAAAATGATGCGCATGGCTTCGTTTTGTACCTTTTCAAGTCTTCCAATCTGTGTAGGGCTGACAGTGAGGATGGCCAGGGCATACTCGATGCGTGAAAGCACAAGTCCTTGGAACAGAAGTAATAGCAGTCTTGCTCGATATTGGCAGTCGCCATGACTCTCATTGCTGCCAAACCTTTTCGAGCCTTCGTTATGACATAGTCGACATGATCTTTGAAGGACAGGCTACGATCAAGCCTCACGCCAAGATATGTCATTGACTGGGTTCTACTCAGAATGCTCCCATCCATTCTTACTGCCGGCAGGTCTGTTTTCACAATATGGTTGTTTAGTGAGAACCATGTAACCGTTGCCTTTGCAGGGTTGACAAGGGCATCGGCATCAGCACTCATGGTATGGAGTTCGTGCACTAAGCTGAGATTCTCCGGACTCAGGCTTGAGTTAGGAGTAGAACAGAGCACTTATGGTTTACACCCATGTGCCGTGATGTTGATCCGTTAACTAAACTAACCTTCATCAGTATAGATAATATAAATAGATAATTACATTGCCTTGGGACAAACTTGTGAATAAATTGTTGTACCTCTCATTCAGTACTGTTTGCCGGCCAATCCCTGCACTCCTGATCCAATATGATTATAACCCCGCATGGGTCTGACTTTTCCTCTGGTATTCTGACCCACTCCTCTCTTTTCCCAGTGTCCTCAAACATAAACACTTCTCTGATTTTATCCTTTCTGCCTTAGCCACTCATAATTTTCCTGTTATGAGCCTGTGGCCCTTAGTTAAATGATAAGAACTAAAATAACAATAACAAGATTGATCAAATCTATATGATAAAAATTAAAACATCAATAAGAAGAGTGGACAACTCTATGCAACAGTTATAACAACAATAAGAAGAGTGGACAACTCTATACAACAGTTACAACAACAATAAGAAGAGTGGACAACTCTATGCAACAGTTATAACAACAACAACAATAAGAAGAGCGGATGACTCTATACAACAGTTACAACAACAACAATAAGAAGAGTGGATGACGGATGACTCTATACAACAGTTACACCAACAACAATAAGAAGAGTGGATGACTCTATACAACAGTTACAACAACAACAACAATAAGAAGAGTGGATGACTCTATACAACAGTTACAACAACAACAATAAGAAGAGTGGATGACTCTATACAACAGTTACAACAACAACAATAAGAAGAGTGGATGACTATACAACATTTACAACAACAACAACAATAAGAAGAGCGGATGACGGATGACTCTATACAACAGTTACAACAACAACAATAAGAAGAGTGGATGACTCTATACATTAGTTACAACAACAACAACAATAAGAAGAGTGGATGACTCTATACAACAGTTACAACAACAACAACAATAAGAAGAGTGGATGACTCTATACAACAGTAACAACAACAATAAGAAGAGTGGATGACTCTATACAACAGTTTCAACAACAACAACAATAAGAAGAGTGGATGACTCTATACAACAGTTACAACAACAACAACAATAAGAAGAGTGGATGACTCTATACAACAGTAACAACAACAATAAGAAGAGTGGATGACTCTATACAACAGTTACAACAACAACAACAATAAGAAGAGTGGATGACTCTATACAACATTTACAACAACAACAAGAAGAAGAGTGGATGGCTATACAACATTTACAACAACAACAATAAGAAGAGTGGACGACTCTATACAACAGTTACAACAACAACAATAAGAAGAGCAGATGACTATATACAACAGTTACAACAACAACAACAATAAGAAGAGTGGATGACTCTATACAACAGTTACAACAACAACAATAAGAAGAGTGGATGACTCTATACAACAGTTACAACAACAACAACAATAAGAAGAGTGGATGACTCTATACAACAACAACAATAAGAAGAGTGCATGACTCTATACAACAGTTACAACAACAATAAGAAGAGTGGATTACTCTATACAACAGTTACAACAACAATAAGAAGAGTGGATGACTCTATACAACAGTTACAACAACAACAATAAGAAGAGTGGATGACTCTATACAACAGTTACAACAACAACAACAATAAGAAGAGTGGATGACTCTATACAACAACAACAATAAGAAGAGTGGATGACTCTATACAACAGTTACAACAACAACAATAAGAAGAGTGGATGACTCTATACAACAGTTACAACAACAACAATAAGAAGAGCAGATGACTCTATACAACAGTTACAACAACAACAATAATAAGAAGAGTGGATGACTCTATACAACAACAACAATAAGAAGAGTGGATGACTCTATACAACAGTTACAACAACAGCAATAAGAAGAGTGGATGACTATACAACAGTTACAACAACAACAACAATAAGAAGAGTGGATGACTCTATACAACAGTTACAACAACAGCAATAAGAAGAGTGGATAACAACAGTTACAACAACAACAACAATAAGAAGAGTGGATGACTCTATACAACAGTTACAACAACAACAATAAGAAGAGCAGATGACTCTATACAACAGTTACAACAACAACAACAATAAGAAGAGTAGATGACTCTATACAACAGTTACAATAACAACAATAAGAAGAGTGGATGGCTATACAACATTTACAACAACAACAATAAGAAGAGTGGATGACTCTATACAACAGTTGCAACAACAACAATAAGAAGAGTGGATGACTCTATACAACAGTTACAACAACAACAACAATAAGAAGAGTGGATGACTCTATACATCAGTTACAACAACAACAACAATAAGAAGAGTGGATGACTATACAACAGTTACAACAACAACAATAAGAAGAGTGGACACCTCTATACAAGTTACAACAACAACAAATGAAGAGTAGCTGACTATATACAACAGTTATAACAATAACAATAAGAAGAGCGGATGACTCTATACCACAGTTACAACAACAACAAAATAAGAGTGGATGACTCTATACAACAGTTACAACAACAACAAAAGAAGAGTGAATGACTCTATACAACAGTTACAACAACATCAAAAGAAGAGTAGCTAACTCTATAATAAGTTACAACAACAAAAGAAAAGTGGAAAACACTATTCAACAGTTGCATCAACAAAAGAGGAGTGGACAACACTATACAACAGTTACAACAACAACAACATGAGTGATCGACTCTATACAACAGTTAAAACAACAACAATAACACGAGTGATCGACTCTATACAACAGTTACAACAACAACAATAACACAAGTGATCAACTATAAAACAGTTACAACAATAACACGGTGATCAACTATACAACAGTTGCAATAACAACAATAACACAAGTGATCGACTATACAACAGTTACAACAACAACAACAACAATAACACGAGTGATCAACTATACAACAGTTACAACAACAACAAGAACAATAACACGAGTGATCACTCTATAAACAGTTACAACAACAACAATAACACGAGTAATCAACTCTATACAGCAGTTACAACAACAATAAGAAGAGTGGGCAACTCTATACAACAGTTACAGCAACAACAATAACAAAAGTGATCAACTCTATACAAAAGTTACAACAACAACAATAACATGAGTGACTGACTCTATACAACAGTTACAGCAACAACAATAACACGAGTGATCAACTCTATACAACAGTTACAACAACAACAGCAAGGGTGAGACTGGAAAGAAATCTCACCTGATTCAGAATGAATGAGTAAGGATACTCATCTCTTAAACTCTCAGTGACATACGCACCAACACCTGACCCTGTCCCTCCGGCCAAACTTAAGAGATTCATGAAACCCCCCAAGCGATCACACTGCTCTGCTTCCTTCCTAACCAGGTTCATAATTTCCTCGTGTGACTGCGGCCCATGGATGCAAAAGCCGTGGGCCCAATTATTTCCCGACCCTCGTTTCTGGCAAAACCATCTATCAGGATACGCCCACTTGTCACTTTTCTTGGCCAACTGTAGAGTTTGTGTAATCGCCTTGGTTTCCATGTCTACTAAAATAGCTCGGGCTTTCGGCACACCTGTGGACCCATCGCGGCTTCCAAGTTCTGATTTAGTAAAAAATGTTTCAGTGGAGCTGTCAACGTAGTCCGAGTTCTCCTTGCTTCCAACACCAGTAGGCTTGGCACATATGTCATCGATGATAGTGGAAAAGAACTGGGCCCCAACCTGATTACCGCACTGGCCTAGTTGTAAAGTGATCACTGACATGATTCTGAAATAATACGAAAAATATTTAATAGATCAATGTTTGAAACTGACGGGGTCTAAGGATTAGAGGGTTAGTGAATGCAGGAACACAATTCCATATATCGAGTTCAGAGTAAGCTGCATGTAATTTGACAGCAGTCTGCCTTGCGTTGGTTTTCATAATGGTATTGTCAAAGACTGCAACATAAGGGCCGGAGGTCTGCCTCAAGATAGAACACCACCGGGGAGAGTGGTCAACCTCAAATAGATAGCGGTGATACAGTGCCCCGATATAAGGGCGGGGTAGGTGATAGAATGGGGGACTATTAACTAGTTCTCTCAAGAGACACGGAGACGTTGAACAGATAGCTAGCACTCTGGAATCACGCATACGGGATCGCCACGATTGCCACTCAACCAAAGACAGCTAATGTCAGCGTGCCAAGTGGAACGGCACGCAGAAAGCCGAAGGACACATCAAGGTCCTTCCGCGTGGTGTGTGACCACGCGAGCCAACTAGTCAGACTGGGGACTGACATTGTAGGGAGCACCTCGTGTAGCGTTGATAGGAGTTTTGTGTAGCCAAATAGATAGAAATAGCATTAGAGTTTAGAAAACTAGTGATAGGCAATGCTGTGGCTTTGTGTGTGGTTTGATAGCGACTGTTATATACTTGTAAAGAGCCAACGGCAATAAAATGTACCATTTATTTCCTCTCACACGACTTGCAAGTTTTTTGTGTGGTGTGGGAGAAGTAATCCGATGATGCCTGACACATGAGTTGTTGACAGGCAAGGATTAATGTGGTGTCAGAAGTGTGGCTTGGACGAAAGTTCAAGCTAATACACCGACCCACGGCTCTTGACTAAGGTTACAAATAGTGAAGTAGTGAATTTAATTTGTGTCAGTGACGATGACGTGTGCAGACTAGGACAAGTTGCGAGCTAAACTGTGCCTATCGTGACGAAATAATGCTTATTTGTGTTTATTAAGATATTATTTACTTAAATCATGTGTTCTTCAAAGTTGTAAGTATTGATATTATTATTTTCTTTATTTATTCATGTAATTATTCATGTAATTATTTGTATATTTATGAATAACTATCAAAAATGATTCTTGGCGGAGCGATACACAGCCAGCAACATTATCGATTTTTGGAAGCTAAAAATAGCGCTGCGCCTCTGACGTGTTACGATTGACCAGCGGTTGTTCCACGCCATTGGCATTCAGCATCTGAATGTTTACAACTCGGTAAGCTGCTGCCCGCCTGAATCGTTGCTTTATATTACCTATTATTTGTTTATTTGAGTTAGTAATTGAATATATTTGTTTATTTAAACAATATTAATATATTTTTATTTATCTCAAAGCAGTTATTGAATTTTTTTTTCGTACTTTTTCTTGTGTTTACCGTCACGAGGGCACTACTTTCGGCCATGCAAATTAGACTTGGTCTGCACAACACTTGCATAGATTAAATTAGGTTAGTGACGAAAGGCATAAAAAAGTTAGAACGAAGACAGGACATTGACAATTTAATATTAAGTTAACTATATTCTTTTTTTTTTGTGGGCATGTCATGGTGATGTATCAAATTGTCGAATAATATGTCAGGTTACTATTTGTTAATTGTTGCTGCTCTGTAAACCAGGGTGAACAACAGCTGAATAGAAGATTCGTGTGTGTGCGAAGTACCAAACAGGTGACCTAATTAGAAAACTCGTGTCTGTGCCGAAGTGGCAAAGAAGGTGACCTGCGTTACCGGAGTGTGTTCCCTGATTCTCGGGAACATTAAGTTGAGTATACTCAATATTTTTGGCATGCAATGTGATTAATAGTGCATCTCTTTTTTCAGCTTGTGATGCATTAGCATACTTTTGTGCTCTTGTTTTGTTTTTTCAGGATTAAATTTTTCAGGGCATATACAAAGAGTACAATTTGCAGTGCTCAGATATTAACAAACATAACATATCAAAGAAAAATAAGTGAATAAAGAGTTCAGTGTAGGTCAACGCCAGCTATTTACCTAACATCATGGCTACTTTAGCTGATTTCGTAAAAGCAGGCAAAGAAATGCAATACACAGGTAAAGAGCTAGAAGAATATGCTGATAAGAAATTTAAAGAAGCAAAGGATGCAGAAAGAGATGAACGCGCTCAAGAAAGACAACACCTAAAGGAGATTGCAGAACTAGCTGAGATAACAAAACAAAAACAGCTAGAAGATGACAAGCAGATTAAACAACAGTTAGAACATGATAAGGAATTAAAGCTAAAGCAATTAGATCAAGAGAAAGAATTAAAGCAAAAGCAATTAGATCCAGGAGAGAGAACTAAAGCAAAAAGAGATAGATGAAATGGCAAGAGTTAAGGAAAAACAAATTCAAGTAGAATCAGAGACACAGTTAAAGATGAAAGGTATGGATGTAGACTCACACGCAGAAATCTCTGCCACTAAACTAAAAAGTCAACAAGAAGAAAATAAGTTCAACAAATACAAGAATATTATCAAACCATATTGTAAAGAAGATTCCATATCAGCCTGGACAGAAAATGTCGAGTATCAGTTTAAATATCATCAAGTTCCAATAGAGATGTGGGCTATGATTTATATGAAGAACCTGAGTGGTGAGCCCCTTAAAGTGATAGAATCTATACCATCTGATCTTAGATCTAACTATCAATACATACATGATAGGATAATGCAACACTTTTTACTTGATGCCCCTGGGTATCAGGTTCAGTTCTCAAATTTAAAACCTAAACCTAGTGAGACTTTCATTGATTACGTCTCAAATGTTCAGAGTGTACTAGATAGGTGGCTTAAAGCAGCTAACATAGGAAAAGACTTTGATAGACTGAAAAATTTAATAGCCATGGATAAAGTCATATCCACTATACCATCTCCTTTTGCTAAATTTTTGCAGCAGTCAGACATTGAGAACATAGAGCAGTTCGAAAAGAAAGGATCTGCATATTTTTCTTCTAACAGAGATATTTTCAAGACCTCAAATGACTCTGAAGTGGTTTCTTTTGTGAAAGACCAACCTAAAAATTATCAGAGTAAGAGAAAACCCTTTCAGAAAATCGACCAGAAAGATAGGAAAGTGTCAAAATGTATTTACTGTCAACTTTTGCATGACACTTATTCTATGTGTGACAAATCGCCAAATTATCCGGCGCATCTTGAAAATGTTATTAAGAAGCAACAAAACAAAAGATCTGCATACAGGCGTGCAATCAAATGCTTCTTTTGTTCCAGCTACGGCCATTATTCAAATAAGTGCCTGGGCCGCCAACGTATGAAAGCCAACAATGCTATTTTGATTGATACATCTTCTGATAGTGGTAGTGAGACTGAGTGTGAGATTGAAAATGTATTACCTTTCAAGCAATCTGAAGATGTCTGTTGTGTGAACGATGTATTAAGCTTTGACAATTGTGTCCAATGTCACCAATTTCATGCAGACGGAAAATTAGAATGTGGGCATTTTGTAACATCCTCCGTAGAGAATGCAAATGCAGTTATAGCCTCCAGAGGCAATCTATTGTTTCACTCTGCAATGGTCAATGATAAGCCATGCCGATGTTTGCTTGACAGTGGGAGCTCTATTATTGGTGTGAAAAAGGAACTTGTTAATCCAAAGGATTATACTGGTGACTCTGTAAAATGCCGGACTTTTTCTGGTAATATAGAAACCTATCCTCTGGCAAGAGCCCATATAAACACCCCGTTCCTTTCTGGTACCTTTACTTGTGCAATACTAGACAACCCTTGTGCTGAGTTAATTCTTGGGTGTCTACCCCAGCTAAGGCACTGTACAGATGAAGAAATATCTGTCTGGGAGGAGAAGAATGGTTTCACTCCAGTGAACAGTGCAGATATCTTCGGACATCACAGTCCTAACAAAGGTGCTAGACCCATAACACTTGAAACTGATCAATACGTAATGGTGCTACTAACAGACAAGCATAATAAAATGTTAACTTCATGGCAAGGGCCTTTCAAGGTGATACAACAACTTTCAGATGTTGACTATGAAATATCAATAAACGGACACTTAAAGATATTCCATGTCAACATGCTGAAACCTTACTTTTCACGACAAGAGACAGAAGTAGAGACAGACGAACACAGTGCACCCACATCTAGTGATCAGACGACAGACAGTACACAACGCAACTACACTAGTTAGCGAGACTGGCAAATCCGACGATATCCATACACCTAGTGAGCTTACAGAATACGCACTTAGCACCACCACCGTACTGAATCAGGTAGACGACGACGGAATGGAACTACCTGTTCCCATTGTAGACAAGACTGCGACAATGGATAGCATACAGATAGAACAGGGACTAACAGACAGTCAACGACGACAATTAGTACAATTAGTGACAGAGTACAAAGACATATTTTCTGACATTCCAGGTAGGACGGACAGAATCGAGCACTCCATTCTTCTTTCGGACTCTAAGCCTATTAAATGCAGGCCGTACTCTATCCCACTCAGCTATAGAGAAAGTCTAAATAAGGAAATTCTTAATTTAGAAGCTAGTGGGATCATCCAGAAATCTACATCTGAGTACTCCTTTCCAATCGTCCTAGTTAAGAAAAAAGACTCCACAATTCGTCTGTGTGTGGACTATCGAAAACTCAACAACGTCACTAAGATCGACGCAGAACCAATTCCTTCCTGCGAAGATCTTATCCTTGACATGTCCACCTCCAAAATCTTTTCTAAATTAGATCTTACTAAGGGATATTGGCAGGTCCCTATGCAGACTCAATCCATTCATCTTACTGCTTTTTCAACTCCTTTAGGACTTTACGAGTGGCGTTTTCTTCCTTTCGGACTTCGAAATGCTCCTGCCACTTTCGTACGCTTAACTAGAGATCTACTGCATGGAGTGACGAATACAGTGACTTATATAGATGATATATGTGTCCATACTGATGACTGGACAACACACTTACTGAAACTAAGACATGTCTTTGATAGGTTGCGACTCTTCGGTCTCACTGTCAAACCGAGCAAAGTTGAATTGGGCCTAAAAGAAATTGACTTTTTGGGTCATGTCATTTCACAAGGTCAACTTAAGACTGACAATAGAATTATTACAAAAATTATGAATCTGACCATGCCTACCACAAAGAAGCAGGTCAGAAGCCTTTTGGGGTTAGTAAATTACTATAGCAAATTCATACCAAATTTAGCGGAAATTACAAGTGTATTTTCCAATGTTTTAAAAGCATCTGTAAAATTGGATGTCAAAGATGCATTATTAATTTCTGCATTGTCAAAATTGAAAATCCTGTTTAGTAATGTACCAATCCTCCGCTTGCCTAATCCTAGGCTCGTTTATTATCTTAGGACAGATGCCAGCAGAATCTCCATCGCTGCAGTACTAGGCCAATTTTATGATGGCATCTTCCACCCGATTTGCTACGTGAGCCGTAAGATCACACCTGCTGAGTCCAGATATTCCATATCAGAGTTGGAAGCCCTAAGCGTCATCTATGCGGTGAGGAAGCTCCATCGATTTCTGGCGGGTGTTCACTTCATTGTCCAGACTGACAACTCCCCAATCACGGTCATACAAAGTGGTGTGCATCGGAATGACCGGATATACAGGTGGTCGCTTATTCTACAAAACTATACTTTTAGTATAGAGCATATTAAGGGTAAGGACAACATTCTGGCTGATACCCTCAGTCGACCATCTGAGGTAAAAATACCAGAGATTCCACATAAGAGTGTAGAGTAATAGAGTAGTAGTACATTAGAATATTCTATTTGAAATGTTTATACGAATACATAAATATTACGTGCTGAACTATGTACTAAGAACAGTGATCTACCATGTGTCCGTAGACATCAAAAGAACAACTGTGCTCCGAATAACAAATATATCACCGTGTGAACTGGAACAGCTCGTTATTTACTAAGCTCCATATGTGTTTCCGGTGAATCATTTGTGTTAAGCAGAGAAAAACAGTGTCAGAACAGTGCCATAAATACAGACACGAAAAATACTGGTCTACGACACAAGCAAACTCTACAGGTGCAATACCCATAGGACACAAGTATGACTGTGTAATGTATTTAAAATACCCAGGACAAGTGTAATTATAAAATATGCCAATGAAAGCAATTTCTGAACATTTGGGCAACAACTAACCTGGGGTATTTGAATACCATGTATATAATACTTATTGTGATATGTATTATAACGTTTTAATAGTAGTGATAAATTATAGGTAGAATAGGTAACTTTAATTTACATTTAGAGTTAGGAAATAAATAGTTTTCATTTTTTTTAGTAGTTTACATAAATCATTATTTTACCCACTTACTTACCTTAAATGTAGAAGAGATAGTAGTTTATATAGGAATAGTACCATTTAGTTTATTACATTCAACTTTGTTTCATTTCAGTTGATTTCATTCCATCTTAATGAACCATTCCATTTAACAAACGTGATCAGTTAATTATTATGATTAATTTACACCATAATAGGATAAAAATATTAGACAATTAAATATACGTCATTTACACCATTTAGACTAAGAATATCAATCATATAGTTTCTCATTTAAAAACATCAGTTATAATTTTTTCATATCTCAAATTACCCATGTTAGAAAGGTACATAATTCATTAGATTTTACATTACCCATTTCACAAAGGTACATAACTCATCTCACATCAACTTCATTTTAAATAAGTTAGATTACATCCCTTAAATTAGATAAATATTAGGATTAATGGAAGCATATCTTAGCATTAATGTGACAAAATAGATTAAAATAGTTAACACATTAAATACACATTTATAGTAGTAGTATTAGTATGTCAGTAGTTAGAGTATTATTACAGTAAAATATAGTTGGTCATAAGACCAAGGGTATAAACCATCAACCCTTTGCTCTTACATGTAAATATGTTGTATATACATGACTCGTGCAGCGATTTACGCACAGTCATTCAGCTCAACTTTCTCAAACTGAGCCAAACGTGTACAGTGTCACTCCAAGGTTTTTAAATAATTGGGAGGGTGAAAGATGTGTGACAGAAGTGTGAAAGTGAGAGCGAATGTAAATTATACAAGAGAGAGAGAGATCGGTCAGCGGATTTTCTGCTGCTCAACGCGACTTTTTATATGTTGTCTGCGTCAAGTGTTTGCTTTCAATGTTGGAAGTGTGCTGTGATGGATGTGTTGTGTGTAGTTTAGTTTAGATCTTAGAAAAAGTATTTTAAGTCTCATAAGACGGAAATGTAGTCACTAATTAGTGTTATACACTTGTTTGTGACCGCATTCAACCGAATTATGGCACTTGAAAACTAACTTACATACACATGATAGTTAGATACACATGTTAGAAGGTAGATTATATTATTAATTACATCCAAACACGCAAACAACCAGAAAAACAAACATATAAATTGCATACATATTTTATAGATCAAAGGGAGATAACTCCGGGTCAGGGGACATAATAGACAACGAAACGCTAACTTAACAGTGAAATATAACTTTACACGCGGAAGCGAGATAGGTAAAGCCTGTCGCACACAGCTTGGGTAATGGTTGTTTAATATTATATGGGGGACATGAAGCAATTCATGTGTTGACCCTAAGAAAGTCAACTTTGTATGGGTAGTGAGTTAATTTACTATTTGAGGGCAGGTCTTATAAGACAACGGTCCGGTTCAGACATACCTCTAATTAATATAATATTGCGATTGAGAATAGGGCTCACGCCAACCAGACAAGTTTGTGGCGATTGCCAGTAGCCAAGTAAAGTGATACTACATTGTGACAATAGTCAGTAGAAGTCTATGGAGTTACCCAAAGCCAGGTTATCTACAGTCTTTGACAAAAATTAGATACACTAATTTTTTAGAAACCTCTTGCGTCACAACCAATGACGCAAAGTTGATGACGCAACACAGGAGGGGAGGGTGTGTGTCAAAGACTGCAACATAAGGGCCGGAGGTCTGCCTCAAGATAGAACACCACCGGGAAGAGTGGTCAACCTCAAATAGATAGCGGTGATACAGTGCCCCGATATAAGGGCGGGGTAGGTGATAGAATGGGGGACTATTAACTAGTTCTCTCAAGAGACACGGAGACGTTGAACAGATAGCTAGCACTCTGGAATCACGCATACGGGATCGCCACGATTGCCACTCAACCAAAGACAGCTAATGTCAGCGTGCCAAGTGGAACGGCACGCAGAAAGCCGAAGGACACATCAAGGTCCTTCCGCGTGGTGTGTGACCACGCGAGCCAACTAGTCAGACTGGGGACTGACATTGTAGGGAGCACCTCGTGTAGCGTTGATAGGAGTTTTGTGTAGCCAAATAGATAGAAATAGCATTAGAGTTTAGAAAACTAGTGATAGGCAATGCTGTGGCTTTGTGTGTGGTTTGATAGCGACTGTTATATACTTGTAAAGAGCCAACGCCAATAAAATGTACCATTTATTTCCTCTCACACGACTTGCAAGTTTTTTGTGTGGTGTGGGAGAAGTAATCCGATGATGCCTGACACATGAGTTGTTGACAGGTATGAGTGTCAATAGATGGTCAGAATATCTGGAAGAACTGTATGATGATAGGAGACCAGATGTAAATATTCAAAACAATGGTGAGGGTCCACCAATACTTGCAGCGGAAGTTTAAGATGCACTACATAGCATAAAGAAAGGAAAGGTACCCGGTCCAGGCAACAATACAGTAGAGGAAATAGAGGCTCTCGGTGATTTTGGAATAGAAATATTGAAAACATTTCTAAAAGACATGTACACTAGTGGGTACATTCCTAGTGGCCTATTAAAATCCATCTTTATAGCTCTGTCAAAGAAACCAGGCACTTTAGAATGCGAAGAGCATCGCACAATAAGTCTTATGAGACACATGACAAAGCTGTTACTCAGAATCATTATGAAAAGAATAAGAAACAAGATTAAACCAGAAATTGGTGATGAACAATGTGGATTTGTGGAGGGAAAGGGCACAAACAAGGCTATATATATTCTCAGAACACTAATAGAAAGAGCCATAGAAGTAAAAACAGATCTGTACTTATGCTTCATAGATTACACAAAAGAATTTGATAATGTGAAGCATGAAGAAATAATACAATTACTAGGGCAGCTGAACATTGACAGCACAGATCTGCAAATAATAAAGAACATATATTGGCAGCAATCAGCAGCCATAAGAATCAACAACCTTGTAGGAATATTTCAGTGTATAAAGAAGGGTGTCAGACAAGGTTGTGTATTGTCTCTTGATTTGTTCTCATTGTACAGTGAATATATAATGAGATTTACAGAAAATATACCAGGGATCCTGGTTGGTGGACATAATATAAATAACTTACGTTATGCTGACGACACCGTCTCTTAATAGCAACAAGGCAGAACGATCTACTGGCAATGATAGATACAGTGGTTGTGGAGAGTGAAAGAATGGGCCTTAGTTTGAATAATAGAATGAAAGAAGTCATGGTAATATCAAAGAAACATTATGCCTAAATGTACAATTAAAGTACAGGACGTTATTTTGGGGCAAGTGCAGAAATTCAGATATCTAGGCACATGGATAACATCAGACGGAAGATGCATCACTGAGATAAAGAGCAATATAGGACAAGCAAAATCTGCATTCTATCAAATGAAGAATGTTTTGTGCAATAAGTCACTGTCCTTAATAAAAGTCAGAAAAAGAGTTCTTGTATGTTACAGAGCCCCGGGAAGGTTAACCCGGTCAACAAATGCCCACAGAAGTCGGATATGTCGGCCTAACGGCGCAAGAATGCAGCTCTGCTGTAAACAGGCACAACGCAATCACGCCCAAAAAAAAAAAAACTCTGAATGAACGCAGAAGAAGAAGAAGAAGTATGTTACAGAGAACCAGTTTTCACATATGGCTGCAAGTCCTGGACAATTAGTAAACAGGCAAAAAAATCCATGGAAGCCTTGGAGATGTGGTTTTATAGAAGAATGCTGAAAATTAATTGGACAGCAAAAAAGAGCAATCAGGGCGTTTTAAGGGAAGCTGAGTCATAAAGACAACTTATCACAAACATCAGAAAGAGGCAGTCATCGTTTTTTTTGGCCACGTTATGAGAAGACTAAGACTGGAAAATGTGTCAACCGGAAAGAGAGATAGAGGAAGACAGCATGAAAAGATTATTTATTGAGAGTCTTGTGTCATGACACGAAAGGGAGTCAACACATGAATTGATCCATGACATAGGAGATCGTAATTTGTTGAGAGGCATGATTGCCCACGCCTGCTGGCAAGGCACCGGATGATGATGATGATGAGTGTCGGTCATTCAGAAATCAATGCCAAACAACAATGTAAACTTGCCCAAAAAAACCACAAATGACAAACAGTAAAACAAAATCAAAATGTTGGGGTTGATTGGTTGAGTGTTTCGAACGGGGGTAAGCGGGCTTACGAATCGCGTCCGTAGGGCCTTAGCCACGGAGACCGGCCTGTATTAATTACATGTTTTATTATTGCTAACAGATGTACATTTATTAGAGTAATCCAGAAATCTTTCACTTGACCGGTCAACTTGTTCAAACATAACTCCCAGACCTGCTTCTTCTATTCCTGTTTTTTAATCATCTTTCAAAACAATATAATCATATAGTACAATAAAATAATAAATACATTTTCTAGAGTACTAGTAATGTTAATAATTTTTAATTATTATTAAAAAGACATATATAATAAATTATAATTCTGTTTTTATATTACAAAATACAAAATGTGGTTTGATGCGGTTTAACTTTTTTTCCGTGCCTTTATAACTTGTAGTTTTATACAGTAGTCAGTAGAAGATGGCTGCCAGTACGAAGGTGATCCTTGCTACAGGAGCAGTCGTTAACAGACTGAAGCTAAAACCTGCTGCAAACTGCTACAGTGTAGTAAGAAATGTACGTTTGTGTAACAATTTATATCCGTGTGCTTGTTTAGTTTTGTTTTCGAAATCAATATCTTGCGCCACATATATTGAAAAGCAGAAGATCAAATGGTTTGGCCATCTCGTTGGAATTCTGAGAATTCAATATAATATAGGAAGTGTCTATTCATAGGGCACTATGTATAAACAAAGTGTCTATTCATAGGGCACTACGTGATTTGCCAAGTCACGTGACTTATCGTCAGTTTGTGGCTATATTACATATTTTCGTTGATTAGAAAATGTGTCGTCAGTAGCATAGTTGATAGTGCGCCCGCCTGATAAGCAGGAGCTCAATGTTCGTTTCCTTGCTGGATAATTTTTTTTTTTTTAATTGTTCAGCAATTAATTGGATAAAAGTCAAATGTCAATCGTTCGTTTCCTTGCCGGACAATTTTTTTTTTAATTGTTCAGCAATTAATTGGGTGAAAGTCAATCCTTTATCTCTTTGGGTATTTAGAATTGTGTTGTTTAAAGTGAGTGTAAGTTAGTTAGTCTTTCTTCTTGAGCCCTGACTTTACTGGACTTAGGTATCAGTACAGAGCAGGGTAGGTGGTCGCTTCTATAATCCCCAAGGACACTCCATTTTATGTCTGATGCCGCCTCTTTTGATACAAGTGCCAGGTCGATGGCCGTGTCAGGGTGCCCCGGTCTCATTGCCTGCCTAGTTGGTGTCCCATCATTTAGACAGACAACATCCGTCTCAAGGGAGGCCTCAGCCCTGCCTGTTCTCTCCCGACCTGTCCCACTCTTTGGAGCGTGCACTGAAGTAACCACATAACATAACAGATAGGTAAATGAAGAACAAGTTCATTCCCTGCACCTCTTTACTCTCCTGACCCCAACCACTCATATCCAGTATTGAATGCTGTAAACCGTCCTTGACCACCAGAGCCTGTCCATGTCTTCCCTGCCCAGTTGGGTTGATGTAACATGTATAGCCAGGCACTTAAAAGAGTTCGTATTCAGTTCCTGTAACATCAGGACATCAAAATCGTAGACCAGTTTCTCCAGTATTTGTCCTCGTTGCTTTGCACTACGGCAATTCCAATACCCAACCCGTCCCTTTTCCTTCCCCCCTCTCCCCTACCTCTTCTCCCCGCTGGCTGTTGTCAAAGGTATCGAGCACAAAGCACGTACTCCGTTGCTTCGGTGATAATTCTTTGTATTATTCATAGTTGGTTAGGTAGGTGGGTAGTTAGACACGAAAGTGGTTAAGTGGGCAGGTAGGTGGGTTGTTAGACAGATAGATGGTTAGATAGGCAGAATATGTGGGTAGGTAGACAGGTAGGTAGTTAAGTAAGCAGGTATGTGGATAGCTAGGCAGGTAGGTGGATGAGTAGGTACGCAGGTAGATGGGTAGTTAGATCCAACCCGACACTCGCTCGTCGATCATCTGTGTTCCACTATGCCAATTCATACATCTCTTTCAACCTCTCCCTGCAATACTCTGAACAGGCAGGTTGACCAGCCGAGCGACCGAGAGAGAGAGTCAGTCAGAGATACAGACAAATAAACAACGGATATACAAACTGGCAGACAGACAGCAGACAGATAGAGAGTCAGACACACGCATACATACACACAGAGAGTCAACCAGACATACATATGCATATGGAAAGACAGTCAGACAGTTTGTTAGACAGAGATTCAGATAGACATATATACAAATGGAAAGATACAAATAGACTGATAGAGAACAAGAAATCAGGCAGGCTGTCAGACGAACGGACAGACAGAGAGACATCCAGACAGGTGGACAAATAGAGAGGCATACAGACAGGCGGACATATAGAGAGGCATACAGACAGGCGGACATATAGAGAGGCATACAGACATCTCTCTCTCTCTCTCTTCTTCTCTATCTCTCTCCCCCTCTCTCTCTCTCTTTCTTGTCTTTATCACTTTTTTATGTCTTTCAACACATCTTTCTCGTATCTCTGTCTCTCACACTATCTTCATTATCTATCTCTCTCCTCTCTCTTTTCAACCTGCTTCACATATACCAGGTTTTTCTGCACTTTATATGCGTAGCATTTCCTTGTTTATTTGTTAATTCATGAGGCCAGTCAGTCGAAAGCCTGGTGTTTGTATTGCCTAATGACCCTAATCATGTCTCTCTGAGGTGACGCATATTACTGTCAGCTTGGACCAGAATTAACAGGACATAAATAGTAGGAAATAGTAGGTCGGTAACGTAAACAAAGATGGATGCCTGTAAACAGTAAGTGTACAGAAACGCAAGTTAACAATTCTTAAACTCGCCTGATATTTAAACAGCCATACTTCAACTAAGTATAAAGTATCGATTCATAGAGCCCTATGTATAAACAAAGTGTCTATTCATGGGGCCCTATGTATAAACAAAGTGTCTATTCATAGGGCCCTATGTATAAACAAAGTGTCTATTCATAGGGCCCTGTGAATAAACTCTCCCTTCAATATAATATTGAATATTTAAATATTTTGTAATTTAGAGTACCCCATCATGATTTTAAATTTGAGTATTTACAAATGAGACCACCACAGTAGATGGGCCTTGAAATTCAAAATCTAATGGTACCTCAATGATGCCCGTAGGTCAATTCTAAGTGAAGGTATAAGATATTCACATTTTTGTGAAGGTGAGACGAGTTGGATTTCTCATGCTTTTTTTTTTTTTTTTAGCATATCCTTTACAGGACTTAGCTGTCAACACCAGCATCTTTCAGCTGTATGTTGATCTCTTGGCAAGATTACGCTCAGTAGTTTGCCATTGCTTTCTGAGCGGCCGGCTCAGTATCCCGCAAGTCACGAGCGGGGGTCGAACCGCCTCAGCTCTTGCTCCGCTATGAGACTCTGCGTGATAAACGGGATTACAGAGAGAAAGTGTTGTAACCCCACAGCCAGAGAGACCGGCTTTCTCATGCTCCTCACCCGATATTAGAGCTCTCCAGTGTGTCCATTACCTTCACCAGCGGTCTGTGCATGCGAGACGGTCTCAAACGGTCATATGAAAACTGATTTCAAAAATATGTTCCGGGATGCTAAATGATTAAAAAATAGTACAAGTATACAAATAAATTATTATTAATCTTTAAAGTTGTATTCACTTTAACTTTAGTAGTTCAGATTGCACGTATTGAGTGTTACAAAGTGTAGTCTGACCGATATGCCGGCCGATCTTCGCAGAAAATCTGTTTTTCAACCACAATTCGAGCAAGTTTAGACGATGAAACTATACTGATTTAGGGGAAATATTTTATATGGCAATTAAAATTTACATTAAACAAAGACATCTATTGGAACCATCGATTCTGATACGCTGATCATTCCACTGCCTCTATGGGATGCGCTCCCCGGCAGTCGGCAGCTTGCACAGATCCATAAAGCACACTTTATTCACAAACTTCCTGATTCTTAGTTCTATATAATCTTTTAGTTCGTAATGTTTAATAGTTTCTATTATATCACCTAATAATTTTGTGAAAAATAAAAGAATACCCAGCCGGGAATAGAACCTTGGTCTCCCGTGTGACAGGCGGAATGCTTTGGACTACGCTATCGAGGACAATGTTTGTTCTACAAAGATTATTTATATAGTCAAGCCCCTGTTTTGGGTTTCCCATTCACATAGGCACTCATCATGATCGTAACATCTTCGCCTGTTATTCAATCACAATTAAAGCAAGTTTAGCTATGAAACTTTCCAAATTTCTGAAAAATTTGATGCAGAAGTCGAAGATCCATCTACAATTGATGGTTTTCTGTTGAAAGCACCAGAAAAAAAAGTTAATTATGGGTGCCATTTCTATTTTTCTCCGCATGCGAGGTTGTCTCAAACAAATGGGTCATAGGCGGATTATGAAAACTGACTTCAAAAATATGTTCCATCATGTTAATTGATTAAAAATAGTATAAGTATACAAATAAATTATTAATAATCTTTAAACTTGTGTTCTCTTTAACTTTAGTAGGTCAAATTGCACGTTTTGTGTGTTTTGAATATTACGAAGTGAAAGTGTACATGCCATTCTGATCGATATGCGCATGCGCAGTAGCCAAGGCCCATGGCCATTGGTTTCCCCATTCACAAAGGCACATCTTCGCAGAAAAGTTTGTTTCATCCACAAATAAAACATATTGCGATGAAACTTTCCATTTTTTGAATTTGGATGGAGAATTTGAAAATCCATCTAAAATTTATGTATGTCTGTTAACAGCGCCAGAATAGTGATACAAAGTGCACATGCCAGTCTGCTCGATATGCCCAAAGAACAAATTCACATTCTCACAGAAAAGTTTGTTTTCATCCACAAATAAAGCATATATTGCGATGAAACTTTCCAAATGTATGTAAATTTGGATGGAGAATTTGAAAATCTGTCAAATTTATGTGTGTCTATTAACAGCGCCAAAAAAAAATTAATTACGGTAAGTATAAAATATATCTTTATTTACATAAAAGGTCACGATGAATTCAACCAATCGCTGCGCACGGAATATTAGGCAAACCTTTCCTGCAAACCCCAGGATGACGTGTGTTATTGTCACGTGAGATTTGAATGAATGATGTCGAAAGGATGCATGGTCTGGCATAGCAATGTTTCAAGACACAGTGGACTATTGCGGGGTGGCTCCGTACATCACTTCCGTTTTAATTTCGGGTCAAGGCACAATCGAACACGCTAATAAATTATAATGTACATTATGCAACAATCTACAACTTCAACCACTGGCGCTAAGACCAAAGATCTGCTATGCACACTAGAGGACACCCAAGAAGAAAATGATTTTACTACAACAAAGACATTGTACGTGTACAGTCACAAGGGATGACACTGTCCAGTGCCACCCATCGGGCGCTGGAACGTCTCTTATTTGTATACTATTCCTCTTGACGACAAGTGGAAGATGGTGATGATGATGAATGTTTTAAAATGTTTGCATAAATTTGATGCAGCCATTAAGCTGTGCAGAAAAGTCCTGTTGAGTCATTATTCATCAATCTCAGTTAAACTTTAACTATAAAAAAAAAATTGAAGAAAATAGACAACTATCCAGAACCTACAATAAAGAAACAAAGTGATTATTCACAGTTGCGGCTGGTCACCTGACGTACATTTACATCATTGGGCCAATATGTTTGACTATATTATTAATTTTTGTGGAACTGTTATCGTGTCCTGAGTAGCATAGTGGTAAGTATCTCCGCCTGTCAGGTGGGAGACCAGGGTTGGGTTCCCCGCTGGGGAGGCAATTTTTATTTTTATTTTTCAGAAATCAGTTCTATGATATAATTAAAAAAATATTAAACATTACGAACTAAAATATAGAAATGAGAAACTCGAAGCTTGTGAATAAAGTGCTCTATGGATCTGCGGAAGCTACTGGAGGGCGCATCCCCCAGACATCTGCGGTGTGATTGAGTGTTGGAATCGATGGATCCAATAGATGTCTTTGTTTAACATGAATTTTATTTGCCAAATAAAATATCACCCCTGAATTAGCATATCGCAACTAGCATAATCACCTAATTAGGCCCTGCGAGGGATACATTTTACAATAAATAATTTGTGACCGTTATTCAGTAGAGTGCCCATTTTTTTTATCGAAGTGTTTATTCACAGTTGCACTGCACGCGAACTAAACGTCACGTGACCAGCCACAACTGTGAATAACACTCAGTATTATTCGCAGTGCAGCTGCGAATAACGCCTCCCATAAAGAAAATTATCTTGGATTCACCACGATATGCGACATCATATTACTGAAGATGGTGGAGAGCAAGAACTAGAAGCAAGTCAAGAGAGGTAGAGGACTTCCTAGGAAAGACCAGATTACAAGCATGCAAGGATGTTTGCAGCTTGCTTGCCGTGGTTTGGGACACTGACTTACGCTGAGCTGAACAGGGTTACTGAGAATAGGAGATACAGAACGGGCATGGTCGGACAGTTTCATCACCTGTCATCGAACGGAGTTACTTATTGAAAGAATGTTTGCCCTATAATATCTCTGTCTGTCTCTCTCTCTCCCTTTCTCTCTCTCTTCCCTCCCCCCTTTCTCTCTTCCCTCTCCCTTTCTCTCTGTCTGCTCTCCCCCTTTTCTTTCCCCCCTCTCTCTCTTCCATTCCCTTTTGTCTCTCTCTCTTCCCTCCCCCTTTCTCTCTTCCCCCTTTCTCTCTCACTCTCTCTCTCGCCCCTCCCCCTCAGCCTCCCTGTGTTTGAGGAACCAAGTCAAGAGAAGTAGAGGACTTCCTAGGAAGAAGCGTGCCAGGGTGTGTGTAGCTTGCTTGCTGCGGTTTGGGACACCGACTTACGATGAGCTGAATAAAGTTACTGAGAATAGGAGATACAGAAAAGGCATTTTCAACACGTCTTTTCTGGCTGATTTACTTAGTGGAAGAATGCCCTCATCTCCTTGGTCAAGAGAATATTTGTAATATATTCTCCCCCCCCCCCCCCCACCCTCATTTGTCCCATCTTCTCTCATTTCCTCTGTCCCACCTCTTTCCATTTCTGTCCCTCCTGTCTCTTCCTGCCTGTTTTCTCTCACACTCCTACCCTCCCTCTCTGTTTGCCTCCTCCTCTGTCTGTCTGTCTGTCTCTCTTCTCCTTGCTGACCCCTGTGTGTCTTCCTTAGAATGTTATTGGGCAACTAGGAGCTATTATCTGAGAATTGTAGTGGTAGCATTTTCTGAGAGTTCCTGTACTTAGCCAACTCTCTGTTCTATATCATGATGCCCATAATCGGGCACTCTCCCGCTATGTATGCTTCAGCCTCGAAACCACAGGGAACAAGAGGAGCCAGATGAGATGAGATCTGTTCTATTAATCAATTGTTGACTTATTAAACATGTTATTTTGTTATTAAAATACTTCGCCACAGGCATCCTGGTCAAAGTTCTTTGGGAAACCCAAGCCAGAACAAGAGGGTAAAGAACAAGAGCAGGAACAAAGTGTCAGAATAAGGAATGCTGCCAAACGTGATGGGCCATCAACTGCATCAAGGCTTGACTCCTTGAAGAGGAAGGTGTAAGTAATCTATTAAGGCATTTGTGACTATAGTCTTTCATTTATCTCTGTTTGTAGTGGAGCTGTCAGTCAATCATGAATCTCCTCTGTAGTGGGGCTGTCAATGACTCATTTATCTCTATTTGTAGTGTGACTGTCAATCAATCATTTATTTCTATTTGTAGTGTGACTGTCAATCAATCATTTATCTATGTAGTAGGGCTGTCAATTATTTATCTCTGTAATGCAGCTGTCAATGACTCATTTATCTCTATTTGTAGTGGGACTGTCAGTCAATCATTTATCTCTGTAATGGAGATGTCAGTCAATCATTTATCTCTGTGGTGCAGCTGTTAATCTTTTATCTCTGTAGTAGAGCTGTTAATCTTTTATCTCTGTAGTGCAGCTATCAGTCTGTCATTTATCTCTGTAATGCAGCTGTCAATCAGTCATTTTTCTCTGTATTAGAGCTGTCAATTAGTCATTTATCTCTTAGTGCAGCTGTCAATCAGCCCTTTATTGCTTTGTAGTGGAGCTGTCAATCTGTTATCTCTGTTTGTAATTTAACTGTCAATCTTTTATCTCTGATTGCAGTGGAGTGTCAATCTTTTATCTCTGTTTATATTGGAGCTGTCAGTCTTTAATCTCTGTTTGTAGTGGAGCTGTCAATCAGTCATTTATCTCTGTTGTGGGGCTGTCAATGTCATTTATCTGTTTGTAGTGGAGCTGTTAATCAGTCATTTATCTCTGTAGTAGAGCTGTCAATCAGTCATTTATCTCTGTAGTGGAGCAGTTTGTAATCACTGCGTTTGAAACACAGCTGCGGGTGATTTTGCAGCAAACTGCCTTGTATTTGGTTTTTTATAAAAAGGTATGGGTGCCGGTCATTCAGAAAACAGTGACAAACTACTGAACGTAAACTTGCCAAGAGATCACAAGCAGCCAAAAAATGCTGGGGTTGACTGTGACATCTTGTAAAGGATATGCAACTAAGTATGTTTCCAGTGCTTCTTCTGCTGTTCGCTCATAGCTATCTATGTTTTCCCTTCTTTTTTCACTTGGGAGTTCTGATGTCTCCCAAGTCCTCGGTTCCAGCAAACACCACCTCTTTCTCCTGCCCCAAGACCTTTTTAAGCTTTGAATACCCCTTGAAAAAAAAAGATTATAAATTTTACTACAACTCCTTTATTTTCATGTGAGTTAGTACATAATTCTAGTCTTTATATAAATGTGTATCCACAGATCTGTATACCATATTAGAGGATACAAGCCACCTAATGACGTAGAAGAAACGGTTGCCTCTGTGGCTTCCAGCGTTGTTGGTACTGAAGTCAGTCCTTCTTTCAGACTTGATGATCGAGTGGTGAAATTCAAGGTATTTTATAGGAATGTATGATGAAATCTCTGCTTTTAATTAAAATTGCTGTCATGAAACTCAATGGCTCATTATAGTAATCTAATAGGGTCAATCATGGATGTGAGGCGCCATGACAGAACTTCAGGTGTAACTCAACACCAGTGGTAACATAATGTTATAGTTTAATGGAGAATAATAACTTGTAGTCAAGTTGCCCACCAACCAATCTTGCCAAGACTGCCCTGCTGAGTAGTATCTTTACCTACCTGAGCTGTTTGCAGTCTCCTATCCAGTGCAGATCTTGGTAGAATTTGATGCTCCTCTGGAACACTACTTCAACTAGTATACAGATGTGAAATCGCTGACAGTGTTTTCCTATCTCACGATATGCTTGTACATTCCCCACTCACTGTTAAGTAAGCTAAATATTCTCCATACGATGCAGAGACGGTACTGTTGTAACTTTCCTCGTCTAAACCATATGGCTCAAGAGAGCATGCTTTACTACTCATTGTTTAAAGCTGTCCGTGAAGAATAAACTGATCTTGTTGGTTGTCGATGGTCTCCTTTTAAACATTACAAATATGCCTTTCACTTAATTGTTCAGGTTAGATTTCACTGCGACTATTTCTGTACCTACAAATATGTCTGATCCTGGTCGAAGCTTAAGCCTGGGTGTCCCGTTTTTTTTTTTTTTTTTGAAGCTCTTTGTAGCACATGCCGTTTCTCCATGTTTGTCTAATGGCTTGCTGTCCTGTCACTGACCTGAACTTGTAACTTTCGTGTTGTCTGTCTTTGTTAACTACTTCTTATTATGTGTGTTAACTTCTTCTGTGTTTAACTTCTTCTGTCTTTGTTAACTTCTTCTGTCTTTGTTAACTTCTTCTGTCTTTGATAACTTATTCTTAGTCTTTCTTAACTTATTCTGTCTTTCTTAACTTATTCTGTCTTTGTTAACATTTTCTGATCTTATTGTCTGTGAACTCTAATCATATTTTGTTTAAACTCCTTACCTTGACAGCTATCTCTTATACATGTATAAACATATTTACTTACACATTCACACATTCATTCTGTTATGTGACTATCAGGTTAACCCTGGCTGACGTATTATGGTGTGTGCCTCACAGACACAAGGTGCTTGCTTCATTCCCAGCAAAGGGCTGGGAAATTTTCCAAGAGCCGTTGGTATCTAACAATATCAGACGCACTCTTGGGTGGTGAGCTAGGACATACCCTTCTCAGATAAGAGCAAAAGACTTGAACAAGTTGTGCACAGTTAAAAATCCCACGGCAGTTGGAAATTGCAGCGAGTAGGCTGTAAGACTGCGGCTCTGGCAAAGTTGTTGGGTAGATACAGTTCATGACCTTGGATGGAGTCGTATCCAGAGGGAAGTTAGCCTAAAACACATACATGCCGAAGTTGAAAATACTGACCTTTGAGGTGCATAATTACGAGGGAACTTCAAATGAAAACCTTAAAAGCTTGATGGAAATTACAATAACCATGTCATTGTCTTGAAACCTGTCAATATTGTTGTTAAGGATGTCAAGAGTGTTAAACACTCATAGTCTGGCAAGAATGAGACAGCGAGGAGCGACGAGGGGATCTGGCCGACGCTCAACGCTCAGAGGAAAGGTGAGACGGACATATAATCAGATTGCTTGGAACTGTTGGTGTTGAAACTCTTTGCTGGCTGCTGAGGATGGGGACGGAGCGCTTATGGGAATGCCCTGAATGCTGTGATACTGATTCCTAAATCAATCAAGAGTGTTAAGCATGTGACATCACAGTGCAGATGGACAGTTTAAAGATGGCCACCACACTTTTGACATGCACAAAAGAAGAGCAGCATTCCATTACCTGTTTGTTTGATCAGTGAAGTGGTGAAACCTATAGAAATATTTCTTCGGCGAATGAAGGTCCAGTATGGTGATGCATGTCTGTCAGAATTTTTGTCTACATGAATCCAAGCACTTTATCGGTGCTGGAGGACTTGCATTTAATGCCGTGGTGACTACATTGAAAAATGATACATTTGATCGTTACTTTTTCAGAATATATTCACTCCACCTCCTAAAAAAAAAATTAAGGTTTTCATTTGAAGCCGTGATGTCATATGCTTAACACTCTTGACATCCTAAACAACAATATTGACAGGTACAGTAAACTAGCTTATATATAATACTAGCTGACCCGGCCCGGCTTCGCCCAGGCCCTGGCGGGGATCTATCTATCTATCTGTCTGTCTGACCCGGCCCGGCTTCGCCCAGCTAATGGTTGGGAGCATCTCATTTAATTCATATAAGTAGTCATATAAGCTCCCGTTCCCGACTAGACCCTGGTGGGGAGCATCTCATTTAATTTATATAAGTAGTCATATAAGCTCCCGTTCCCGACTATCTATCTATCTATGTTCGGCCCGTTCCCGTTAAAAATATAGATAGAATAGAAGAATAGATAGACTGATAGTAGAAAATATGATTGGAAGAGATCTATCTAAAGTAAACTTACCAAGATATCACGAACAGCCAATAAATGGTGGGCGGAGGGTTGACTGCAGAGTACTGCAAACGATATGCAACTAACTTTCTCTCACAAAAAATTATTTTTTTTTTTTTTTTTTAACGAACGAAAATCTTGATTTTCACAGGCCTGTCCTACATTCTGCCCTTCTTCTCTATTTCCTCTCATACATTCTTTCATTCAACATCTCTTATGAAGCAATTCTTTGACAACAAATTAAAATGCATGAAAAGTAACTTTTAACATGGGCATCATTAATACCCAATGTGGGTGTAATGCGCCATACATATGAGAATGTTAAAAAAAATTAATGCGCTGTTGAAGAAAAATAAAAAGATGAGTTAGAAAATGTTCACTATTTAAATTTAAATTTAAATATTTTTATGAAAACTATGAAAATGCCTTAAAGATTATATCATTATTTATTATAACTCATATGCCTGTAAATAACTGTAGACAAAGAGTTTATAAATCTTTGAAAACAATGCAACAATTTTTATATAAAACTAGCTGACGCGGCCCGGCTTCGCCCAGGTCCTGGAGGGGATCTATCTATCTATCAGTCTGTCTGTCTGCTTGTTTGTCTGTCTGTCTGGCTGACCCGGCCCGGCTTCACCCAGTCCCTGGTGGGGAGCATCCCATTTAATTCATATAAGTAGTCATATAAGCTCTCCCGTTCCCGACTGTCTGTCTGTCTGTCTGTCTGACCCGGCCCGGCTTCACCCAGTCCCTGGTGGGGAGCATCTCATTTAATTCATATACGTAGTCATATAAGCTCTCCCGTTCCCGACTATCTGTCTGTCTGTCCCGGCCCGGCTTCACCCAGTCCCTGGTGGGGAGCATCTCATTTAATTCATATACGTAGTCATATAAGCTCTCCCGTTCCCGACTGTCTGTCTGTCTGACCCGGCCCGGCTTCACCCAGTCCCTGGTGGGGAGCATGTAATTTAATTCATATGTAGTCAAATAAGCTTCCGTTCCCGACTATCTGTCTGTCTGTCTATCTATCTGACCTGGCGTGGTTTCGCCCAGCTCCTGGCGCACAGTAACTTAAAAGAATGTCCTTCCACACACCATTCATTATTTTTAATGAAAACTGTTTTTAATCACCGACATGACAGTTGATAAGTTCTTTAAGCAGAAAAAGATGGGTTACAATGTTATGCATTATGCATTATTTTTATGAAAACTTTGAAAATGCCTTAAAGATTATATCATTATTTATTATAACTCATATGCCTGAAAATAACTATAGACAAAGAGTTTAACAATAGTGCAAGTAAGTCCAAAAATATGACTATAAAGTATATAGAAATGTTATTAAAAGTTATGCCCCTTGAAATAACTTTTCTAGAGTGAAGTCCCCCTGCTATATAGAAATTATATAATGAAAAAGTAAATGTTATTAAATAAGTAGAAGATTTTACACTAAGAAACTATTATAGTCGGTTGCACAGGAATGAAAGGAAGACGTGTAGAAAATTTCATCTCAATCGGATGTACCGTTATCGAACGCATCCAATACATAGCTGACCACAAACACACAAAACCACATACAGTCTGTTTTATAGATATAAAATAATAGCAATGTTATTAAAAGTTATGCCCCTTGAAATAACTTTTCTTATGTTAAGTCCCCTTGCTATATAGAAATGATAATGTAAATTTTAATATTAAATTTTAGTAAGTAAATAGCTGATTGTACACTAAAAAACTATGACAGTTGGTTGCACGGGAATGAAAAGAAAACATGTAGAAAATTTCATCTCAGTCGGATGAACCGTTCGCGAACGCATAGAGAACAGATCCACATACATTGTGTTTTATAGATGTTGTATAAATACTGAAGTCAGCATCCTCACTACGTTTTATGTCCTTTCCTGCAGGTTCTGACGAAACTAATGGTGGCGTTTGATCATGGGGTGCCCAACAATGAACTCAGCAACATGAACACCATTCAAGACGTTGTGAACTTTTTCTCGACTCCAGTCCAAGACAGATCCTCATTTGATGACATGGCCAAGTTAAATCTCCCGAAAAATTTACATATACAGTTTGAGCCGCTCATATTCGACCCTGATACAGACACGTTTTTTGATGGGAAGACTGCTTTTCCGGGGAGGCCCATGAGAGTTATGGACTTGAAGTATTGCCGAAAATACAAGGGACATTCTGGAAGGTCGAGATATGAAAGGAGCGCCACCGAGTTTGAATTGCAATATGAGCTTAAAAAGGTTTATGAAAGGTTGGGTATAAGAGATAAAAGAAGAGTTACAGATGTTTGATCGCCGAGTTTGAATTACAACATGAGCTTAAAATGGTCTGTGAAAGGTTGTGTATAAAAGAAGAATTAAAGATTTCTGATCACCATGTTTGAATTACAACATGAGCCTAAAATGGTCTATGAAAGGTTGGATATAAGGATAAAAGAAGAATAAAAAATGTCTGATCCTGATGTGTCCTTTTAGCTAGTCCAGAGTGTATGAGGTCATAGGTTTGTTTACGAGGAGACCAGTGTTAAATTTCCTGCAGGAGTATTTTCTATGGCATCTTTTCTGTGTTCATCTCTTTTACCTAATGTTGATGGGTATTTCCATGATTAATTTTGTTTGTGTAAATAGTTCCAGGGGCGCCCTGGTAAGTGGCTAGACGCCTGCCTGCCTGGCCAGTGGTCATGGATTCGGGGAATTTTCTAGTGCCCATTTGATGAAACTGGTAGCGGCTGTAAAGTTAGTTGCATATCCTATACGGGATGTTGCAGTCAACCCGTACTCATGTCATTGTCAGCGCAATGTCTTTGACATTACACTAGTGCGTCTGTTGAGAGTATGAGGGTATTTCTAAAAGATACTAGCAATTTTGGTGAGTAAAGTGGGTCAAGTATAGTCACTATGAGGCTAAATCTAGTCGTTAATCTAGCTTTGGTCATCATAGACATTGTGCCCTGGAGTTAACTTGTTCACAGAACTAATCTAAGACGCAATCTTCAAAATATAATTAAATCACTTCAGCGTATATGTCTTCAGTTTGCCTACATGAAATCATCATGAAAAATAAAAAAAACAGAAAAAAATATATAATGGACATTTATGAATTTTTTGTTTTCATCAGTTGTTTTAAATTATCATCATCATTAAGTGTCGTACCAAATGGTGTGTGGGGTTATGTTTCTCCACATTTTGCATTCTCCCCAACAAAATGTCTCAACAGCATCATCATTATCATCATGTGTCATGCCAGTTGGGGCAGGCGATCATGTCTCTCCCCAGATCTTGGTCCTTGATATTCTGGATCAACATGTTCTTATATTTTCCCATGTCGTGTTGAAAGACTGAATCTTCTCTTGTCTTTCTCTGTCACTTTCCCCACACATTTTTTCGATTATGGCAATATGTTCCAGATTTTCTGTTATAATGTGGCTTAAAGATCTTGACTGCCTCTTTCTGTCATTTGCATTAAGTTGTCTTCGTGACTTAGCCTCTTTCTGGTATTTGCAATAAGTTGTCTTTGTGACTTAGCCTCTTTCTGGTGCGTTAAATTGTCTTCATGACCTATCCTGTTTCTGGTGTTTGCAGTAAGTTACCTTTGTGGCTTAGCCTCTTTCTGAACTTTTATATTACTCTTGTTGGTTGTGCAAATATGTTCCATCCATCCATCCATCATGTGCCATGCTGATAAGCGTGGGCGGTCATGTTTTGCCATCTCACTTGATCACCAGGGTCGTGGATCAGCTCCGTGTTTCTGTCTCGACTATGCCACGTGGCCTAGCAATCCAGGTAATATGTTGGGTCATTTTAAATTAAAACTGCATTCACTGCCCCTTTGCCACGTATGACAGCCAGGGTAGAAAAGGAAAGACTACGTTAGACCAAGGTGCCTCCCAGGGTAGAACAGGACACATTAAATAAGACAAAAGATGTCACTACTGCCCAGGGTAATAAAGGAAAGACTATAAGGTACCTCTACCTCCGAGGGTAGAAGAGGAAGGACTAAATAAGACTGATGACTTTTCGTCCCAGGTTAGATGAGGAAAGACTGCATATGACTAAGGTGCCTCTACCTCCCAGGGTAGAAGAGTGCTATAGACCAATTTGGGCTGGACTATGTTGTTGGTAGTAGAGTAAATTGTTGGCATCATATTAAGTTGGCATGATCCAATGTGGATGGATGGGTCCTTGTAAAATGTCTTCAAACTGGCCCAGTACTTTGGTACAGTGTCCGATGTTGGTTGGTTATTCTGTTATGAATGACTCCGCTGAGTTCTGGTTATTAATAAGTTTGGAGAGACTGAATATAATACTTCCACTCTAAACATTATATGATGATCAGCACAACTCCGCAACTGATTATCATAACCAAACACCAGTTCTGTTTTCAATAATCTCTATTGTCACACCACAAGCTCATATACTTCACATCGTCAGGTAATCATTCTAAAATAATAACAGAATCACTAAAACTATTACACAAGGTGGCAGTATCAATATGCCATTGCCACCGTCAAAACGTGACCAGTCCAGCTCAGACTACATCATTCTTCGAATGTCCCATGAAGGTGACACGGCACCTGGCTTGTTTTTTTTTTTTTTTTTTTTTTCACACTGTAAAATTAAAAAATATGCACAAACAAATTAGTGAGCTCACAGGAAGAAAAATAAGAATAAATACAGAGTATTTAAAATCAAAAACAGGAAAGACATTGTTGGAGGAAGATGCTATAATGAAGAGGTGGAATGAGTATATAAGAAACTTATATGATGGAGAAAGGGCAGAATTAACAAGAAAGTAACTTAGAAGGTTCACCTATTCTAAAAGAAGTTGATGACGCTATCAAGCATATTGAAGACAGGAAAAACAGCTGGGCCAGATGGAATCACAATAGAAGAATTAGAAGTAATGGGAGAATTTGGAGTAGATATATTAACCAAAATGTTGAATGATATTTACTGCAGTGGATATATACCAAGTGATATGTTGAAATCTGTATTTATAGCTATACCAAAAAGACCAGAAGCAATTGAATGTGAAGATTTTCGTACAATTAACCTCATAAACCATGCCACTAAGCTTCTTCTCAGAATTATAATGAGAAGAACAAGAAAGAAAATAAAAATGGAAATTGGTGAAGAACAAAAGGTACAAACAATGCAATATATACATTACAGAGACTATTAGAAAGATCAATAGAGACACAGAAAGACATATATTTGTGCTTCATAGATTATACTAAGGCATTTGATAAAGTAAAACATAATGAACTGATTAATTGCTGGGAAAAATCTCAGAATAATAAAAAAATATTTACTGAAACCAAGTAGCAGCAATTAAAATGGGAAATAAAGTAAGAAATTATGAACACATAAAGCAGGGAGTAAGACAGGGATGTGTTTTGTCACCAGATCTCTTTCCCCTCTATAGCAAAGTAATAATGAGACATCAAAGAAAGGCCAAGAATAATAATAGGAGGTTATAAATAGTTTATTAGTCGATGGATCAACATCATGGCACATGGGTGTAACCCATAAGTGCTCCATTCTCCTCCTAACTCAAACCTGAGTCTGGAGAAACTCAGTTCAGTACATGAACTCCGTAGCACCGGCGAGGATCCTGAATAATATAAATAATATACGCTGTGCAGATGACACAGTATTGATGGCGGATAATGCAAAAGATCTACAACAATTTCTGGACATTGTAGTAACGGAGAGTGCAAAGAAAGGACTCACCATGAATATCAAGAAAACAGTAACAATGGTGATATCAAAGAAAATGATGACACCCAAATGTGAAATATAGAGATGGAAGGGAACATTCTTTAACAAGTGAATAGTTTTAAACATGTAGGGACTTTTATAACATCAGGTGGAAGATTCTCAACACAGATTAAGAGCAGAATAGGGCAAGCAAAGGCTACATTTCAGAAAATGAAGATTATATTATGCAATAGGTCACTATCAATGAATGTAAGAAAGAGAGTGCTGGAGTGCTATATAGAACCTGTTTGGCTGTGAATCTTGGAATGTAAATGAACAACTTAGGAAGAGATTGGAAGCAACAGAGATGTGGTTCCTGAGACGAATGTTGCGATTTCCTTGGACTGCCAAAGTAACTAACGAATGCCTGAGGCTAATGAAACTAGAACATTAAATATAACAATAAGAAAGAGACAAACAGCTTTCTTTGGTCATGTGATGAGAAGAGAGGCATTGGAGAATATAGTGACCACTGGAAAGATCGAGGGGAAGAAAGGCAGAAGCAGACCAAGAGAAATGATGCTGGATGAATTGTAATGGTGGCATGGAGGAATATCAACAGCAGAGTTGATCCAGAAAACCAAAGACTGAGATTTGTGGAGAGTCATGAACGCCTACGCCAGCCGGCATGGCACTTGTTGACGATGAATGCGTGAGTGATTTTTAATCACCTGAGTAATGACCCATTACTTGTGCTCCCATCTGGGTCATGATTATTTAAGACTAATGACTTTTCATCCCAAGGTAGAGCAGGAAAGACTAAATAAGACTGAGACGCCCCTACATCTCTACACATCTCAGGGTAGAAGAGAACAGACTAAAATATAGGCACAAGATGGCCAACAATCTGTACTTCGAGAAAAGGTCAGATGGATACATGGTCAGACTACAGTGAAACCACTAGTACAGGGACTCTTCGCTGGCTGTTGAAGATGAGGACGGCGCACGTATGGGAATGACCGGGGTGCTGTGATATATGTTCTTGACTCAGATTAACTCAAGGTATCTTCACAACTTAGAATAAAAGATGTAAGCCTAAATGAGACTAAGATTCCATACACAAATTTGGGTGAAAGAAGGAAGAACAACTAAATGAAATGCATTGCTTTAACTTAATTTTTATGTAAAGTATTCTTTTCTTGTAATGCAATGAAGATTATGAACCATTTGTACGTGATATACAAGTACAACATTGTATGAGCAACTAGACCAGCCCTGGTATTTGTGTGTATGTGTGGTATGTATAAAGTGACAGCTGTGATGGATGGCATAATAGTGTCAAAATGCTGGCTGTGATATCAGTTCTAGACTCAACTCAGTCTATGGAATCAATAATGGATACACGAGGGACGGTCAATAAATAATGTCTCCTATTTGTTATCTATGTAAATACTTTATCTGTGTTAAGTTAATTAATTTAGCGGGATTCCTCAATCTTCTGCGCTGAGTATTACTACCAAGCTGTTTTAGTCACAGCTTGCCCTACAATAACGGTTTTAAAATGGCCACCAAAGAAGTTCAGTTAAAGCAATGTAATGTCAACGCGCTGTATGCCAGTGGTTTAGGAAAAAGCACACACATTTTTATTGTGCTTGGATACATGCTCTTGTGAGAAGGTGGACAAAAACTATAATGAATAACGAGGACTACATTGAGAGATAAATTTTTGAAGTACAGACATAGGGCTTCATTTCAGTGTGAATTTTATCTGTTTTGTTTTTGCCTATTGAATGAAATTAAAAATTATGAGGCATTACTTATTAACTGCCCCTATCAGACATGAGAGGCATATTGGGAGATCAGAGGGCCTCGTCAACCAGCACACAACTGTGGTACTTGTAAAGTTGGAGCTGCGGTAGGCTTCTAGAGAATCTCTGTACTGGGCAGTTGTCCAACACAAGTCTTCAACAGTACAAGCAATCGGGGGAAGACTTCTGTGGAATGATTCCGGTCAAATATGGCGGATAGGCTGTTGAGCTGTTAAGGCCTCTGAAGTTTTTTTTTTGCGTATGGCTACAGCTTGCTTACTCATTTTCCTCATTTTGGACTGGTGGTACATGGTTCCGGTGCCCAGCTGTTGAACTAAATGCATGAAGCGACACTGTGAGCTGTGGATTTCATGTGGAATGCTTTTACATCTGTCTGTGATAGTTTGTACTGTAAACTGCATGTTCAGAAATATGTCAGCTAGTTGCTGAACTAGCTGGATTTGCATTATGCAGTAATATGTGAGTAACTGCTAGTTTTCTAGTGACTGCCACTACTGTCAATGATGAACTGTAATTTTAGTGGCGGACTGTTGTGTTGGCATTCTGACAACAACCTTATGTGTGTGTGCTGTTAGTTTGTTGGGACTGTTGTCTGTTCCACTTGTCACATGGGGCAGTTGGAGCATTTTGTGTAATATTTACTGACATAGGTACGGAACATTGTGGGGTGACCCTATGCTGTGAGGTTGGAACTGTGACTAAGGATAACAATACATCATGCAATGAAACAACCATATACAAACTGAAGGAGACACACAATATAGACTGGAACTAGTGCTTCATTTTTTTTTTTAAATGTCCAGCTTTTATCCAATTTCGGCACATCCTATCTCATTTGATACTTTCAGTGAAGATTTAATTTTACTGGATCAAACAAGCTCCTATGAAAGAACACATTTGTGTTGTTCATTTATTTATTTATAATTGTTTCTTTCTTATTGTCCTTTTGATAAAGACTTCGCCTGAATCTGTTTTTTTTTTAAAAATTCATCCATAGAGCTTCTTAGTCGTAATCGTGTTTCTTTCACACCCCGTTATAAGAGTTGAGTCAAGAACTGACATTCCGGCACTCGGGACATTCCCATACGTGCTCCATCCTCATCTGCAGCAGCCAGCAAAGAGTCCCAATATTAATGGTGCCAGTAACAGTCTAATTATGTGTCCGTCACGCCTTTCCTCTGAGTTTTGAGTGTCAGCCAGATCCTCTGATCACTTCCTGCAGCACCATTCTCTCCAGGCTGTGATGATCTATCTATTATTCTGCACTATACACAAGATTCCAAAGGGCCCCGAACACACCTGCCTTATGAACCACTACCCCAATAAGCGGTGCAGACCCAGCCAGTCTGTCCACTTGCTCGTTTCCCACCACACCAGCATTGCTCGTTTCCCACCACACCAGCATATCATGAGCGACAAATCCAACAGATGCTCTGTATCCTCGATCGTTGAATTGAAGCCTGCCACTCTGCCTGTAGCAAGCCTGTCTTCACCTGTCTCATCATACTTTATGAATCCATTATAATCACGACATGGATGTGCTGCCTGTCCTCCCAGCCAGTCAATCACGCTCTGTTATAAGCTTGGCACCAGGAAGCCCCTTTTATTGATACTATTTTGGAAGTGTTACATGTCGACTGTGTGGACTTATTAAACGTGTATCCAATCACAGGGTTAGCGTGCATTGATCTGCTGAAGGAGACTGATGCAGTACTGACATGCATGTATGTAGTACAAAAACATGTAAATATTATGTTAAATGTAGTAATAATAAATAAATGATAGTCATAAATTGCTGCCACACAAAATACTCAAGCTCTAGGCTGAATAAAAAACAGATGTATTATGTAAAATGACTCTGGGCATTCCAGTGTGTGTTAAGTCTTCAGATGCAACAGCTATCCCAAAGCATTAAAAATTAAAGATGGCAGTTATTATTGATTGTAGTAGGCAGGGCTTAGCTTAGCATCTTAAACACTATAATCATACACAGGTTTAAGGGTATAGATTAGAGTTACGGGTTACAGATCTTCAAATGAAAACCGTAAAAAAACAATAAAAATTAAAGATGGTGGTTATTATTGGTTGTAGTGGGTATGGCTTAAACACTATCAGCATACACAGGTTTAGGATTACAGATCTTCAAATGAGAACTGTAAAAAAAGGGGAAAAAATTGAAAATAAAAGATGGCAGCTATTATTGGTTGTAGCGAGTATGGCTTAGCGTCTTAAACACTTATCCTCATACACATATTTAGGGGTATGGATTAGAGTTCCCATGAGAAGTTGGTTATAATATCTCCTCTCTTGACCTGAAAGATGGCTTTGACACTCATTGTGAGGCTTCACCCTTAGTCCTGAATTCGGACATCATTATCATGTGCCATGCCAATAAGCATGGGAGGTCATGCTCCACTGTCTCACATGATCACTAGAGTCATGGGTCAGCTCAGCGTTCTTGTCTCAACCATGTCACGTGGTCAAGCTATCCAGGTAATTACTTCTCTGCCTTCCTCTTGTTAATTTCCTCTCACCCTTGCCAGTTGTCACCAAGTTCTCCAATTTATTTCTTCTCATAACGTTTCCAAAATATTGTGACGGGTCACACCAGTGTGGCACCAGAGTTGTTACTGAGAAGTACATTACAATGGTTGTGTGGCCTAGCTGCATAATAATTAATATTGTGTTCGTGCTGGCCAGGTTGTTTTAGCCTCTGACAAAATCTTTTTTCGGGACCATTGTTAAGAACCGGTGTTTGCAGATGTGGCAAACTGGCATTATATCTACCTGGCCACTTACTCCACCTGATAAGCCAATGGGAGGTGAAAGTTGCATGAAATGAATATATTTACATAGTAAACAGTTTGACTCATATTTATTGGCACTCAAAGAAGATAATGTAAAGCAGTTTATATTGTTTGAGGAAATGCAGACAACAGACAAAATTAAAGCTATCGACACACCAAACTGTGAACTTGTCACCACATAATGATGACAATACCTCTTAGAAGGAGCAGGTATTTAGGTGCCTTGTTAAAAATGAAGGCTGGCTGCAATGATCATCCAACACTGTCTCTTGCCTTTGTTGTAGACAATGAGACACTGATGTTCATCCATCTCTTGATGTTATCTTCCCACTTGTATTGCTATCTATCTCTTGCCTGCTTGCCTTCAACTCTTCCCTGCAGTATAGTTTTTACAACTGTGCTGTATTTTTAATGTGACCAAAATATTTAACTTCTTTACTTTTTATTTCTTTCATCAGCTCTCTTTTCTTTCTCAGCCCCTCTAGAGCCTCTGCATGTTTTTGTTTCCATGAAACTTTTACATATTCTTCTATTTATCCACATAAGAAATCACATACAGCCAAAAAACGCTGGGATTTACTGCCACATCCTGTAAAGGATATGCAGCTAACTTATCTCTCTAGATGTTAATATATTCTTTTCATGTTATTGAAAATGTTTTGGGCAATTTATATCCTGTTCTTGATCTCTATTTCACCTTTTTTTAATTGTGCTCCAAAAAAGGAGAAACGTTTACTTGCTTGGTCTAATATTTCCCAATGTAATGTGATGTCATTGTTGGCCAGCCCTTTCCATAGCTAATTATTCCTAGTTTTCATTTTAACATATATCCTGGTATGTGTCAATCAATCAGGTGCTGTCCCCACAATGAAGGCTGGCTGTATTGGATCTCCAACACTGTCTGTCTCTCGCCCTGACTGTACATTCTGTCAGATTGCTATTTGTCCATCTCTCGATGTTGTCTTCCCACTTATAATTGTTTGTGTAAATTATGAGGAACAATACAATAGAAAACTTTCTATCTCAGAACGTGAGACAAGATGGTTTGTCCACTTCTAGCACGGTGTTCTCACATCAGGTGACATATTCACAGATAAAGATTTGGCATATATATACACGACTGGCACTTGGCCGTTTTTATAGACAGCAGTTTGTAAAATGGAGTTATACCTCTCCATAGCACAAAGCCTGCGCTGAATTTAGAGACCATGTGTTGCCCATGCAGCATGATTCCTCTCTCGGCCTGCCTAGTTTACTCCAGAGGAAAGGTCACACCAATACATCTTGAACAAGACAAGCTGCCGGATCAGCAAAGCAATGCTCTAACTGTACGGCTGCCGGCGCTTCAATCTTACACTAGTTGCCAACCAAGGCTTGGTGCCTGGTCTGCGCTGGGCATATTCCTTTGTCACAGAGACCGGTCTGGTCGTGCGCGCGCGCGCGCGTGCTATTCTATTCATTAATATATTTATGCTGTCAAAACTACACAGAATGTAACAATAATGTCAACAGACCTTTAAAAGTTTTATTATAGTTACTATTATTGAAAGATTCAGGCTTATGAATACAAATATTGCAGAAAACTTGATATTCTATAAATATTCATACTTATGAATACACATACTATAGGAAACTTGATATTCTAGAAATTTTCACTTATGAATACAAATCTTACAGGAAACTTGATATTCTAGAAATTTGCAAATACATATTACAGGAAACTTCATATAAGTATAAATTACATCTTTGTTTAAGAGCAAATACATTTATATTCAGGCTAGCAAGAATCATTTTTGTCAGCTGTCACTCTTGTCAACTAACTATCATTTTTGTCAACTGTCATTCTTGTCAACTAACTGTCACTCTAGTCAACAGCCATTCTTGTCAAATGTCACTCTAGTCAACTGTCACTTCTGTCAAATGTCATTCTTGGTTGTTTTGGGGTCTCCGGGGCATAGTGGTTAATCCACCTGATTCGTGCTCCAAAGGTTGTGGGTTCAATTCGGGGCTCCATAATTAATTAGGTTCATGAGTGTAATTTTCTCGGAGACTTTTGGGGTTCATCACTGGAGCTACAGAGTTTCTATTTTGTGTGGCGCTTTCGGCGGGCAGCCATAAAGAAAGAGACCAAGCCATATAGGATAACACCCACTGCCATAAAGTCAACTCTCGCTTTTACACCTTTATTCTTGTCAGTTGTGAAATGCCGGAAATACTCGCATGGTCTGACCAGGTAATTTTTCGTCAGTCTATCTGCCCAATGTACTTTAATGTGTTACAGAGATCCTTTTATAACTTTTCCAAAACAGGGCAAAGAGTTTGTTGCTGCACTGCATGACTGGAACTGGCATTCTTTCAATGGAAGAACGGCAGCAGAAATTCATCATAGATGCAACAAAACACGTGAAACTATCAGACAAATGCCACCAATGTTGCAGAACACGCAACAACGGCAAACATTATACAGACTTAGTCAACATTATAAGTCAACACTTTATCTCACAGCAATTGCCAGCTTTTCAACTGTCTTCCTACTAACATGAATATCAGTGTCAAATTGGGACACTTTCTTCTTCTTCTTTTTCTGCAGTCTTTTTTCGGATGTGATCCCGTTGTGCCTGTTTACAGCAGAGCTGCAATACTGCACCTTTAGGCCGACACATCCGACTTCTTCAAGCGTTTGTTGACCAGGTCAACCTTCCCGGGGGGACACTTTTAAACTCTATCTTTCTAATAACACGAGTGTCAGTGTCAAATTGGGACTTTTAAACTGTCTTCTTGCTAACATGAGTCATCATCATCATCAAGTGCCCTGCCAGCTGGTGTAGGCGTTCATGTCTCACTACAGATCTCGGTCTTTGATGTTCTGGATGAACTCTGCTGATGATATTCCTTCATGCCATCGCCTCAGTCCATCCTGCATCATTTCTCTTGGTCTGCCTCTTTTCCCCTTGATCTTTCCAGTCATCTCGATGTTCTCCAATGCCTTTCTTCTCGTTACCTGACCAAAGAAAACTGTTTGTCTCTTTCTTATTGATGGATATAATGTACTAGTTTCATTACCCTATTTCAGACAATAGTTGTTAGTTACTCTGGCAGTCCAAGAAATTTGCAACATTCACCTCAGGAACTACATCTCTGTTGCTTCCAAGTTCTCCCTAATTTGTTCATTTACATTCCAAGATTCACTGCCATACAGCAAAACATGTTCTGTATAACATTTCAGCACTCTCTTCCTTGCATTCAATGATAGTGACTTATTACATATAGATACCTGGGTATCAGTCTTACATTGGGATATCAGCAAGTTAGGACAAATAAAGAACTGAAGCAACAGGAATGAAATACCTACAAGGAACTCTAAATGTAATGAGACAAGATGAGCAATGATGATACAAAAATATCAGTGTTGAAGCACCTATTAGACTATATACAATAAACAGTAAATTGAAATGGTTTGCTCAGCACAGTGTGCCATGCCGATACGATTTGTCAGTCATGGTTCGTCATTTCACACGATTACCAGAGTTTAGTTGAGCTAAGAACCAATATCACTACACACAGGGCATTCCCATACATGCTATTTCACCTCGTTCAACAGCCAGTGAAGAGTCACACCACTAATCGTTCCCACCACTATCTGATTGAAAGTTGTCCTGGTCTTCCCTCTCAGTTTTGAGATTCTTCCAGAACTCCCACAATCTCATTCTTTCACATACAGGTTCTCAATCTATTCCCTTGCCTTCTCCATCTGGCCCCACAGGCCCACGACCACCTCTCCCTTGTCCATGGGTAATCTACCACCAAGAGGGGCTTTCCCCTGCCAACCTATCAGCCTGTCCATTCCCCTGCACTCCCACATGGCTAGGGCTAAAAATCCACACAATTCTTACAATATGTGACCTCTGAAGTGAGGATAGCCATTCCAGAGTCTTGGACAGGTATGTGTTTTTGTCCCGATTATGTCATGTGACCAAGCCATCCAGGCATTTATCTTTTTGCCTGCCTCTTGTTCCTTTGCCATCATGTTGAACAGTTGTCATGAAATTTTCTAATTTATTGTTTCTTATAATGTGCAAAGCAATTCTAGACTTTACATCTAATTTCTCCAATCAATTTACATTTTAGTTTTACTTTGTTTCTTGAAGGACTGTATTTTTGTGCACAACAAATCTAGACTTTACATCTAATTTCTCTAATCAATTTCCATCCATCATGTGCCATGCCAATAAGCATGGGCGGTCATGTTTTGCCATCTCACTCGATCACCAGAGTCGTGGATCAGCTCCATGTTTCTGTCTCGACTATGCCATGTGACCAAGCTATCCAGGTATTTAATTCTTGGTAATCCCTTTGGTCTCCTCCCTTCAATCTTGCCAGTTGTCACCAAGTTCTCTAATTCATTTCTTCTCATAACATGCCCAAAAAATTTTGACTGTCTACGTCTAATGTACTCTAATCAGTTTACGATCTTCATTTGTTTCTTGTAGGACTTGTTCATTGGTTTTTCTGTCTGTCCATGGTATTCTTTGCATTTTCCTCAGAAACCACATTTCCACAGCCATCAGATGTTTTTCAGCTTGTCTGCTCATTGTCCACGCTTCACATCCATATAAAAGTACAGGTTCTATGTAGCACTTCAACACTCTTTTTCTTGTTTCAATTGATATCTTTTTATTGGTCAGTATGTTTTTCATCTTGCAAAAGGCTACCTTCGCCATGGCAATTCTTGTTCTAATCTCTTCAAGGCATCTCCCATCAGATGTTATGACTGTTCCGAGATAGCTGTACTGATTCACTTGTTTAAGAATATGCCCATTTACTTGTATATTACATTGTGGTATTTCTTCCTTCCTAGTGACGACCATAATCTGTGTCTTCTTACAATTCAATTCTAACCCTAGTTGTTCACTGTGTGCAACAACCGCATCTACTAAATTTTGCAGGTCCTGTTCATTGTCTGCAATCAAGACTGTATCATCTGCATATCTAATGTTATTGATGTATCGCCCCCCAATGTTGATTCCTTCCATATCTTCTATATTTCTGAAAATATTTTCACTGTACAGGGGAAAAAGATCTGGAGACATTACACATCCCTGTCTCACACCTCTCTTAATAGGCTGATTTTGACCTACTTCATTATCAATTCTTATGGCAGCTTGTTGTTTCCAATATATGTTTTTTACAAGTCTAAGGTCTTTTCCATCAATTTGTAGATCTTCAAGCATCCTTATCATCTCGACATGTCTCACTTTATCGAAAGCCTTTGTGTAGTCAATAAAGCAGAGGTGTAGATCTTTGTTTACTTCTATAGAACGTTCAATTACTGTTCTCAGTATGTACACAACATTTACTGTACCCTTGCCTTCTACAAACCCACATTGTTCCTCTCGTTTCGGGTTTAATTTCAATTTTGACTTCAATTTACATTTTAGTTTTAATTTCTTTCTCGGATGACTGACTATTTTTGTGCACATCAAATCTAGACTTTACATCTAATTTCTCCAATCAATTAACGTTTTAGTTTTAATTTCTTTCTTGAAAGGACTGTCTATTTAATTTTTCTGTCTATCCATTGTATTCTTCGCATTCTCCTCAGAAACACATTTCTCCTCACACTTCCACTACTGGTAGTTGTTTTTCACCATTTCCTGCTTACTGCCCATATTTCATGGACATACAAGAGTATAAGTTCTATCAGTTAGTTAGATACCTGTTGGGGTATCATCCTTCTACTCGGGACAAGTCCATAGGTGCTCAGATCCTTCCCCCCAAAATATGCATCGGTCTCCGGCGGATAATAGTAGTATAAGTTATATCTAGCAATTTAGTACTCTTTATCTGACTGCAGTTGCCAGCTTTTTATTGGATATGTTTTCTATTTGGCAAAATGCTACTTTTGCCTCGATGAATCTTGCTCTAATCATTACAAAGCGTCTTCCATCAGATGTTATGACTGTCGTATCGATACATCTGTTTAACTGATTTAGAGCCATTGGATTATATATTGCCACATGTCACCTCCTATTTGGACAGAAGGACGATATGTTGCCATATTATGGTCATTGTGTTATTTACTTTCTTTTGTGCATCTTCCGCAATCTCAAAGCTCGGTGTAACAGAAATTTACATTATAATACTTGTTCATTTGATTGTGTACTATATGTGGTGAAAACCTACTTTTTGTTTGGCACTCAATTAATTCAGGATTGGACCGAAACAGATGATGTAAAGACCTGACCTTAGGGATAGGAAAAGGTTAAAGGGCAGGTGATGTATGGACTTATTGTGCAACTACTGCACCCTTAATCAACCACCAGCAGCATATAGGAAAATCCACAATGGCAACCCTAAGATGGAGATCGGCTGTGAAATCACAAATGTTATATATCCCAAGGGATGGCTGAGGGAGTTATACATTACTGGAAAAATCAATAACAACAACTGGTATTAACGCACACATGTTAAAATCGTCCATTTACTTGGATGTTACATTGTGTTATCTTCCCTCTTGGATGTGACCATTATTTGGTTTGTTCATGAAACAAAATTATCACAAGGCAGAAGCCCACTGAGAACTCTAGCACTTAGAGTGGAAACGAGGCAATAGTTTACCACCATTAATGATGATAAATTAGAGTGTGAATACATTTAACAGAGCTTTACCCAGACAAATCTTTTTAACCCGATCCCGAAAGACAAAAGAGGGATAGAGAAGAAGAGGAAGAAGAGGCTTTGCTGTCTAATATCTAATCTTCATCTTCGATCACCTTCAGATGACAATACACATGAATCCACAGAATGGGAGGTCAGCATGGCTGAATTGATAAGAGTGCTCACTGTTAAACATCCAGTGTGCTGATGCTGAGGAAACGGGTTCAACCCCTACACCGGTTATTTGGACTAAAATGTTGACTTCTGGTCCTTGACTTGTAAATTACAAGTACCCCAGAATCAAATTGGGTTCGACTGAGGGCGAGGGACACTGGTAAAACTAATCCACACACACAAATCAGCTCAGTGCATTAGATGTATTAGCATGTGTATGGACTACCCTTGAGTTCAAAGCAAGCGAGCGTAAACTAAAACAAACACAACATCCACAGAAAGCAGCAGTCAACCTGAACTTGTTGATATCTCCATAGAGCTTGTCTTTAAATGGAGCGGATGTACATGAAAATACATTTCTCTGTTCTGCATATGTTGGCCACTCCTGCAATAAATGTTTAGCTGTCATTTTATCAGTTCCACAGTTACATTCATCAGTACCTCCTACTTTTAGTTTATTAAACATGTAGTACTTCAGCTAGTTGTTTCCTGTGCATTCTCTTTGATTGAGGTGATAAAACTAATCTGATGCCAAATGGAAAGAGACTGTTTTACATAAACCCTCATATACATTTTCAAATTTCTGTTTCGGTATCTTCAACAATCTGGTAATCCAACATTTGAGAAAAAATGGATTGATCTTTGGTAGCACCTTGAAATCTGGCAAACACCTTGGCTACACCTGTGGCATGTCCCGTGTAGATGGAGCCCTCCCAGGCACATCCCACCTTTCGGTAGAGATGGTACCAGATATCGCTGATAACTACAAACACTTCTATGGCTTGTGGGATATCCAGACGAAACATGACTCTCCTGTCAGTAACCAAATCTCCCATTAGAGGCTCGTGGAGAGCACAGCGATGCCACTTCTGGTAAGTTTTCGGGAACATGGATGTGGTTGGGCTGGGCTCCTGGCAAATCACAAGATATCGGAATGCACAATCTAATGAATGAGATTCCCCTGTGAGGTCTGCAGCATACAAAGAGAATATGTAGAAGCCTTCTTTAGGACAGCGAATTAAGTAGTTTGCACCGGTGTCATTCCTAGAGCGGAGAAACACATATCGATCTATATCTGTGATAGCTCCATCGCTGACATCAAAGTACTGGAATGTGTGAGTGAGTCTGATGTCTTTGTTCAATAAGAAGTTGATTTCAATGTACGTGTTGTTGCATACTACAAGGGGATCAACATTGCTGTCTGCCGTGATTCCCAGATTTTCCATAACTGGCGTTGGTCCAAAGAATGGAACAGGAGGATAAGGAGGTGACGGCTTCCCTGACATGTTGGTGCAGTTAATCAAAAACGAACAGGCACTTTCAAGACATTCTGATTTCCAGTAGTCGCCAACGTAAACTGAAAAATAAAACATCCCGGTTGCTGGTAGGGCAATTGTAAATATTGCTTCATTTTTCACAAAGCGCAGTAAGGTTCGGCTATCAATTTGTTTGGGCTCACTGGGTTGCCTGTTCACCGGCTCTAGCATGGATCCGAATCCCAGAATTTTTGGAGTAAGAAGCCGGAGTTCTACCATGCCGGTGTTTGTGTGCAAGGTGGCTCCATAGTTAGAGTAAAACTTGAGGCCATAGTTAAAGAATGGAGATTTAACAACTGGCAAATTGAGAAATTCAGAAAATGGCAGTGGAATTTCAAGCAGTTGCCAGACTGGGTCGTCGGGATAGTGTTGGTAGATGTGGTCTTCAGGGTCGGTCAAAAAGTAGAACTCATCATACCTGTGGGGGGAAAGAAACAATAATTAATGCTAAGTCACGTTTGGAGTAGACAAAAACTTTCCTGTTAAAGCATTGCTAGAACATTAGTTACGCTTATGTTAACAAATAATATATCCTATGTAAACAAATTGAAGGTGGTGGAACATTTTGAATATCTTGGGTCATTGATTACCAACAATGGTGACACAATGAAAGAAAATAAATGACGAATATCTATTGCTCTTCAAAGACTAAAAAGTGGGATAGATAGAACTACAAAAATTAGATTTTTAAGAGCATGCATTTTTCCCATTGCAAAATATGCCTGTGAGACCTGAACAAGCTGAACAGTGCATAAATGCCGTTGAATATAGATGTTATAGACGAGGTCTAAGAATATCTTTGATACAGAAAAGAACAAATGCATCCACACTTCAAGAGCTGAATATTGAAGAAGGTTGGTTATTAAAGACGATAAAACAAAGAAAATTTAAATATTTTGGTCACTTGAAACATCACAAAAGTTTGGAGAGAACAATAATTGAGGGATATATACCTGGGAAGAGAGGAAGAGAACGGCCAAAGAGAAGAAGGGTGCAGGATGTGGCGGATGATCTCCAAATGGGTGTATCAGACGTGGGACATCTTGCTTATGATAGAGAGATCTTCCGGAAGGTTGTTATGGGAGTGAGGTTCTGCAAAGGAAATGCTACTTAATGAATGAATTGCTAGAACATTAGTTATGCTTATGTTAAAAAATAATGAATCCCATGTTAGGCCTAAGAACATTAGTTATGTTAAAAAGAAATGCATCCCATGTTAGGCCTAAACTTCTTGACCAAACAATATTAGCTGGCTAATGTGGTCAGCACTATGCCGGCTGCATTATCTTCCTCATACTTTTCTGGTACCTATTTTATGAAACTAGGTTTCCTTCTTCTCGTTCTTGATTTAGGGACGTAAATTACAGTACCCCAGAAGTCAGAGTGGGTTCGCCTGATGGTGAAGGACATTGGTAAAAGGGAAAGCAAATCCACTCGCAAAAATACAATCCAGTCACTAGAAGTAGTAGCACAAGTATTAACTACGCTCGAGCTCAAAGTGAGTGAATGGAATAAAAACATACATTCAGAAAGTTTGTGGAACATATTCACTTGTATATTCAGAGAGTTTGTGGAACATATTCACTTGTACATTCAGAGAGTTTGTGGAACATATTCACTTGTACATTCAGAGAGTTTGTGGAACATATTCACTTGTATATTCAGAAAGTTTGTGGAACATATTCACTTGTACATTCAGAGAGTTTGTGGAACATATTCACTTGTATATTCAGAAAGTTTGTGGAACATATTCACTTGTACATTCAGAGAGTTTGTGGAACATATTCACTTGTACATTCAGAAAGTTTGTGGAACATATTCACTTGTACATTCAGAAAGTTTGTGGAACATATTCACTTGTACATTCAGAAAGTTTGTGGAACATATTCACTTGTATATTCAGAAAGTTTGTGGAACATATTCACTTGTACATTCAGAGAGTTTGTGGAACATATTCACGTGTACATTCAGAAGTTTGTGGAACATATTCACTTGTACATTCAGAAAGTTTGTGGAACATATTCACTTGTACATTCAGAAAGTTTGTGGAACATATTCACTTGTACATTCAGAAAGTTTGTGGAACATATTCACTTGTGTATTCAGAGAGTTTGTGGAACATATTCACTTGTACATTCAGAAAGTTTGTGGAACATATTCACTTGTGTATTCAGAGAGTTTGTGGAACATATTCACTTGTACATTCAGAAAGTTTGTGGAACATATTCACTTGTATATTCAGAAAGTTTGTGGGACATATTCACTTGTACATTCAGAAAGTTTGTGGAACATATTCACTTGTACATTCAGAGAGTTTGTGGAACATATTCACTTGTACATTCAGAAAGTTTGTGGAACATATTCACTTGTACATTCAGAAAGTTTGTGGAACATATTCACTTGTACATTCAGAAGTTTGTGGAACATATTCACTTGTACATTCAGAAAGTTTGTGGAACATATTCACTTGTGTATTCAGAGAGTTTGTGGAACATATTCACTTGTACATTCAGAAAGTTTGTGGAACATATTCACTTGTGTATTCAGAGAGTTTGTGGAACATATTCACTTGTGCATTCAGAGAGTTTGTGGAACATATTCACTTGTACATTCAGAAAGTTTGTGGAACATATTCACCTGTACATTCAGAAAGTTTGTGGAACATAATCACTTGTACATTCAGAAAGTTTGTGGAACATATTCACTTGTACATTCAGAAAGTTTGTGGAACATATTCACTTGTACATTCAGAAAGTTTGTGGAACATATTCACTTGTACATTCAGAAAGTTTGTGGAACATATTCACTTGTACATTCAGAAAGTTTGTGGAACATATTCACTTGTACATTCAGAGAGTTTGTGGAACATATTCACTTGTACATTCAGAGAGTTTGTGGAACATATTCACTTGTATATTCAGAGAGTTTGTGGAACATATTCACTTGTATATTCAGAAAGTTTGTGGAACATATTCACTTGTACATTCAGAGAGTTTGTGGAACATATTCACTTGTACATTCAGAAAGTTTGTGGAACATATTCACTTGTACATTCAGAAAGTTTGTGGAACATATTCACCTGTACATTCAGAAAGTTTGTGGAACATAATCACTTGTACATTCAGAAAGTTTGTGGAACATATTCACTTGTACATTCAGAAAGTTTTGTGGAACATATTCACTTGTACATTCAGAAGTTTGTGGAACATATTCACTTGTACATTCAGAAAGTTTGTGGAACATATTCACTTGTACATTCAGAAAGTTTGTGGAACATATTCACTTGTACATTCAGAAGTTTGTGGAACATATTCACTTGTACATTCAGAGAAGTTTGTGGAACATATTCACTTGTATATTCAGAGAGTTTGTGGAACATATTCACTTGTACTATTCAGAAAGTTTGTGGAACATAATTCACTTGTACATTCAGAAAGTTTGTGGAACATATTCACTTGTACATTCAGAAAGTTTGTGGAACATATTCACTTGTACATTCAGAAAGTTTGTGGAACATATTCACTTGTACATTCAGAAAGTTTGTGGAACATATTCACTTGTACATTCAGAAAGTTTGTGGAACATATTCACCTTGTATATTCAGAAAGTTTGTGGAACATATTCACTTGTACATTCAGAAAGTTTGTGGAACATATTCACTTGTACATTCAGAAAGTTTGTGGAACATATTCACTTGTACATTCAGAAAGTTTGTGGAACATATTCACTTGTACATTCAGAAAGTTTGTGGAACATATCACTTGTACATTCAGAAAGTTTGTGGAACATATTCACTTGTACATTCAGAAAGTTTGTGGAACATATTCACCTGTACATTCAGAAAGTTTGTGGACATATTCACCTTGTACATTCAGAAAGTTTGTGGACATATTCACTTGTACATTCAGAAAGTTTGTGGAACATATTCACTTGTACATTCAGAAAGTTTGTGGAACATATTCACTTGTACATTCAGAAAGTTTGTGGAACATATTCACCTGTACATTCAGAAAGTTTGTGGGACATATTCACTTGTACATTCAGAAAGTTTTGGAACATATTCACTTGTACATTCAGAAAGTTTGTGGAACATATTCACCTGTACATTCAGAAAGTTTGTGGGACATATTCACTTGTACATTCAGAAAGTTTGTGGAACATATTCACTTGTACATTCAGAAAGTTTGTTTAACATATTCACTTGTACATTCAGAAAGTTTGTGGAACATATTCACTTGTACATTCAGAAAGTTTGTGGAACATATTCACCTGTACATTCAGAAAGTTTGTGGAACATATTCACTGTACATTCAGAAAGTTTGTGGAAACATATTCACTTGTACATTCAGAAAGTTTGTGGAACATATCACTGTACATTCAGAAAGTTTGTGGAACATATTACCTGTACATTCAGAAAGTTTGTGGAACATATTCACTTGTACATTCAGAAAGTTTGTGGGACATATTCTACTATATTAGAAAGTTTGTGGGACATATCACTTTGTACATTCAGAAAGTTTGTGGGAACATATTCTACTATATTTCAGAAGTTTGTGGGACATATTCACTTGTACATTCAGAAAGTTTGTGGAACATATTCACTCTGTACATTCAGAAAGTTTGTGGGACATATTCTACTATATTTAGAAGTTTTGTGGACATATTCACTTGTACATTCAGAAAGTTTGTGGGACATATTCACTTGTACATTCAGAAAGTTTGTGGGACATATTCTACTATATTTAGAAAGTTTGTGGGACATATTCACTTGTACATTCAGAAAGTTTTTGGAACATATTCACTTGTACATTCAGAAAGTTTGTGGAACATATTCACCTGTACATTCAGAAAGTTTGTGGGAACATATTCACTTGTACATTCAGAAAGTTTGTGGGACATATTCACTTGTACATTCAGAAAGTTTGTGGAACATATTCACTTGTACATTCAGAAAGTTTGTGGAACATTATTCACTCTGTACATTCAGAAAGTTTGGTGGACAATATTCACTTGTACATTCAGAAAGTTTGTGGAACACTATTCACCTGTACATTCAGAAGTTTTGTGGAACATATCTCACTTGTACATTCCAGAAAGGTTGTGGAACATATTCACTTGTACATTCAGAAAGTTTGTGGAACATATTCACTTGTACATTCAGAAAGTTTGTGGAACATATTCACCTGTACATTCAGAAAGTTTGTGGAACATATTCACTTGTACATTCAGAAAGTTTGTGGGACATATTCTACTATATTTAGAAAGTTTGTGGGACATATTCACTTGTACATTCAGAAAGTTTTTGGAACATATTCACTTGTACATTCAGAAAGTTTGTGGAACATATTCACCTGTACATTCAGAAAGTTTGTGGAACATATCACTTGTACATTCAGAAAGTTTGTGGAACATATTCACTTGTACATTCAGAAGTTTGTGGAACATATTCACTTTGTACATTCAGAAAGTTTGTGGACATATTCTACTATATTTAGAAAAGTTTGTGGGACATATTCACTTGTACATTCAGAAAGTTTGTGAGACATATTCACTTGTACATTCAGAAGTTTGTGGGACATATTCTACTATATTTAGAAAGTTTGTGGGAACATATTCACTTTGTACATTTCAGAAAGTTTGTGGAACATATTCACTTGTACATTCAGAAAGTTTGTGGAACATATTCAACTTGTACATCAGAAAGTTTGGTGGAACATATCACTTGTACATTCAGAAGTTTTGTGGAACATATCACTTGTACATTCAGAAAGTTTGTGGAACATATCACTTGTACATTCAGAAAGTTTGTGGACATATTCTACCTATATTTAGAAAGTTTATGGGACATATCACTTGTACATTCAGAAAGTTTGTGGACATATTCTAACTTGTACATTCAGAAAGTTTGTGGGACATATTACCTTGTACATTCAGAAAGTTTGTGGGACATATTCTACTACATTAGAAAGTTTGTGGGACATATTCACTTGTACATTCAGAAAGTTGTGGTACATATTCTACTATATTAGAAAGTTTGTGGGACATATTCACTATTACATTCAGAAAGTTTGTGGGGACATATTCACTTGTACATTCAGAAAGTTTGTGGGACATATTCACTTGTACATTCAGAAAGTTTGTGGACATATTCTACTATATTTAGAAAGTTTGTGGGACATATTCACTTGTACATTCAGAAAGTTTGTGGGACATATTCACTTGTACATTCAGAAAGTTTGTGGGACATATTCTACTATATTTAGAAAGTTTGTGGGACATATTCACTTGTACATTCAGAAAGTTTGTGGGACATATTCACTTGTACATTCAGAAAGTTCTGTGGGACATATTCTACTATATTTAGAAAGTTTTTGTGGACATATTCACTTGTACATTCAGAAAGTTTGTGGGACATATTCACTTGTACATTCAGAAAGTTTGTGGGGACATATTCTACTCTATTTAGAAAGTTGTGGGACCTATTCACTTGTATATTCAGAAAGTTTTGTGGGACATATTCACTTGTACATTCAGAAGTTTGTGGGACATATTCACTTGTACATTCAGAAAGTTTGTGGGACATATTCACTTGTACATTCAGAAAGTTTGTGGAACATATTCACTTGTACATTCAGAAAGTTTGTGGGACATATTCTACTATATTTAGAAAGTTTGTGGGACATATTCACTTGTATATTCAGAAAGTTTGTGGGACATATTCACTTGTACATTCAGAAAGTTTGTGGGACATATTCACTTGTACATTCAGAAAGTTTGTGGGACATATTCTACTATATTTAGAAAGTTTGTGGGACATATTCACTTGTATATTCAGAAAGTTTGTGGGACATATTCACTTGTACATTCAGAAAGTTTGTGGGACATATTCACTTGTACATTCAGAAAGTTTGTGGGACATATTCACTTGTACATTCAGAAAGTTTGTGGAACATATTCACTTGTACATTCAGAAAGTTTGTGGGACATATTCTACTATATTTAGAAAGTTTGTGGGACATATTCACTTGTACATTTAGAAAGTTTGTGGGACATATTCACTTGTACATTCAGAAAGTTTGTGGGACATATTCTACTATATTTAGAAAGTTTGTGGGACATATTCACTTGTACATTCAGAAAGTTTGTGGGACATATTCTACTATATTTAGAAAGTTTGTGGGACATATTCACTTGTACATTTAGAAAGTTTGTGGGACATATTCACTTGTACATTTAGAAAGTTTGTGGGACATATTCTACTATATTTAGAAAGTTTGTGGGACATATTCTACTATATTTAGAAAGTTTGTGGGACATATTCTACTATATTTAGAAAGTTTGTGGGACATATTCACTTGTACATTTAGAAAGTTTGTGGGACATATTCTACTATATTTAGAAAGTTTGTGGGACATATTCTACTATATTCAGAAAGTTTGTGGGACATATTCTACTATATTTAGAAAGTTTGTGGGACATATTCTACTATATTTAGAAAGTTTGTGGGACATATTCTACTATATTTAGAAAGTTTGTGGGACATATTCTACTATATTTAGAAAGTTTTGTGGGACATATTCTACTATATTCAGAAAGTTTGTGGGACATATTCTACTATATTTAGAAAGTTTGTGGGACATATTCACTTGTACATTTAGAAAGTTTGTGGGACATATTCACTTGTACATTCAGAAAGTTTGTGGAACATATTCACCTGTACATTCAGAAAGTTTGTGGAACATATTCACTTGTACATTCAGAAAGTTTGTGGGACATATTCTACTATATTTAGAAAGTTTGTGGGACATATTCTACTATATTTAGAAAGTTTGTGGGACATATTCTACTATATTCAGAAAGTTTGTGGGACATATTCTACTATATTTAGAAAGTTTGTGGGACATATTCACTTGTACATTTAGAAAGTTTGTGGGACATATTCACTTGTACATTTAGAAAGTTTGTGGGACATATTCTACTACATTCAGAAAGTTTGTGGGACATATTCTACTATATTCAAAAGGTTTGAAGGACATATTCTACTACATTCAGAAAGTTTGTGGGTTTGTGGGGCATATCCAAACCTACTTGTGATACATCTGTGGTAGGTGATCCTTGTGTCCGGTCACATGTCTGGCAGCCCAGGTACAGTTGACCAGTCTCCAGCTTCCGTCTATGTTGACCACTGTCCATGAGTTGCGGAAAGTCTGGCCGTCCATTCTCATACCTGGCTTGTAACCAGCTCCCTTGGAATAACCGAGTACAATCTCACAATGCAGGCCCGCGTAACTGAGGAGTTAATGATATAAGTTTGTAGATTACATATAGGTATAGGTATTGGAAGTGATTAAGTAGTTAGATAATGACTGAAAGGATAAGGGCATTCGCTCTTAAAATTGTGGTGTGCTGATGCCGAGGTAGTGGTTTCAACCCATACATTTGTCAGCTAGACTAAAATGTTGACTATTCATCCTTGACTTGGGGACATAAATTACAAGCACCTCAGAAGTAGGAGTGGGTTCATCTGATGGTGAGAGACACTGGTAAAATACACTTGCAAAAATTGATCCAGTGCATGACCAACTAGATCCCTGTAACGGTATCTTCATTAACCAGGTCTTTCATACACATGAACCCACAACTATGAAATATGAACATAATTTGTATCTAACCATTGAAATAGTACCACAGGTTTCAAAATTTTATATTAAACCAGCATAGGTCAAATAACAAACATAAAAACAGATAGAAAACGAAGAGAAATGATTGGTCTGTTCCAACTGATATTTATGTGTAATATGTGTACAACTTTGGAACAGACCAATCATTTCTCTTATTTAAATGTTTGTTGATGTACTGGACACAGCAGTATGGTTCAATGTGTTTGTTATTTGACCTATACTGGTGTTTATTATTTTATTTAAATGTATTAAATATGGTAAATGGTGAAGAGCCCGAACAAAGACAGCGTTTCACAAGATGGAGAATATTCTTTGTAATTTATCTTTGTCAATCGAAGTGAGATATATTAAGCCCATCCTGATGTACAGAAGTAAATCATGGACAGTTAGCAGAAAAGAGAGAAATTATGTGGAAGATGAAGAGAATGTTGCTATTGGAGGTTGTATTCAGACATGATGATCAACACAATATATCATGAATATAATAAGAAGAAATACGATTGGAGAGTACAGCAACAACTGGGAAAATTGAGGGTGTTAGAAATAGGTCAACAAAGGAAGAAATTGCTGGATGGGTAGGCAGGGTAGCATGGAAGTTAATCATCAACTTAACTTATCAAGAATGATAAAATTGGCAGTCTCCGTGGCAAAGTGGTCAAACCGTCTACCTCACGCTCAGAAGGTTGTGGGTTCGATTCCAGGCTATGTCTTTCGGTTCACGAGTGCATTTTTCTCGAAGACTCCTGGGGGACGTCATTGGAGCTACGGAGACCGTGCTTTTTACGGCGCTTTTGGCAGGCCACCCTGCTGACAGAGACTGAGCCATAAGGGATATAACTTGGTGCAATGAAGTCAATCCTCTCGACTTTTACGACCGTTTCAAAGAGTGATTAAAAACTCCACTGTGCAACGAGCACAACAGGAGGATTCCCCCTTCCCTGAATGTTTCAGCCCTTTACCTTTATGACACTCTCTGAGGGTGGGTCACGATTCCATGGGTCTTTCTCCTGCCTGTGCATTCGTTTTAAGATGTTCGATTCATTTTCCACTTGTTCCACAAATTCACATCATGTCTGCTCTCAAGTCACCCTGCCATCAGGGAGGAGAACATCGTGCACCCGGGACTTCATGCCCTCACACATATCCTAGCACCTTCAGCTGAGAGAAGCCAGCTTCTTTCCCAGAAATTCATCTCTTGTCGCAGCCTCTGCATCGGCAGTTTGCTATTCACCATAGAACGTCCTTGCCGCCATGTTGCCTTCTTCATAGCCCATTCATGGCTCAAGTAGTCACACCCTACCCCGCTCCCTAGGAAGCCAGCTCTTCCTCTGTTCTACTTGCTTGCGAGCTTAGGCTCCCCAACTCTCAACCTGTAAGGAACACAGGGAACAGATGGTAATGGAGTGATCACCAGCACCTGACATGATCCTGAAGGTTCCGTTCCATTCCACATACACAAAAAGAAACTTTCCACCTCGTTCAACCAGCTTTAGCAGTTTTGGCTATAATTGTGGTAGTTCATAGAGCAGTTTAAACTGTCCTGGTCCTTTGCGTGTTAGACAACTTCCACTGGTGCATGCCTGGCAGCGTTCCTATTTTCTATTATCCTCCATTCATTCCGCTTGTGCTCTAACGTTCTTGTTCTCCCTGTTCTGCTGTCATTATCAGCTGAAGGCTTACCTGCAGAGCTTTTTATACAGCTGATGATACGTCTCCTTTCCGCTCTTAACTCCTTTCAACAGCTGGTCGATGGCATGCGGCCGAAGAATCTCGTTCACAGAATGCTTGTTGATGTCCTTGGCAATCACCCACCTGAACAGCACTCTGGGAAAGAAAAACAATCCTAACTACATTTGCCTGATAAATATATTTTCAAAGTAAAGAAACTTAAGTCCAGTGCAACCATCATCATGTACCTGCTGGTAAGCATGGGCAGGTATTGTTCATATTGTTCATGTCTCGATTATGCCATGAGGCCTTCCCTGTGCTCTTTTCCAACAATTTTGCCAGTTGTCACTAAATTTTCCAGTTTATTACTAACAAACTTTATCAGCCTTTTCCAGGCAATCGTTGTTAGTTACTCTGGCAGACCAAAGAATTTGCAACATCTTGTCAATGTAAGATTCCATAAATAATGACCTCCTGGCATGAAGCAAAAAAATCATCATTAAGTGTCATGCTAACTGGCATTGGCAATCATGTATCTTCACATCTTGCAGTCTCCAAAAGCAGGTTTCAGTTTGTTCACTGATACTCTTCCATAACATGACACAAGACATGACAAAGAGAGAGAGAGAGAGAGAGAGAGAGAGAGAGAGAGAGAGAGAGAGAGAGAGAGAGAGAGAGAGAGAGAGAGAAGAGAAAGAAAAAGAGAGAGACAGAGGGAGAGTATGTATGTATGAATAAGTGTTTGTTAGTGAGTTGTGATTGTGAGTGAATATATATGTATGCAAGGGAGTGTATATTTGTGTGTTATTGAGTGGGTTCATAACTGTGAGAGTTTGTGCAATGTATGCATGTTTTGCATCTGCGCATGTCTCTGTCTGTGTACGTGTGTCTGCCTGCCTGCCTGTCTCATAACATAGTAATGTGCATTATTTATGTTCACAGCGTTTTTTTTTGACAATGTTTTTTTCCATGTGAATGTAACATGCACATTAGATACTTGATGTACGAAAGATTGGAAGGGCAGAATGTAAGACAGGCTGCATGCTAAATTTGTGACCCTTTGAAAATCAAGTTTCTTTGCTCGTTCATTCTCACTCTCCATCTTCCTCTATCTCTCCTTCCTCTATCTCTCTTTAGATAGAAGGTATTAGGTCTTGGTCAGATAAGACTGACCTACCATATGACAGTAGACGGTACTACTGCTTTCTGTTAGCACCAAATGTTGAGCAATACTCATCAAACCTGACACCCCACATTGTGCCAACGGCTTTGTGAGGAAGAGCACAATTGGGAGGGTACAAACCTTATCCTGGTGTGAGGAACTGTAACCTAAAGTCTAAATGTTATGACAGGGCAGACCAGGCCCTAAGCCTTGGTCAGCAACTAGTCTAGGATGGAAGCTCTGCCAGGCAGAGAGTTAGAACATGTCACGGCTGATCTAGCAGCTTGTCTTGTTCCAGATGTATTGGTATTACCTTTCATCTGGAGTAGACTAGGCAGGCAGAGAGAGGGATCATGCTGCATGGGCAACACATGGTCTCGACAATTCAGCCTAGATTTGTGCTATGGAGAGGTATAACTCTATTTTACAAACTATTGTCTGTGACAAGTAGCAGTGACAAGTGGCAACAACAAGTAGCAATAACAAGTGACAACAACAAGTGATATGAGATAATAACAAGTGACAATAAGCAATAATAAGTGACTAATAGCAATACCACATGGCAAGAGACAATAACACGTGACAAGAAGCAATAACAAGTGACAAGTAGCTATAACAAATGACACATAGCAATAACAAGTGATAAGTAGCAATAACAAGTGACATGAGGCAATAACAAGTGACAAGTAACTATAACAAATGACACGTAGCAATAACAACTGACAAATAGCAATAATAAGTGACAAATAACAATACCAAGAGTTAGGTAGCACTAACAAGTGACAAGAGACAAAAGGAACAAATTAAGACATTTCTGTAAATATTGTTACCTGGCTTTCTCCAACTCAGTTTTGCATGTTCGTGTCAGATCTCGAACCAGATCCGTCATTGTATTATAGTCCTTGTTTGCCAGCTGAGAAATAATATCATGTGAACAATAAACACATCCATCTAGCTATCTGTCTATCCATCCACCCATCCATTCATCAGTCCACCTTTCTGTCCATCCATCCATTCAACTAATCAACCTACCATCCATCTATGTCTGTGTATCCATCCAACCAACCAACCCTCCATCCATATACCCACCTGCCCATCCACCACCCCATTCATACACCCCTCTATCCAACTCCATCCATCCATCCATCCGTCCGTCTATCTATCTATCTATCTATCTATCTATCTATCTATCTATCCAACCAACCAACCATCCATCTATGTCTGTATATCCATCCAACCAACCAACCAACCAACCATCCATATACCCAGCTACCTGCCTGCCACCCCATCCATCCACCCTGGTCTGCCCTGCCATGACATTTTGTCTTTAGATTGCATTTCCTCACACCAGGATAAGGCTTGTACCCTCCCAATTGTGCTCTTCCGCCCGAAGCCATTGGCACAATGTCGGGTTTGGTAAGCGCCACCCAACATTCGGCGCTGACAGAAAGCAGGTAGTACCGTCTACTGTCATACGATAGCTCAGTCATATCTGACAAAGATCTGACACTAATCCAACTAACTAACCAGCCAATCACCCACCAACCAACCAATCCACCAGCCAACTAACTAACTAACTAACTAACTAAGTGCTGTCTAATTAACTAATGATGTCTCACATCGATGGCTCTGAGATCCAAGGCTTCAAAGACAGCCGGAGTCTTATACAGAGAACTCTTCTTCCCTTCAGGTGGCTCTGCTGGTGGTTTCATCGAATGATCAAACAGACACATCCTGTCCACCTCACGATCCTTCTCCCCGATGAGAGTCAACATTTCTTGACAGTGTCTAGAAAGACCAGAAAACAAAGTGAAACTTTTGTCAACATCCATTGTTCCTGGAAACAATAGATAAATGTCAATCTTGGGCTACTTTGAAATTAATCATGGAGAAAATGAGTGGGTTTTAACTTCACTGATTCAGTGCCAAACAAAACGTAGGTTTGGACCATACATGGTACACAACCAAATGGACAAGTATAATATTAATAATGTAAATTTATGTTCATTGGGCTTAAAATTGTGGAAAATGCCATGAAAAAACAAACAACAACAACAACATTACCCCCAGAATGGCAATATATCATTCTTCTGTTTAAATGGAAGGTCATATTTGGGGATATATTATCCTTTTACATTAAATCAGTTAAATGTTACAGAAAAGCTCTTGGAATATTTGGAGCATGAAGATCTGAAGAAACTGGTTCATGAACAGCATCGTGCTTTAGCAAGACATTTGGGGTTAAAGCAAGATGATCAATTTCATTGCACTGAGTTCTACCTCAGATGGCTCAGTCTTCTTTCTGCAGAGCACTGCCATGGAAAGGGTGGCAAACAAACAATTCTATGAACACAGCACAAATTCATGCTGCATTTTCATATAATAATTTTCATATAATTTCATGGAAGAAAACGTGACAAAGCACATGAAAATTAAACAACTTTACAAGTGGGTCATCATCTTCATAAAGTGGCATGCCAGGTGGCGAAGGCGTTCATGGCTCTCCACAGATCTCAGTCTTTGGTGTTCTGGATCAACTCTGCTGATGATATTCCTCCATGCCACCATCTCAATCCACACAGCATAATTTCTCTTGGTCTGCCTCTGCCTCTCTTCCCCTGGATCTTTCCAGTTGTCACGTTGTTCTCCAATGCCACTCTTCTCATCACATGATCAAAGAGAGCTTCTCATTACATGACCAATGAAAGCTGTTTGTCTCTTTCTTATTGTTGTATGTAATTTTCTAGTTTCATTAGCCTCTTTCAGGCAATCGTCGTTAGTTACTCTGGCAGTCCAAGGAATTCGCAACATTCATCTCAGGAACAAGTGGATAGACAATATAAAGAGGCAGTCTGGAAGAAGCCTGTAGTAGTGTATGTGTGCATGATCTCAGGAACAAGTGGATAGACAATATAAAGAGGCAGTCTGGAAGAAGCCTGTAGTAGTGTATGTAGCAATTTTGGTCAATATTTAAAAATTGGGTTTTTACTTATGAAATCATACCAGTTACATAGAGCCTGACGAGACGAATCCAACGGTATCTCAACGAAGACTGTACGTTGATTTTAAGCGGAGTTATGAATTATATGGTGACGTAATTTAATACCAGGAAGTCCAATGAAGAATTAACTGATAAGTCAGGATTTATCGCGGCCCTAAGATTGGAAACTTGAGAAATTCTGCCTTCCATTACTGTGGCTTGTTTATTTGTAAACGGACAACGTTGTGCCAAATATCATTGCGTCCGGGGCGGCGAGGCCTAACTTGACGTATTATTTTTTTTTTTTTATAGGATGTGCCCTGACCTAATTAACAATTTAAAATGGCCACCAACTGTTTATTATTTGCCTTCTATTAACGTGGCTTGTTTATTTTTAAACGGACAACATTGTGCCATATATCATTGCGTCCGGGGCGGCGAGGCCTAACTTGACGTATTATTTATTTTTTTTTATAGGATGTGCCTTGACCTAATTAACAATTTAAAATGGCCGCCAACTGTTTATTATTTGCCTTCTATTAACGTGGCTTGTTTATTTTTAAACGGACAACATTGTGCCATATATCATTGCGTCCGGGGCGGCGAGGCCTAACTTGACGTATTATTTATTTTTTTTTATAGGATGTGCCTTGACCTAATTAACAATTTAAAATGGCCGCCAACTGTTTATTATTTGCCTTCTATTAACGTGGCTTGTTTATTTTTAAACGGACAACATTGTGCCATATATCATTGCGTCCGGGGCGGCGAGGCCTAACTTGACGTATTATTTATTTTTTTTTATAGGATGTGCCTTGACCTAATTAACAATTTAAAATGGCCGCCAACTGTTTATTATTTGCCTTCTATTACCATGGCTTGATTATTTTTAAACGGACAACGTTGTGCCATATATCATTGCGTCCGGGGCTGCGAGGCCTACCTTGACGTATGTTTTATTTTTCGATAGGATTTGCTGTGACCTAATTAATAATTTAAAATGGCCGCCCTTGTTATTTGTAAACGGACAATGTTGCGCCATATATCATTGCGTCCGGGGCTGCGAGGCCTACCTTGACGTATTTTTCTTTTTTTCAATAGGATTTGCCGTGACCTAATTAATAATTTAAAATGGCCGCCCTTGTTATTTGTAAACGGACAATGTTGCGCCATATATCATTGCGTCCGGGGCGGCGAGGCCTACCTTGACGTATTTTTCTTTTTTTCGATAGGATTTGACGTGACCTAATTAATAATTTAAAATGGCCGCCCTTGTTATTTGTAAACGGACAATGTTGCGCCATATATCATTGCGTCCGGGGCGGCGAGGCCTAACTTGACGTATTATTTATTTTTTTTTAGGATGTGCCCTGACCTAATTAACAGTGTAGTCACTGGAGGGTCTTCTCCGTGATTATTTATTGTATTTTGTGTAGGCATTTGTTTTTTGTTATTCTTTTATTTAAGCTTCATTACTCTGTGTAATTTTATATTTTTTATATTTTCAGATTTCTGCAGTATGTACCTGACGAGATGCAGCGAAATATGCCAGGCAATAAATCGTGCAATCTATTGTTTGTGTCTTCGTTATTCAAATATATAGAAAATCACCACAGGAAGGTGTCCATCTGAATTGTTTTATCAAATTGACACAGGCTGTGGCAAAGGTGTGACAGGCAGAATCTTGAATGTCACAGGAAATGGTTCAAGAAAGAGTGTTTACAAAATACCAGCCAGGGTACACAACCTGTAGTTTGGTAATAAGTTAGGTAATATGGATGTAAATTCTCGTGTGGTCTTGAAGATGTATTTTTTATTACCATTTGATTTTGAGATTTGACTTGTTGAGTTTTCTTAATAGATAAATAATTTATTGTTAGTCCATAAAAGTGACTAACAATGGATAGGATATATGTAAAAATGATTTCTTTTGTTTCATCATGTATGTCATATTATTTTGAATAATGTCTTTCTTTAAATTGGTTGATTACCTTTATTTGATATGAGGGGAAAGAAAATTTGTCTTCAAAACGTTGGGGGGTATGATATCCTGTTTTGACTTCGTTTTGGTTGGCTCATGAATTATGATTTTAGTTGAATTGTCTTGTGTATTGAATAGTATTTACCCTTGTTTACAAATAAGTTGAAAATTGTTAAAAAATTTTTGTTCACAGTTATTGTTTTGTTTAGAATAAAGAGTAATAAGACGGGGCTTTATTTAAAACCCTTCGTTCAGAAAATAGTTAACAAGTGACTGAGGACTAGAAGAGAGACACATTCTCCTTATGAGTAATAAGTTGTAGTAAACATGAGTACCAAAAACTTTGGCCTTGTGCTGGTAAAAAGGCTCCTGCGACAATCAGCGTTAATGTTTTAGGATAGGGAGGTTAATTACATAGTGGCTATGTTACATAGTGCAATGAGGATGATCTGTCGACTAACTAACTGTAGCTATTTTGGTCAATATTTAAAAATTGGGTTTAAAAATTGTGGTGATATTGACAGATGCAAAATCCGTAATAGAGGCGCTTCTGTCTGGGAAATTGCCAGTTCTGAGGACACTACTTTCTGAACTTAGCAGTCATTGTAAGATCACCATACAGTGGATACCATCCCACTGTGGAGTACCCGGGAACGACAGAGCTGATCGATTGGCTAAGGAAGGAGCACAAGAAGAACAACCAGATGTGCCTATTACATACCACCAAAAGAAAAGAATGATCAAATCAGTCAGAAGGCCACCAAACCTTACTCAAGACGACTACCACGTTATGGACAGACCAGAACAGGTCATTCTTCTGCGCCTCAGAACAGGACACAATAGGTTACGCAACCACATGTATGCAAAATTCAAGATTGGTGACTCAGTCATGTGCACATGTGGTTTGGCGTCGCAGACAGCAGAGCACATACTCCAGGATTGCCCAAACTACAACATATCCAGGCGAACCTTCTGGCCTAGAGAGACAACAGTGGAAGATAAACTCTATGGACCGCTGAATGAACTAAAAAAGACTGTTAGATTCATACAAGAGACAACATTGCAGTTATAAACATAATTTAGGCGAACGAAAGAAGAAGAAGAAGAAGAAGAAGAAGAAAGAGTGTCACAAGTGATGGCCATTCTTTGGTTAATTGCTTTTTATGTTTCACAACTAATTATTTTAATATATTAAATTATTAGTAAGAGTACTTTCCTGTATTAGCATGCCTGGTTCGTTGGCATGAACGAGACTCATCACTTCTCTCAGGTGTATAACGCAGGTGTATAATATAATTTAGTATTAGGATCCAGAACACCAAAGACTGAGATTTGTGGAAAGCCATGAACGCCTACGCCAGCCGGCACTTGATGATGATTATTATTAGTATTTGCATATACAGAAAATATTTTAAAATGGGGTTTCTACTTATGATTTGGTAACAGGAAAGTAAAGGTAATATTCCTCTTTCGATAGAGTGTCGAGAGGAATGAGAGGATCAACTTCATTGCACCAGGTTTGCTCAGTTTCTTTCCACACAGCGGCCTGGCGAAAGCATCGTACAAAGCACAAGAGTCTCAGAGTCTCTGTAGACTTATAGAACAGTCAACAGACTGAAGCTGGTCCATCACCTTTGTGCACATGTAGACTTATAGAACAGTCAACAGACTGAAGCTGGTCCATCACCTTTGTGCACATGTAGACTTATAGAACAGTCAACAGACTGAAGCTGGTCCATCACCTTTGTGCACATGTAGACTTATAGAACAGTCAACAGACTGAAGCTGGTCCATCACCTTTGTGCACATGTAGACTTATAGAACAGTCAACAGACTGAAGCTGGTCCATCACCTTTGTGCACATGTAGAACTTATAGAACAGTCAAACCGAGTCTTAAGGCTACAATGAGTTGCATCAACTGCCAACTACTGAACATGTGTCCACAGAGACAAAAATTAACAAAAAGCTATTTGAGAGTCTCAAAGAGAGAATCACTGTTTAAGAGAAATGACCTCACCTGTCAATCATTTTTCCATTCCTGGTCTTCTCTTCAGTTGCAATCTTCTCTGTCACCGACTTGAGGCGGTCTTCTTTCACCTAATACATGATCATTTTAAAATGTTACATTTATGAATATTAGCTTTAAAGAAATAAAAAGACGAATATCTGTTGCTCTTCAAAAATTAAAACAGCTGAATAAATTGTGGCATGGGACAGACAGACTTACACAAATTTGATTTTTAAGTGCACGCATCTTTCCCAATGCAACATACGCCTGTGAGACCTGGACACTTACTAAACAGTGTATAAATGCCTTTGAATATAAATGTTATAGATGGATTCTAAGAATATTTTGGATACAAAAAAGAACAAATGCATCCATACAACATGATCTGAATAGTGAAGAATGTTGGTGAATAAAGACGATAAAAAAAAAAAAAAAATTGAAATATTTTGGTCACTTGAAACGTCCTGAAAGTTTGGAGAGAACAATAATAAAGTGGTTTATGCCTGAGAAGAGAGGAAGAAGAAGGCCAAAGAGAAGATTTGTATAGGATTTGGCAGATGATCTCCAGATGGGTGTATCAGATGCAAGATATCTTGTTTATGACCAAAAAGTTTTCCAGAAAGCTGTTATGGGAGTGGGGTTCTGCAAAAAACATGCTACTGAATGAATGAATGAGCTTTAGAGTTAATTATTCGTTACAGATTTCACAATCACTAAAGATGAAAATTGAGAGTTTGAGCTCAAATGCTACAGAAAAGCTCTTAGAATATCGTGGATCAAGAAGAAGAAAAACACAGAAACTCCAAAAGATCTGATCACTGAAGAAAACTGGCTCATAAGCAATGTCATGCCTTGGGAACTGAAAAACTTTGGCCAGATAAAGCATCACAGTTGCCTGGAAAGAACAGTAATAAAAGGCGTGGTTCCTGGAAGAAGAGGCAAGGGTGGACCAGCACAAAATGAACACAGGACACTGCTGACTCCTTGGGCAGGAGAGTGCATGCATGAGGTGGGAGAAATGGCTAAAGACCAAGAGACATTTTGGTGGACCGGCATGAGGACAAAATTGTGCAATCCATTAAACCAGCTACACGACAATATTTGATGCTGGATTTAATTTCTTTTTTAAAAAAGTTGCTTAAAAGTCGACAGGATCGACTTCATTGCACTGGGTTTAACCCATATGGCTCAATCTCTTTCCGCAGTGCGGAAAGTTTCGCACAGAGCACGAACTCCGTAGCTCCAATGACGATCCTGGGAGTCCCCGAAAAAAATGCTCTCGTGAACACGGCCCGGAACACGTGGACACGGCCCGGAATTGAACCCACAACCTTCAGAGCATGAGTCAGATGGCTTGACCACTTCGCCACGGAAACTCCTATAATTTCTTTTGACTTGAGCAAGTTTCCTGGTGTGATGTTTAGCAGCTGCGAATATTACTTCATGAATGGACGATATAGGCAGCACATTCACCATCAGTGAGCTGGAGGAACTTTTACCATCCCTTCACTGGTATATGCTGAGAGAGATGGAACATTTGCAAGAGAATAATGTGGAATCAGGTTAATGAATGAATGAATCAATTGACTACCAATCAACAAATCATTCAATCAACATTCATTCAGTTAACTGATGAATCAATGATTTAATTAATCAAACAAATCAATCAACAAGACAAGTCACACATCAATCAAGCAGACAACAAGTCAATGAACCAACTAATAATTGAATTAATGAATAAACAAACCAACCAACCAACCAATAAAGCAGCCATCCAATCAATCAACCTTCTTACAAAAATACCAGGATTGTAAATGTTTCAGGAATCATATAGTCTTGCCTTAATTTGCCTACTAGACTGACGCTCACCTCAGCAAAGCAATCATTCAATTAATCAATCAACAAATCAATCATTCAGTCAACAAATTAATCAAATAATCAGTCAGCCAACCAATCATTGAATCAATCAACACATCAATCAACCAACCAACTTGTGGTCTTTGCCCATCAAGAATGATGATGACCATTCATTTCATCCAGTGGGGTTGAAAGTTTGGAGCCATGAGTTCTTAGGTGGCTGGTAAGGCCTATTTTGGCTTTAAATATTCTCTGACAATGTAGTTTTTCTGTCCAGCCTTTTTCCATAGCTCTTGCAGTCCTGTTTGCTTCACAAGTGACTACACCCTTGCGCAATGATATATGCCACAAATTTAATTTTTTGGCAGCAGTCCCATGTGTCATGATGAATTTCAAAAGCTTTTACTGAGATCTTCAGAGTGTCCTTAAAATGTTTCCTCTGGCCAACTTGGGAGCATTTACAACAGGGCAGCTTGCCGTAAAAAATTTGTTTAAGGAGCCTGTGATCTGGTATGCGAGTCAAGTGACCAGCGCAGCAAATCTTATTCTTCATTAGTATAATGTGGATACTGGGCATGGATGCTCTTTTTAAGACTTCAGTGTCTGGGATCTTGTCATGCCATTTAATTTTTAATAGCTTCCTAAGGCAGACTGTGTGGAAGGAGTTTAATTTCCTGGTGTGTCACTGGTAAAACCAACCAACCTAACAAGCAACCAACCAACCAATCAACCAACTTCCTACACAGACACACATTAACAGATTCAAACAGTCTAGCCTCAGTTTCCTTACCACACAGACCCTCATCTCAACAAACCTCACTCTGCCTACCACACAGAACCCCATATCAACAAACCTCACTCTGTCTACCACACAGAACCTCATATCAACAAATCTCACTCTGCCTACCACACAGACCCTCATATCAACAAACCTCACTCTGCCTACCACACAGACCCTCATATCAAGAAATCTTACTCTGCCTACCACACAGACCCTCATATCAACAAATCTCACTCTGCCTACCACACAGACCCTCATATCAACAAATCTCACTCTGCCTACCACACAAACCCTCATCTCAACAAACCTCACTCTGTCTGCCACACAGAACCTCATATCAACAAACCTCACTCTGCCTACCACACAGACCCTCATATCAACAAACCTTACTCTGTCTACCACACAGAACCCCATATCAACAAACCTCACTCTGCCTACCACACAGAACCTCATATCAACAAATCTCACTCTGCCTACCACACAGACCCTCATCTCAACAAACCTCACTCTGTCTGCCACACAGAACCTCATATCAACAAATCTCACTCTGTCTGCCACACAGAACCTCATATCAACAAACCTCACTCTGCCTACCACACAGACCCTCATATCAACAAACCTCACTCTGCCTACCACACAGACCCTCATATCAACAAACCTCACTCTGCCTACCACACAGAACCTTATCTCAACATATCTCACCTGACTAAAATGATCCTCAATCCTTTCCCGCTCATCCATGAGACTGCGAGGAACACTGTTCATGGACAAGTTCTCAATCGAGGATAACAACTCTTCTGCAGCCTTCTCCTTTTCTCTGGCTACTGTTTCATCTAGTCGTCTTAGCTCCTTCTCTCGCTCTTCTAATAAAAACCTGCACATGAATTCACACAATAAAATATGTTCCGCATGCCCCTTTTCTGTGATTGTGATATTTGAGTTTTAGTGTTTGTTTTGTTGACAAACACTCTGGTCAAAATTTGTACTGGTATCTGTATGTTTAGTATTTCATTGACCCTTCCAGCTATTTGTTTTGTTTTGCTCACTTTGAATCCAAGCGTAATCCAAGGGGGGGGGGGGGGGGGGGGGGGGGGGGGGGGGGGGGGGGGGGGTCATTTGGTTTCATTAATCCTAAGAACTCTCCAGTGAGTGATAACCATAATTACAAGGTGGTTTCAAATTAAAACCTTAAAAGTGTGATAGAAATTACAATAACCCTGCCATTGTCTTATAAGATGTCAATATTGTTGTTAATGGTGTCAAGCGTGTTAAGCACGTGACATCACAGTGACGTCTTAAGGACAGTTTAAAGATGGCCACCCCACTTTTGACATGCACCAAAGAGGAGCAGCGTTCTGTTATCCGTTTTTTGATCAGTGAATGGGTGAAACCTATAGCAATTCATCGGTGAATGAAGGTCCTGTATGGTGATGCATGGCTGACAGTTCAGCAAGTGTATGAGTGGAGTAGGAAGGTCCTGTATGTGATGCATGCCTGACAGTTCAGCAAGTGTATGAGTGGAGTAGGAAGGTCCTGTATGTGATGCATGCCTGACAGTCCAGCAAGTGTATGAGTGGAGTAGGAAGGTCCTGTATGGTGATGCATGGCTGCCAGTCCAGCAAGTGTATGAGTGGAGTATGAAGGTCCTGTATGGTGATGCATGCCTGACAGTCCAGCAAGTGTATGAGTGGAGTATGAAGGTCCTGTATGGTGATGCATGCCTGACAGTTCAGCAAGTGTATGAGTGGAGTATGAAGGTCCAGTATGATGATGCATGCCTGACAGTTCAGCAAGTGTATGAGTGGAGTATGAAGGTCCTGTATGGTGATGCATGCCTGTACAGTCCAGCAAGTGTATGAGTGGAGTATGAAGGTCCTGTATGGTGATGCATGCCTGTACAGTCCAGCAAGTGTATGAGTGGAGTATGAAGGTCCTGTATGGTGATGCATGCCTGTACAGTTCCAGCAAGTGTATGAGTGGAGTATGAAGGTCCTGTATGGTGATGCATGCCTGTACAGTCCAGCAAGTGTATGAGTGGAGTATGAAGGTCCTGTATGGTGATGCATGCCTGACAGTTCAGCAAGTGTATGAGTGGAGTATGAAGGTCCAGTATGATGATGCATGCCTGACAGTTCAGCAAGTGTATGAGTGGAGTATGAAGGTCCTGTATGGTGATGCATGCCTGACAGTTCAGCAAGTGTATGAGTGGAGTATGAAGGTCCTGTATGGTGATGCATGCCTGACAGTTCAGCAAGTGTATGAGTGGAGTATGAAGGTCCTGTATGGTGATGCATGCCTGACAGTTCAGCAAGTGTATGAGTGGAGTATGAAGGTCCTGTATGGTGATGCATGCCTGACAGTCCAGCAAGTGTATGAGTGGAGTATGAAGGTCCTGTATGGTGATGCATGCCTGACAGTTCCAGCAAGTGTATGAGTGGAGTATGAAGGTCCTGTATGGTGATGCATGCCTGACAGTCCAGCAAGTGTATGAGTGGAGTATGAAGGTCCTGTATGGTGATGCATGCCTGACAGTCCAGCAAGTGTATGAGTGGAGTATGAAGGTCCTGTATGGTGATGCATGCCTGACAGTTCAGCAAGTGTATGAGTGGAGTATGAAGGTCCTGTATGGTGATGCATGCCTGTACAGTCCAGCAAGTGTATGAGTGGAGTATGAAGGTCCTGTATGGTGATGCATGCCTGTACAGTTCAGCAAGTGTATGAGTGGAGTATGAAGGTCCTGTATGGTGATGCATGCCTGACAGTCCAGCAAGTGTATGAGTGGAGTATGAAGGTCCTGTATGGTGATGCATGCCTGACAGTCCAGCAAGTGTATGAGTGGAGTATGAAGGTCCTGTATGGTGATGCATGCCTGACAGTCCAGCAAGTGTATGAGTGGAGTATGAAGGTCCTGTATGGTGATGTATGCCTGTCAGTCCAGCAAGTGTATGAGTGGAGTAGAAAGTTTCAAAACACCGTGACTTCTGGAACAGGTTGGCCATGACCTGGTCAGGGACACCGAGTAGTGACCCCAGAGAAATGTTTTCAATAGGAATCCAAGCACTTTATCGGTGCTGGAGGATTTGCATTGAATTCAGTGGTGACTACATTGAAAATGATACATTTTGTTTTTTCTAAAAACTTGTTTAGAATATAGTCATTAAAAAACATTTGAGGTTTTCATTTGAAGCCACCTCGTATTTGCAATAGATTCTTGTCATTGGCTAATAATCACATTAGTTAACCTTAAGACTGGTGTTAAAGTCATCTGATCATATCTCCCCCCACTGCCACCTCTTCTCAGCAACTCCCTTCAGCTCAGCATACACCTGAGTCACAACATCCTTGCACGTTCACATCACGTAGTTGTTTCGTGGATCATCATCATCATCACCATGTGACTTGCATGGGCGTTCATGTCTCTCCAGAGATCTCCACTTTTGGTGTTCTGCAAATATTCTATTGATGATATTCCACCAGGCTGTAGTCAGGTCTTTGTCAGATATGACTGAAACTCGAGTATAGTGCTTCCATATTGACGTGGATAGGCCTTAGGTTCATACCAGAATGCGATCGGCGTTGCCATTAGTGGGTTGTGCTCAATATTTAAATTTCAAATCCCGAAACAACCACATAATCAATTGATTATTGCTCACTGGATTTAGGAGGCCTGGTGTTCCTTGCCAGTGAGAAGTCCTGATCGTTCGGGTCCCATCGATTAACGGACGTCGGTCGCGGCGATTGGGCAATCTTGAGCATAGCCTACGATGGGTAGCGTTGTGATGTTCTGTTGTGATAATTTGGTGTGTCCAGTGTGTGCCGCGTGGTTACACACCCACTTCACATGCATGATCCGGGACTGTTTCCGGATCTGGTCAGGGATATGCACTACTGACGAGCTCAAATGAGGGCGAAACTCGAGTATAGTGCTTCCATATTGACGTGGATAGGCCTTAGGTTCATACCAGAATGCGATCGGCGTTGCCAGTAGTGGGTTGCGCTCAATATTTAAATTTCAAATTCCTAAACAACCACATAATCAATTGATTATTGCTCACTGGATTTAGGAGGCCTGGTGTTCCTTGCCAGTGAGAAGTCCTGATCGTTCGGGTCCCATCAATTGACGGACGTCGGTCGCGGCGATTGGGCAATCTTGAGCATAGCCTACGATGGGTAGCGTTGTGATGTTCTGTTGTGATAATTTGGTGTGTCCAGTGTGTGCCGCGTGGTTACACACCCGCTTCACATACGTGATCCGGGACTGTTTCCGGATCCGGTCAGGGATATGCACTACTGACGAGCTCAAACGAGGGCGAAACTCGAGTATAGTGCTTCCATATTGACGTGGATAGGCCTTAGGTTCATACCAGAATGCGATCAGCGTTGCCAATAGTGGGTTGTGCTCAATATTTAAATTTCAAATCCCGAAACAACCACATAATCAATTGATTATTGCTCACTGGATTTAGGAGGCCTGGTGTTCCTTGCCAGTGAGAAGTCCTGATCGTTCGGGTCCCATCGATTGACAGACGTTGGTCGCGGCGATTGGGCGATCTTGAGCATAGCCTACAATGGGTAGCGTTGTGATGTTCTGTTGTGATAATTTGGTGTGTCCATTGTGTGCCGCGTGGTTACACACCCGCTTCACATGCGTGATCCGGGACTGTTTCCGGATCCGGTCAGGGATATGCACTACTGACGAGCTCAAACGAGGGCGAAACTCGAGTATAGTGCTTCCATATTGACGTGGATAGGCCTTAGGTTCATACCAGAATGCGATCAGCGTTGCCAGTAGTGGGTTGTGCTCAATATTTAAATCCTGTTTATCTCTTTCTTATAGTTGAGTATAAAATTCTGATTTCACTAACCTCTTCTATGCAACAGTTGTTAGTTACTCTGGACACTCATGGTTTTCACAATATTCATCTCAGAATCTGATTCCTTAAAACTCTTCCTGATTTGTTTATTGACAACCATACAGCAGAATTTGTTTCTTGGTTGCCCTTTCACACTCTTGCCCGTCCTTCTCCATCAGTAGAAGATTATAGACAAATATTTTGTTGTTACGAACAAACAACAAAACAAGGATCCATGCTTGAAATATTTTACAAATTAATGTACACAGACCTTAAAAGTCTTTCTTGTTCTTCTTTGTGTCTTTCCTCAAGGAGAATTTGCACATCAAATACTTGAGCGTTCTCAAAGTCCTTGAATAAAAATAACAGTTATCATGCACAAAGTCCTTGAAAAAAGTCAACAGTTATTATTCAAATAATCTCTTAATAAAGTCAACAGTTATCATTCTAATAGTCTCTGAATAAAGTCAACATTTATAATTCACAACGTCCATGTCCATGAATAAAGTCAACGGTTATCATTCTCGACATTCATGAATAAACTCAATAGTTTTTATTCTCAACTTTCATGAGTAAACTCAACAGGTATCATTCTCATATTCTCATATGACCTCATATTCTTCACCCTTGTCTGAAGAGTCCAGGCATCAGATCCATTACCCTGGACTCATGGACGATTATCAAGTCTTCATTATTCCTTTAAAAACACATTATTCTGAAAATGTTCATATCTGGACTTCGTTAGTTGGTTGTTTGTCCTCTGTTCTGTCTTCACTTTTGACGTGGTAGAGGGGAATGCAGTTTCAATTACCCTCAAGACCTATGCCGATGGTAGCACGGCTACTGGTAGGATATTCTGTATTGGACAGGTCAAGAGATAGTGACCAGATTAAGTGATACACAAACCTGCTACCTGGTAGGTAGACTTAGTCAGTCAGTCAGTCAGTAAGTTAGTTACTTAGTTAGTTGCTGATGCTGAGATAGCAGTTTCAACCCCTACACTGGTCAGATGGACTAAAACTTTGACTTCTTGTCCTTGGGGGATAAATTACAAGTACCTCGGAAGTCGGAGTGGGTTCGCCTGATGGCGAGGGTCACTGGTAACAGGGATAGCTAATCCACTGCATTAAAAGTAGGAGCATGTGTATGGACTAAACTTGAGTTCAAAGAAGGTGAAGAAAGAAAAAAGTCAGATTGTCCTGACTGCACAAAGAACCATTCAGTCCATAAGTACTTGGATCCACTCCTCAGTTTCTCCCTCAGCGTGTAGCACTTGACAACTTCAGCTATGTGTTGGTTACCTATTCTTCTTCTTTGGCTGCCCTGCTTCACCCCTTTTCACTTTGTTTGTCCAGCCTGGTCAAAGTTGTAGCTCCAGTCATCTCTTGATTCATTTAATCATTCTGCCTCTCTGAGGGCATTCACTTTAAACAGTAGCCTAACCTGCAAGTCTATCAGCTTACTCACTCCCTCTTACACCTGTGAGTCCCGGCACAAAAATAAACCTGATTTGTGATGATGGCTCTGCCGCTGCCGATGCCGCCGCCACCACCACTACTACTACCACTAATTTGTTTAGCTGGTGGCAGTAAGTAAAGCAATAACATGGCTTGAGACACAGACATTCACTAGGGCATGTTTCCTTAGCGACTCAATGAGCATGCTCAAGAGGATAGAGATGGGGTGGATCCGAAGAGAATGGCTTGCTATCTCTGGAGCAGTCTCGGCTGGCAAAGATTAGTTTCATCTTCGTGCCAGGGCATGCAGGAGTACAAGGAAATGAGCGGGCTGACAAGCTTGCAGGTAAGGCTACTGTGGTGGGTGGACGTGCCATGGACCAGGCTGACATTCTGAATGCTGTACGAGAAGTAAGACTTTTGCGAGAACCAAGTGATGACTGCTGAAATCTACAACCATGGCCAGACTGCTGAGAACAGCAAATTAAAAGAGGGGTAGCCAAACAAGAACACTACGCAGGAAGCCAAAGAAGATTGATAAACCAACACAGAACTAGTGTCATTAGCCGCTGCAGGATTTGCTGAGGAGGGGATCCGAGCACATATGGACGAAATGGTTCGATGTGCAATGAGGATGATCTGTCGACTGACTAACTAACATTTGTTGAGCTTCTTTTACCGAGGGTTGGGGCGGTATGTGCCAAAATGTCTCCAGACATTCAACAGCTGATTGTAGTGATGTCTATATACAGACTGGGTCCCGAGCCAGCTACAGACTATGTCTCCATAGTGACAGCTGATAGTCTTGCATTTACAGACTATGTCTCCATAGTGGCAGCCGTCTTGAGATCCCGGCTACAGACTATGTCTCCTCTGGTCACTCCTGCAGCACCATTCTCTTCAGTCCATCATGATTTATATGTTCTTCTACACTATACACACAATCCCAAAGGTCCCGACCACATCCGTCTATCATGCATAAATATCCCACCAAGGGATGCAGACCCGGCCAATCTGTCCGCCTGTTCGTTTCCCACCTCACCAGCATGTCCTGGAGAAAACATCCAACAGATAATCTCTATGTTTGATTGTTGAAATGAAGCCTACCACTCTGCCCAAAAAATCCCTAGCAACTAACTAATAATAATAATAATAACAATGATACCTCATAACTTCGGAGGACTGATCGTGGGTGAGACTCTGGCTTCATAGGCTGCTTGAGTGGACGATAATGACTGTACCCTGAAATAAAACATGTGTTTATCTGTTAGTTAGTCATTAGTATGCTTCTCACTGCCCCATGTGAAAAGTGGAACAGACAGCGGTCCTGACAAACCAACAGCATGCACAGGTATACTATGCATAATACCGCTGCCAGTTTGCCAACACAACCAGTCCACCACAAAAATTTGAGTTAATCATCGATGGAAGCAGCAGTCATTAGAAAACTAGCAGCTGCACACACATTACTGCATAAGTTCAAAACCAGCTAGTTCAGCAATCTGCCGTCCACCATGTTTATCTGTTAAACAGAGCACCAGAACTACTGCAACAAGTGTCCTGTACCAGTGGATACATACTACGTCATATGGCTAACAAGACATTACTCACAAACATGCACAGACTATAAATGCTAACACAGACAACAGAACACTGACATTAAACACAGATACATACTTTTCTAAGGCCATACAAATCCACATCTCTTATTCGTACCTCCAGTCTCTAATTTTGTTCATTGCATGAGTTAATTTTGTGTGATGGGCGACCTGACTGAGATGGGTTCTCCTTCCATGAGTCGTGAATACCGTAGAACTCTGATTCTATATTATTATTGCCATAATATATCTATTATGTTGATCTATGTCAACCTCCGTTCTATGATACATACAATTTTGTTCCTTGTGAATTTAACATGATTGGTGAACTGACTGGGATGAGTTGTCCGCTCATGAATACTGCAGAACTCTTGATTCTCTACTATTGCAAAAACAACTGCCGTAATATATCTATTCTCTTGATCTATGTCAAACTTTGTTCTATTATACATGTAACTTTGTTCTATGTGTTATCTTCTATATAACTGTAATATCGGATTGTGACAAAGAGCATACTTTACTTCCATTCTGTTTCTCAGAGAATGTCAACTCTCTTCAACTCACTCAACTGAAGACCTAGTGTAGTGAAACACACATCTAACCTTCTCAGATTATGGCAACAAATTTGCAGGACTTGTGTACATGTTACAATTTGGCAATAACTAAAAAGAAAATGGGGGAATTTTGAGCTAAAATCTTTTGCAAGATGGAAAACATACTGATCAATAAAAAGATGTCAACTGCAACAAGAAAAAGAGTGTTAAGTGCTACATAGAGTCTGAACTTTTGTACAGATGTGAAACGTGGACAATGAGCAGACAAGTTGAAAAACATCTAATGGCAGTGGAATTGTGATTTCTGAGGAAAGCTCAAATAATACCATGGACAGACAGAAAAAAACCATGAGCAAGTCCTACAAGAAGCAGATAAGAATTGCAAACTGATTAGAAAAATTAGACATAATCAAAATTGTTTTGGACACATTATGAGAAGTAATAAACTAGAGAACTTGGTGACAACTGGCAAGACTGAAGGGGGAGGGGGGGGGGGGGGGGAGAACAAGGAAATAAATATATGGATGGCTTGGCAACATGGCATGGTAGCGACAAGAATACAAAGCTTGGTCCTTGGTGCTCTGGATCAACTTTGCTGAAGATATTCTTCTATGCCACCATCTCAGTTCACCCAGCATCATTTCTCTTGGTCATCTTCTGCCTCTTTTCTAACTGATGTTTCCAGTTATTTTCATGATATTCTCCAATGCCTCTCTTCTTATGACATGGCCAGTATGTTTTCCATCTTGCAAAAACCGTCACCATGACGACATTACCTGGTATCATATCTATGGAATGATTCGGTGTGGACTGGCTAGTCCATGCTGAGGTGTCATTCAGGTGAGTGACACTGCCAAAGCTGTCATCGGGAGGTCTGGCCGTTAGTTCTGGAGTTCTGGCAGCGATTTCTGGAGGCCCTGCTTGTTTAATTGCGTTGCCAGGAAGAGCTTTGTTTGAAGAGCCTGTCACCTGAAACAGAAACATCATCATCAACATCATAATCATGCCATAATCAACATCATAATCATCAACATTATAATCAACATATTCATATAATCCACATTATAATCTACACCATAATCCACATCAAAATCATCATCAACATCATACTCCACATCAATCATAATCAACATCATCATAATCAACACCATAATCCACATCACAATCAACATCATCATAATCCACATCACTGTCACGAAAAATAAACTTGTTAGTTTCGATCGATGACAAACATGACCAAACAAGACCCGACATTCGTCTGCAAAAACAGGCAACCCTTTGATGTTGTATAGACTGAGAAAAATAAGTCGCGTCAAGATGTCTACATGGTCGGCATTTTGTTATGATGTGGGTTGTTCGAGAAACGAGGAATAACGCCAGACAGCTGCCAGGGCGCCAGACAGCTGCCAGGGCGGTTGTTATAGCCTTTGAAGTGGTAGACGGAATGTCTGGCCAGACGTTGGATGGAGTCTTGTGATGTGGAGAAGGTCTCTAGATCACAGACAGGAGACAATTTCCCAGATGAAAGGGGACACCAGTCAGATGTTCACATTGAGTTGGGAAAAATAAAGAGAAAAACAACTTCTCGACGCCGATGTGTCTAGACTTTTTGGTGACGTCACTCAAGCCCGACCACAAGTGGAGTTAGTCTACCAAGATTTCTGACGTTTGAAGGATCGGTGCAGTTTCCGAGTTGTGTTTTAGAAAGAGACTATAGTGTCCAAGTGTTGATAATTATCGGCAGACATAGATCCAATCAGGGATTGCATAGTCTCAATCTGCAACTGGAAATAGGCATATGGTATTCTATTAATCATATCTAACTTAGAGTATGATTAGGAATAGAGTACAGTACTGTGAGGTGATATAATGTATTATAGGTGTGGTGATACAATGTATTATAGGTGCGGTGATAGAATGTTCTATAAGTGCGGTGCTAGAAAGTATCATGGGTGCGTCGGCACTAGTATCCTATTGTGTGGCTTTAGCTAGCTTGTGTGATATATCATTTTACTCAGGGAGTTTAGGACAATGTAGTGGGATAATGATTAGAGAGATTGAGGATGGTTGGGAGGGAGGAGGGGAATGTGAAATGGTAGGATCTTCCAGTAGGGCATCTGCTGGGTTTCTACCCGTTCCTTTATTCTTTCCTGGTGTTGCCATGTCTCAGACAATGTGATGAGCTATTTGGCCGTATGACAGAGATCGGATCTCTGTTATAGATCTGAGTGCTGCTATTGGCCTACACTCACCTAATTCCGGCCAGGATTGAGTTGCTCTCACCATAGTATTCTCTACTCAACAGGTTCCACGTAGGTGTGCTATGATATTCAACAGTGAAGCTAGAACACAGTTTAGAAGATGATGGCTCAGGATTTGAAGACAGAAGTTGCTGAGAGGCCTCTACATTGGGCTTATACCCAAGTTGGTCTGCGGGAACCTGGCTTCTGCTGAGCAGGACATGCTGATGATACTTATGTTTAGCAAGTGATAGTTGTATCACTGAACAGTCAGAACATTATATATATATATATACAACACTGATACCAGGAACATTCATATAAATTTATAGAAATACCTGGAACATTCAGATTGTGGTGTTAATATGGGGAATCTTTACAACCAGTGACACTAGATCAATTAAGATTTCCCCAGTAACAGTGACAATAGTGTTAGAAGTCTCTGAGTAACAAACAGTTAATAACAGAGGAAATTCATAGTGTGAATTAGATTGAAGACTCTCATTAGACAGTGTTTGTCATGGAAGTCCAAACATCTGGATGCCTCGAGAGATAGCGGAGAAACTCTTCACGTGACCGGAGAAGCATCACCTCGGTGAGGTTGTTTGTCTGGAATACATGGTGCTGGTGTGTTCTCAGCACAGTGATGAGAATGACTATACTCCTGACCACTGATCTGAGTCTATATACACCTTAGAATATACGTCACACATTCTACACATTCTACACACACACACCCTTCTCCTACATATACTCGTTGCCTTAATAAATTTCTTGTTTTTATTTGTTGAAGCTAGAGTTGTCAAGTATGTTATGTTGGGGAAGAATGAGAGGGGGCATGATCCAGGGGTGAGTAAGAGTGAGAAGAAGGTGTCTTCAGATTGAGGGAGTGTTGTGGACGGAGTCTGCTGGATATCTCCAGGATAGTGATATTGAATAAAAATAAATGTGGGTGTTGATTCTCCTCACTCCAGGGACGACACTAAAATAGTAAAGAAGAACAAATAACTACCACTACATTCTGTACTTACGACAATCACAACCATTAACATGAAGTGCTTTGATAATTGGCTTGACAGATCAAATGTCACCACTGCTTCAGTTCTCTAGGTCAGTGTCTTAACAGATTCAGTGCCAGACAAAAAGTAGGTTTGGATCAAACAAAAATGGATGGCAGAAAATGTGCAATAGGGGTGCATTACAGTTATGTCTTAAAAGTTGTTAATATGGTAGCAGTTGTGTTGTAGTATATGTCAACTTAAAGAGGGGTTGCATAGGGAAAACTACTGTATATAAGCCCATGGCGGATACGGCAAGTCACTTAAGAAAATTAATTATCCCATGGCAATTAATCAATTAATAAATGTGTTGATAACTTTCAATTCATGAAGACCCGGGAAGGTAACTGGGTCAACAAATGCCTGAAGAAGTCGGATGTGTTGGCTGAAAGGTTCAAATATCGCAGTTCTGCTGGAAACAGGGACAACGCTACTATGTCTAAAAGAACATTCAAAATGAACATAGAAGAAGAAGAAGAAGAAGAAGAAGAAGAAGAAGAAGAAGAAGAAGAAGAAGAAGAAGAAGAAGAAGAAGAAGAAGAAGAAGAAGAAGAAGAAGAAGAAGAAGAAGAATTCATGAAGAATGGCTGTTCAGAACCTTCCTTCACTGCTTTCCTCTAACTCTTTTTCCATTAATCTCTTTATCATAACTAACATGCACCAAATCTTTTGCAAAACACTGCTCTCATTTTGGACAAAATCTAATGGAATTAAAACTAAAGAGACACCAACAGGAGTCCAGGGAAAACTACTACTGTAACAATCCCTATTACATGCTTGACCATAATTTTATGCAAAAATGGAAAGTTCTGTTTGGATACATTACACTACACATTGAAAGTTCTGGAGAGCCAATGGGATGGGAACGAAGGCAATGGCTGGAATCCCTGATAAGGTCAAAGCTGGCTAATACCTGTGCCATTTTTGTGCCAGGACACACAGGTATAAGAGGAAATTAATGAGCAGATAGGTCTGTGGGCACCACTGTCATGGGGAGAAGAAAAGCAATGGACCAAGCTGACATGTTGAACACTCCAAGAGATGCTTGAGGGCATAGCTGTTGTGGGGATAGGACAAGAGATGGACCAGGCTGACATGCTGAACTCCCCCAGAAAGGCTTGTGGGTACAGTTATTGTGGGGATAGGACAAGCAATGAACCAGGCTGACATGCTGAACTCCCCCAGAAAGGCTTGTGGGTATGGTTATTGTGGGGATAGGATAAGCAATGAACCAGGCTGACATGCTGAACTCCCCCAGAAAGGCTTGTGGGTACGGTTATTGTGGGGATAGGACAAGCAATGAACCAGGCTGACATGCTGAACTCACTATGAGAGGCTTGTGAGTACGGTTATTGTGGGGATAGGACAAGCAATGAACCAGGCTGACATGCTGAACTCCCCCAGAGAGGATTGTGGGTACGGTTATTGTGGGGAAAGGACAGACAAGCAATGAACCAGGCTGACATGCTGAACTCCCCCAGAAAGACTTGTGGGTATGGTTATTGTGGGGATAGGACAAGCAATGAACCAGGCTGACATGCTGAACTCCCCCAGAAAGGCTTGTGGGTACGGTAATTGTGGGGATAGGACAAGAAATGAACCAGGCTGACATGCTGAACTCCCCCAGAAAGGCTTGTGGGTACGGTAATTGTGGGGATAGGACAAGAAATGAACCAGGCTGACATGCTGAACTCCCCCAGAAAGGCTTGTGGGTACGGTTATTGTGGGGATAGGACAAGCAATGAACCGGGCTGACATGCTGAACTCCCCCAGAAAGGCTTGTGGGTACGGTTATTGTGGGGATAGGACAAGCAATGAACCAGGCTGACATGCTGAACTCCCCCAGAAAGGCTTGTGGGTATGGTAATTGTGGGGATAGGACAAGAAATGAACCAGGCTGACATGCTGAACTCCCCCAGAAAGGCTTGTGGGTACAGTTATTGTGGGGATAGGACAAGCAATGAACCAGGCTGACATGCTGAACTCCCCCAGAAAGGCTTGTGGGTATGGTTATTGTGGGGATAGGACAAGCAATGAACCAGGCTGACATGCTGAACTCACTCTGAGAGGCTTGTGAGTACGGTTATTGTGGGGATAGGACAAGCAATGAACCCTGGTGTCGATGGTCGATACACGCTGAGGGAGATACTGAGGACGGGATCTGAGTACTTAAACACTTATGGACTAGCAGTTGACTGTGCAAAGGAAGAGTTTAGTTTAGTTTAGTCGATCAACATCACGGCACATGGGTAACCCATAAGTGCTCCGTTATACTCCTAACTCAAACCTGAGTTCGGAGAATCTCAGCTCATTCCACGAATTCCGTAGCACCGGCGAGGATCCTGAAATACTTTGGGTAGATTTTTAACTCGAAATTTTGCCCGGGCAGCGCCGTTAGGCTACTCTTTTTCGATTTCCAACTGCCAAGAGATTTTTTATGCGCGCAGCAATACACACGGGCGTCCGATCTCACCACCAAGAGACTAGGGGAAACTTTGTTACTAGCAGTCCATGTGGAAAAAAAAATCCCGGCCCTCGAACCCGGAACCACCAGCACTCGAGGCGGATACCATATCTCGAGACCACTAAAGTAAAAACTAAAGAGGATGACTGGTTGATTAACTAAAGCTCTGGAGTCTGATTCCACCGCAACAACTGACAAAGAAGATAATGGTAACGATTATGATTAAAAAGCAAAATGGGGAAAAGGCAATTAGGTAGGGCGCATAACAGAAAATGAAATATGGACTTATAACTCACCTGAACTAGTAATGCTCGTGAAAATTCTTCATACTCCGCACAAAATTCCATGGTAGGAAATCAGATACTACACCGCCTACTGTTTCTTACTAAAGCAATGTCAGTTGCATAGTGTTTATACCAACTATATCCTGTTGAACCATTCTGTGATATATATTTAATATGATCTATTGTTATTTCAGACAACCGACGTTTATGTTTTTCTAACTTATCTTTCGATATTACTTATTGTGCGTGTTGGTTTATTGTTTTATATCACGTATCACTTGTGGCTGAAAGAGTGGAACGTTTTCGTCTTGTGTTAAGATCGTTACTTGAATGTTTTCTTGTATTAATTACATCGTGCAGACACTTATGGGCTAAATAATCCAGTAGTACACTATCTAAAATCATAGATTTAATTTAATCGGAGAAATACGGTAGGAAACATTTCCACCCAAACAACAGCAACTAAGAAATGCACGAACAGGTTTAAAATACAAAATCGTTACAAGAGGCAAGATACAAAATGAAGCGTTCTGTTAAGTTTTATCAGTAGTGTCGTGGCAGGGAGTAGAGGCGGGCGGGGAATAATGGCACAGCAGTTTGGCCAAGGTCCTTGACATCCTTAAACTTGGGACCAGGTACCAGACGTCCTCCCCTTTCCCCCACATCTGACTCATCCCAGTCTTCAAATCTAAAGCTTTGTTTGTTGTCGCCTCACAGAGGAAAGAGAGGGGGAATTGCGTTGTATGACTAGGGGGAGAAGTTTAGGGGGAGAAAGGGTGTTAGGTGAGAGTGACAGAAGAAGGTATTAACTGATTCAGTCCCACACAAAAAGTAGGTTTGGATGAGAAAAAAAATGCCGGAAAATGGGAAGTAGCGGTGTACCACAGTTATGACTTAAAAGTTGTTAATATGGTAGTAGACATGTTGTATTATATATCAAATTAAAGGGATTGCATAGGGAAAACTACTGCATTTATATTTTAACTACAGTTTGATTTGCAAGCCCATAGCAGCTATGGGAAGTTCGAACAAGACAATGTATCATCCCATGGCAATTAATTGGCTACCCCATGCAGTAGAAAACTTCTACTGCAACATTCAACCAATCCTGAACGAGTTAACAAAGAGTTTTGTGTCAGTTAATTGAGAGAAAGCCTATGTTTCATTGGAAGATGAAAAGGCAGAAGAAGACGAAGACGAAGTAGAAGAAGAAGAAGAAGAAGAAGAAGAAGAAGAAGAAGAAGAAGAAGAAGAAGAAGAAGGACAATGACCTAACAAATGGGAGCCTAACACTTAACTGATTCACTGCCGAAGGATACTATATCGCCAAAAGTGACTCCCTCCTTTATTTTTAAAGTGTTGGTGGTTCCCCCAGAGGCAAGAGCCGCCCCATGAGGTTCCCACCCCCCCCCGTTTTTGTTGTGGGCCCTTTAGTCCCACTATGTGCCATTTGGCCCATAGTGGTTCACCAAGGCCCACTGCCAGTGTTAGATAAATCACCATACTAGGGTCATCTTATTTTATTTGTTTTGTTTCGTGCTATCTCCCGCAATGTTAATGCTCAGTGAACGGAAATTCCCATTATAATACTTGTTCATTTGATTGTGTACCTTGTTTGGTCCAAACTTACTTTTTGTCTGGCACCAAATCAGTTAATAACAAGGGAAAGATGCAGGCACTAGGGATAACATAATCACGAAATCACTAGCAAGGCCTCGCCCGTTAGCGACTTCGAAAGAAACCACCAAGAGATTGTTGTCTCCCTCGTTTCTATTCTAGTCACGAAGTGAAGAAATGAGCCAATTGGTCACAGACTGCGTGAGAAGCTGGAGGAGACACGGTGACAGAGGTAGGGAATGTGGGGAAATCCAACACAGATATGTGAGGCGGGAACAACTGAGGTCGTATTTGTCAACAGAGTTCGGCAGCGGGAGGGGGAGGGATTTTTTTTTTGTTCGCATATCCTTTACAGGACATCGCTGTCAACAGCATCTTTCAGCTGTCTGTTGATTTCTTGGCAAGATTACGCTCAGTAGTTTGCCATTGCTTTCTGAGCGGCCGGCTCAGCTATCCCGCAAGTCACCAGCGGGGGTAGAACCGCTCCCAGTTCTCGCCCGCTACGAGACTCTGCGTGATAAACGGGATTACGGAGAAAGTGGTGTAACCCCTCGGCCAGAGAGACCGGCGGGAGGGATTTAGGATAGTGATTTTTAAACTTGTAGCTTCCATTTTTATTTACTTACGAGGAGGCTCAGTCAGATATGACTAAACTACTGTGTGACAGTAGAGACGGCACTGTCTGCTTTCTTTTAGCGCCGAATGTTGGGCGGAGCTCACCAAACCCGACACCCCACATTGTGCCAATGGCTTAGGGCGGAGGAGTGCAATTGGGAGGGTGCAAGCCTTACCCTAGTGCGAGGAAATGCAACCTAAAGACTAGATGTCATGGCAGGGCAAACCAGGCCCTAAGAATTGGTCGGCAACAGGTATAGGATGGAAGCTCCAACAGGCTGACAGTTAAAACATTGCTTTGCTGATCCGGCAGCTCCCTGGCGTGCCTAGTTCCAGACGTATAGGTGTTATCTTTCCTCTGGAGTAAACTAGGCAGCCCGAGAGAGGGATCATGCTACATTGGCAACACTTGGTCTCTATAATTAAGCCCAGGCTTTGTGCAATGGAGAGATATTACTGCATCCCTGGACCCGATGTTGTGCTGTCAAAGTAACAAACTATCGTCTGTTAAGACGGCAAGGTACCAGTGAAGGAGTGAGTGATGTATAATGTTTATAATAATTACCATATATTATGTATAGTTAAGCATTCATTTTAATATTTAATTTAATATAGATACCATTTGTCAACATGTTATATTAACTTATACAATATGTCCAATGGAATTCTGTTTATCATAATGTAGTTGCGCATTAAAAACATGTTTTTAAAAAGTTTTATTTTTCTTTCGTTTGTTAGCTTTGAATTCTAGCGTAGCCCAGACTAGCTTTCCTTATTACCAGTGTCCCTCGCCATCAAGCGAACCCTGATACAACAATACAATTTTTATTTTTGAATTATTTTCCCAATACTATTGTTATTTTGGAGTTTTTAACTTAGTGTTTAATTTCTGAGCCAAAGCGAGGGAAATGAAACTCCTGTAATATCGCGCAGCTGTGCGCTATAAGCCCACCAGATAAATACCTGTACTTTCTACCTGCCAAGGCAGTCGCCATGCTGTGTGCAAACTAGCCGGCTCGTGTTTCTCCGCAAACTGTAGAACTACAGGGACCTAACCCGTGGTTTATAAAGTCCCACAAGTTCACAGATGGATTATCTACGCTTGTGAAGTCAAAGAAATGGAGACGCTATGAATTGTCTAAACATGGAGGTCAGCGCAGCCGAATGGTTGAGAGAGTTCATTCTTACACATCCGGTGTGCTGATGTCAAGGTAGCGGGTTCAACCCCTACACTGGTCATTCATTCATTCAGTAGCATGTCCTTTGCAGAACCTCGCTCCGATAACAACCTTCCGGAAAACTCGATCAAAAGCAAGATGTCCCGCGACCGATACACGCTCTTGGAGATCATCTGCCACATCCTGCACCCATCTTCTCTTTGGCCTTCCTCTTCCTATCTTCCCGGGCATATACTCCTCCATTATTGTTCTCTAAAAAACTTTCATGATGTTTCACTAGTCAGTAGAATTAAAATGTTGATTTCTTGTCCCTGACATGGGGACGTAAATAACAGGCAACTCTGATGACGGAGTGGGTTCCCCTAATGGCGAGGGATACTGGTAATACGGAAGAGTATCTGATGTTATTAACTCTGATGACGGAGTGGGTTCCCCTAATGGCGAGGGATACTGGTAATACGGAAGGGTATCTGATGTTATTAACTCTGATGACGGAGTGGGTTCCCCTAATGGCGAGGGATACTGGTAATACGGAAGGGTATCTGATGTTATTAACTCTGATGACGGAGTGGGTTCCCCTAATGGCGAGGGATACTGGTAATACGGAAGGGTATCTGATGTTATTAACTCTGATGACGGAGTGGGTTCCCCTAATGGCGAGGGATACTGGTAATACGGAAGGGTATCTGATGTTATTAACTCTGATGACGGAGTGGGTTCCCCTAATGGCGAGGGATACTGGTAATACGGAAGGGTATCTGATGTTATTAACTCTGATGGCGGAGTGGGTTCCCCTAATGGCGAGGGATACTGGTAATACGGAAGGGTATCTGATGTTATTAACTCTGATGACGGAGTGGGTTCCCCTAATGGCGAGGGATACTGGTAATACATAAGGGTAATCCACACACACAAATCACTCCAGAGCACTAGATGTAGTAGTATGTGCATGGAGTACACTTGAGTTCAAAGTGAGCGCGCAAAACAAAATAAAAAAAAAATAAATAAAATTGAAAAAAAAAAATAAAAAAATTACAAAGAACAGACTAACCCACCCAAATATGCCTTGCAACTTAGTAAGAAATTAATCATGTTCATTATGTACCCTCTCTGTAGAATATATGCCTACAACGTTTGTCTGTCTCATAAGGTTGAAATATGAATTGCTTACGTTTGTTGTTTATAGAATTATTTCACAATGTTAGCTTCTTTTTTTTTTCCTTTTAAATTTAAATGTCACATTATTGATAGATAAATGGTGTGGGAAAGATGAATGATTCAAAAGGCCAAATGTAAGACAGGCCTGCAGGCCTAATTTGTGACCCTTCGAAAATAAAGTTAGTTCTGTTGTCCCAGATACATTTTCACTCAGTCATCATCATCATGTGTCATGCATTGCAAAGCAGAAAATCATGTTCCTCTACAACCCTCTGGCTGCTGGTTTGTGAGCTCGGAGAGGGGAATAACTGCACTGCAACACAGTCATGAGGGGAAGGTACTATAGTAGGGGGTTGGAAGAAAAGTGTCTGCACGAACCTCACTGTAATTGATGTAAGCTCTTTCAGGTTTCAGAAGACCTCAATGTCAATACATCAGTCTTTGGAGCTAACACACACAGTTGGTCAGAGAGCTCATCAATAACCAACCAAGCAACTACCCAACCAACCAACCAACCAACCAGCCAAATAACCATAGAACCAACCAGCCACTCAATCAAAGTATTAACCATCCAGTCAACTACCTACATAATTAACCAACCAGTCAACCAACCCACTAACCAGTCAGTCAGATAACCACTGAACCACCTAATCAATAATTCAATCAATCTACAACAATCCAAACAATCAACTAACCAACCAATCAACCAACCAACCCACTAACCAACCAACCAACCCACTAACCAACCAATCAACCCACTAACCAACCAACCACACAATCAATCAACCAACCAACCAACCAACCAACTAACCACACAACCAACTAGTCAAATAATGAACCAATCAACCAGCCATATAACCAACCACTCAACAAAAAAAGAAACCAATCAAGTAACAAATCAACGAACTAACCAACCACACAACCAGTCAAATAACATACAAACCAACCAATCAACCAACCAACCAACCAGACAACCTCTCAATCAGTCAGCAAGTTAAATAACGTACCAATCACTAAACCAACAAACCAACTAGCCAAATAAACTATCAACCAGCCAACCAACCACTATGATCGCCTTGTATACCCCAGTATTGTTATTGATACAATAGCGCCTGGAACAGAAAGAGCTAGCTAGAATATTTATTCCACTATTACATTTCAAGCAGAGACAGTCACACTGTGGGTATAGCGAAAGGCTGGATTAGTTATATACAAGGAAATAATTGAGCAAAATAGATAAAGGGAAAATTGCACACGCGAACAGCATTGTAAGGGAGATAACTTACCAAATATCTCTTTTTTTTTTAAATACATAAAAGCGGTGTAAGGGAAATAACTTACAAAATGTCCCTGATTCTGTTATACAGAAGAATAAGATGCATTTTTTAAAAAATAAACCACGCACTAAATCACATAGAATAAAAGTAACTTCTCATCGTTGATCTTCTTAAATAACAGATTTGAGAATGTTGGGCACCTTTTAATTTTTTAAAGGGAGTGTGTTTGTATGTATGGTGTGGATATAGCATTCTTTAAGCCATACTGTCATTTTACTGCTTATAGGGGAGGCAGAGGTGTTTCCAAGGCACCAGGGCCAGGTTTTATACTGGCCAAGACCTACTAACACGTCATAGTCGTGCGTCCTGGCTAACGTAGTCGGGGAGTATCTGCCTGCACGGCGAGGAACCACCTGTCTGCACACCAATAATCCAGACCTGGGACAATGGATACTCACGCAAACTTCAGTCCGGTATGACATCACACTGATGTTGGACAACAGAATGTCACCATCCGACATACAGGACTTCACACTGGATTTCACAGCCAGGCAACAAAAGCAAGCTAGCACTACCTATAGTACCTTGCGGTGTAGGGTAGTAGGTGGGGTCTTGAGCCTAAGGAATTAAGGCCACCTGGCAGTCGCCACGAACTGTGCAGGTTAGGATTTTCAAAAATCATCATCTATTCACTGGTTCATCCACTCACTAATCCACCCATCCATCCATCTACCCACTAACATATCCATACATTCACCTACCAATCCATTCATGCATCCATCCACTAACACAACCACCCATCCACCTGCCAATCCATTAGTCCATTAACATATCCATCCGTCCATGTACCCATCCATCCATCCACCTACCCATCCATCCACCCACCTACCAATCATTCCATCTACTCACCCATCCATCCACCCGTCCACTAACATATGCATCCACCTACGTACACATCCATCCATCCACTTATTCATCCAGCCATCCCTTCACCCATCCGCCCCATCCAAAGAATCAACTCACGTGAAAGATGTACTTCTTCCCTGGCCCAGTAGAAGGGCCCTCCAGCCCCATAGGAGGGACTTCCCCACTCTTGATCTGCGACACCTTCTTGCCCACATGTGTTCTGCAGTAGATCTCCTTGTCCCCGGTGTTTCCATCCGACCGCTGGTACGTCTGGATGGTCAAGGGCAGCCCGCAAATTCGGCAGCGGAAACATTGTTTGTGGTACAAGCTTCCTGCACAGAAATAAAACAGCGACAAGTTATTGTCAAGGACTCCCGAGAAGGGGTAATGATAGAAAAGACGGGATGAAAAAGAGAGAACAAATAAACGCGCGAACGCACTTTATTTTCAAAGAGTGGCAAATTAAGCACTCAGGCCCGTATTACATTCCTACGAACGAAATAATTTTATTTTCAAAGAGTCATACATTTGGCACCGCAGGCCCGTCTTACATCCTTACCAACGAACGAAAGCACTTTATTTTCAAAGAGTGGTACATTAAGCTCGCAGGCCCGTCTTACATTCATACGAACGAAATAACTATTTTCAAAGGGTCACACATCTGGCACGCAGACCCGTCTTAAATTCGTACCAACGAACGAACGAGGGCACAAACTGTATTTTCAAACGGTGGCAAATATAGGCACGCAGGCCCGTGGTACATTTATACGGACGAACGAGCGAACGAACGTGATTTTGAAAGGGCCACAAAATGGGCAAGCAGGTCCTTCCAATCCTGACCTGTCGCACGCCAATTATCTATCATGAATGTCAGATTTATATTGAAACAAACAAACAAACATTGTAAAATGAATGCTGTAAATATATACCAAACATGAACAATTCATCTTTCAACGCTATGGTTCACGCACCATGCAGTCCAATGACAGATGACAGTACACTGATTCCCTTTTCTTCATTGTCCCTGTCATTCACCCGCTTTGAACTCAAGAGTTGTCCATACACTCGCTACTAATTCTAGTGCACTGGACTGATTTTTTTAATGTGGATTAGTTTTCCCTTTTACCAGTGTCCCTGGCCATCAGGTGAGCCCACTCCAATTTCTGAGGTACTTGTAATTTACATCCCAAGTCAACGACGAGAAGTCAACATTTTAGTCCTACTGATCGGTGTAGGGGTTGAAACCGCGATCTCGGCATCAGCACACCGGAAGTTTAATATCGAGAGCTATTATCCATTCGGCCATGCTGGCCTCCACTATACTGATAATTAACGAATGTCTGTATATAAGGTTTCACATAAACAAGTAAGTTACCAAAAGACTCTCTATCACAGTGGTTCTCAACCTTATTTGGCTCACCTCCCCCCTCACCATATGTTCAGAACGTCATTCCTCCCCTTTCGTATTTTCTCCCTATAAATCCCCGCACCCCCCCCCCCCCCTTTTACACTGTATACGTAACAATATAAGCTAAATTTAATAAGACATACAAGAACAAGTCTAGACGTCTACATAAAATGTGATTTGCGGGTCTACTTACGTTATAAAACGAAGTTCAGAAGGGCGAGAAGCACAGAACCGTAAAGTGCGGAGGGGGAAAAACAATATTAAGTTATCAGTTCTTGTATTAACACGATCTTGAAATAGTCTTAATTTCCCCCTTCGAAACCCTAAAATTCCCCCCCTAGGGGGGAATTCCCCACCGGTTGAGAACCACAGCTCTAACACCTTAGCAGATTCAGTAACAAACAAAAAGTAGGTTTGGACCAAACAAACATGGATGGCGGGAAACGGGAAGTAGGGGTGTGTCACAGTTATAGCTTAAAAGTTGTTAATATGGTAGCAGACATGTTGAATTATACACGCTATTAAAGTTACCAAAAGACTCTCTAACACAGTGGTTCTCAACCTTTTTTGGTTGTTCAAGATAAACACTAAACACATAGGGAAAAACAGTTAGTTGCATATCCTTTACAGGACGTAGCAATCAACTCCAGCATTTTTTGGCTGTTTGTGATTCAGGACAAACTTCCGTTCAGTAATCTGACACTGCTTTCTGGACGACCAGCACTTGTACCTTTGTATGCGAAACCAACGCTAGGCGGTCTGCTTCCAAATCGCCCGCAGCTGTGTTTCGAACGCGGTATGTAGGCTTACGAATTGCATTCGTAATCTGTTCGCCACAGAGCCGGCATAGGGAAAACAACTGTATATAAACCCATGGCAGATTCGGGAAGTCGTTTAATATGATTAATCATCCCATGACACTGAATCAGTTAAGGGGCATTGGACGTACAATGCTAGACCTATATTTGTTATAGACCAACCGTCACTCGGATGCTGATGTGGTCAGAACCACACCGACCGCTTTTACCTCCTAAGAGGATTCCTGGTACCAATTTTAGGTTGGTTGACCTGGAAACAACGTTAATTTTGTAGTCTGATTCCGCCCCGAAAAGGACCTAACTCATGACTACCATGACCCAATATAAGGACATGGAGTTCTGGAAGTACAGAGTACTGAGCTTCATGTATTTTAGCGTGAAGATAGACCCAGTTCATAGATTCACGCTTTGCAGGAAAAGAGCAAGCGACGCTGGGCAGGGGACAGCGTGTCCTCCAAGCGTCATTCAGGTCTTGGCCTAGTTTCTGGTTGGACCAGTCGAAGACGAATAATGGTCATGGCAGAATTTCACCCTGCCGCCACTTAGAATTTGAATGTATACATCGTTTGCAAGTAGCTTACATTAAAGGTGTTTTAATATAATCACCAAGTGTATGAAGTGTTGTGAAAAATTGACAATATAAGTTTCAAAAACGGCATCGAAGTTATGGTATTATTAGTTCATTGTGGAGTTGTGTTAATCGTTGTGGAGTCTGTGATATGAAAGTTATATTCAGTCAGTCTCTCAGATTCAACCACCACACTAATGGGTTAAGTTACTCTACGACTACATGGCGCAGTCCTGATGTATTATGGTGGTACAAGCAACAATTTTAGAACACATGGCTGAACACAACGATTTGCGTTTTATAAAGATGAACAAGCCAAACACAAGAAATAAACCACAGCTTGAACAAGCAATAAGAATATCCAAATAACCATGAAATAGCACCGTGGCAATGACTCCTACACCAACCGGCGGGTGAATGACCACTAAGCTAACACGGCATCTACGAGGGGGCTTCAAATGAAAACGTTTAAAGTGTGATAGAAATTACAATATCCATGCCAATGTCTTGTAGCCTGCCAGTATTGTTTTTAAGGATGTCAAGAACGTTAGGCAAGTGCCATTACGGTGCAGACGAACACAGTGACGTCATAAAGACAGTATAAAGATGACCGCCCCACTTTTGACATGCACCGAAGAGGAGCAGCGTTCTATTATTCATTTTTTTTTTTATCAGTTAAGGGGTTAAACCTATAGAAATTAATCGATGAATGAAGATCCATTATAGTGATTCATGTCTGGCAGTCCAGCAAGTGTATGAGTGGAGTAGGAAGTTTCTAAACGGCGTGATTTCTGTGACAGACTGTTCACGATCAGGCCAGGCACACCGAGTAGTGACACCAGGGTCGATGTTTGTACAGAAATCTAAACACTTTATCTACGCTAGAGGACTTGCATTAAACGTTGTGGTGACTACATCGAACAATTATACATTTGTTCTTACTTTGTCAGAATATATCACCGGAAAAAAGAAGAAAAAATATTGAGGTTTTCATTTGAACCCCTCTCGTATTATTTATATTTGTTATATGTATCATTTATATAACTGTTATATTCATATTTTCATGTGGTTGTTTGTCGGTTTATGTTTGTTTGTTCTGTGCTGACGAAGGCTTTAGCCGCAACGTCCATTTTGTTTCTTGTGATCGTGTTCTAGTAAAGCTCACAATCTACACCTCGTTTTTTGGTAAATAATAACACACACAACAAATACATCACAAGCAAACAGTACTCAACAACAGCACACATCCCACACACAACAGCACACATCCCACACTGCACCCCACAGCACACATCCCACACCACACCTCATAGCAAACATCCAACATCACACCTTACACCAAACATCCTAAACCGCACCCCACAGCACACATCCCACATCGCGCCCCACAGCACACATCTTACACTACACCCCACATCACACATCCTACACCACACCCCACAGCACATATCCTATCCCACACCCCACAGCACACATCCCACACTGCACCCAACAGCACACACCTACACCACAGCACATATCCTACACTGCACTCCACAGCACACATCCTACACCGCACCCCACAACACATACCAGCGTCACATCAAACGACTATTACGAAACCACAACTAACCGATATTCACCTGGTCTTCACAACTTACCGACATCCACCTGATCTTGTTTGGGGATCCTGCGGTTACATCTAAAGCACGGATCAATAGCTGCAGGATATGGCGCCTTTTCATACTTAAACTCATACAGTGTGGCCTTTTCATAGGTGAAAGAATATCTGAATAAAAGAACGTGTGAAAACTTATTAGTTGGTAGTTCTATTGTAGTGCTTGGTAGTAGACCACTGTTTAGTGTGTAATCTGCTCTGTTGTGGTCCGGATGTATTGTCCTCGTGTATTATTCTTACTCCTACTCTACACCATGTGTGCATAATCTCTGCCTTATCAGAATAATAAACACATATTCCTTTTTACAGTATAAGAACTTTTGGGATTGTCCAAAGAGAATCCCTTTCTTTTGGCTGTGTTTATTAGCTCCAATGTTTGGAAGAGGGGAGGGCAGAGGACGTGGGCCGTGTTCTTTGTTTTACCATGAGGCATCTTCTCTTCCACGAGCCCCTTCTTCTTCCTCTCTTCCTGTTTCTTCATCATTGTCTGCGGCTGCTTCTTCTGCTTCTTTCTCGTCTGCTGCTGCTTCTTCTGCAATTCTGTCCACCAATTCGTCTTTATGTCTGCTCGTTCGTCTGACTGTCTGCTATTCCGTCCACCAGTCTGTCCGCTTTTCCATCCATCAGTCCATGTCTGCCCATCCGTCTGGCTGTCTGCCCTTCCGTCCATCAATCCAACTGGCTGTCTGCCTTTCATTCCATCAATCCGTTCGTCTGTCTGCCCTTCTGTCCATCAGCCGTTCGTCTGTCTGCCCGTCCATCCATCAGTCTGTCTACCTTTCCGTCCATCAGTCGATATGTCTGTCTGCCCTTCCATCCACCAGTCCATATGTCTACCCATTTGTCTGTTTATCTGCCCTTCCGTCCATTAGTCTGTCTGCCCCTCTATCCACCAGTCTATCTGTCAGTTCAACCTTAAAAAGAAAAAAACCACGGCTACGATGTTCGAACACATAACAACAGGGCCGGGATTCAAGCTTGCTAGTTACTTCCACTGCTCTATGACACCATTTCATAATTTGTGGTTGTCGCACTGTGCAATCTACAGGAGCTGATACAGTTATTCGTGATGTGGCGAAAGGTTTGATTTCTTATTTGTACTAGAAAAGTCAACAAAGGGCCACGCCCACGGCATTTACAAACGGGGACTGCAGGTTTATACAGTTCTGTCAGTTCAACCTTAAAAAGAAAAAAACCACGGCTACGATGTTCGAACACATAACAACAGGGCCGGGATTCAAGCTTGCTAGTTACTTCCACTGCTCTATGACACCATTTCATAATTTGTGGTTGTCGCACTGTGCAATCTACAGGAGCTGATACAGTTATTCGTGATGTGGCGAAAGGTTTGATTTCTTATTTGTACTAGAAAAGTCAACAAAGGGCCACGCCCACGGCATTTACAAACGGGGACTGCAGGTTTATACACACGGCTCCACACACAGACACGGACGTGGAAACTATATATAGTTAACTACCAACATGACGTGTGGAGCACATGACTAACAATATGACGTTGAGAATGTATAGTTCGCTAACAATATGACGTTGAGAACGTATATTTCAATAACAATGTGACGAGAATGTATAGTTCACAAGGAATATGACGCTGAGAATGCACGGTGGCATGGAGGAATATCATCAGCAGATTTGATCCAGATTACCAAATGTTGGAGATCTGTAGAGAGACACGAATAGCTCCGTACAGCTGGCAAGGCACGCAGTGATGATACATGATTACGTAATAGCGGTACTTTCCATTCCAAAGGGGATACAGCCTATCACACCCACAGAGAACAGATGCATGCATGCTGTTCGTCCCTCGGTGGAGGGCAGGGGAAAACACCTAGTTATTCCCCGCCATCTAAGAAAGTTTCAATAAATGTAAAAATAAGTGTTTGAGACAGAACTCCAGCCCTGGTTGGAGTTGAGTCAAGAACCGACATCACAGCACTCAGGATATTCTCTAACGTCCTCATCTGCAACAGCCAGCGAAGAGTCCAATACTAATGGTGCCAGTAGCAGTCTGACTGTACATCCATCTGGTCTTTCCTAGGAGTTTTGTGTGTCGGCCAAATACTCCTGTCACTCCATGCAGCACCATTCTCTCTAACCCGTTATAATCTACCCGTTCTGTTGCACTATACACACGATTCTAAAAGGTTCCGACCACATCTGCCTAATCATGCACCAAAACCCCACCAAGTGGTTCAGACCCAGCCAATCTGTCTGCCTGCTCGTTTCCCACCACACCAGCATATCCTGGGGGAAATCCAACAGATGCTCTCTATTGCTGAATGGAAGTCCGCGACTCTACCCGTATTCCAGACAGAGAACCAACAATGGAAACATGAAGACTAGCATTGTTCCTTTTGAAATGCTGAAAGGTGGACTTGTTCTTGGACTACATAAAACTCAGACATATACCTTTGACGTAAACCTTTGACATAAACCCTGGGCATATACTTATATAAATAAACCTTCAACACAGAACCTTGGAATATACCTTGGCTATAAACCTTGGACACAGAACCTTGGAATATACCTTGGCTATAAACCTTGGACACAGAACCTTGGAATATACCTTCGCTATAAACCTTGGAATATACCTTGGTATAAACCTTGGACACAGAACCTTGGAATATACCTTGGCTATAAACCTTGAAATATACCTTGGCTATAAACCTTGAAATATACCTTGGCTATAAACCTTGGACACAAAACCTTGGAATATACCTTGGCTATAAACCTTGGAATATACCTTGGTATAAACCTTGGACACAGAACCTTGGAATATACCTTGGCTATAAACCTTGGAATATACCTTGGTATAAACCTTGGACATAGAACCTTGGAATATACCTTGGTATAAACCTTGGACACAGAACCTTGGAATATACCTTGGCTATAAACCTTGGAATATACCTTGGTATAAACCTTGGACACAGAACCTTGGAATATACCTTGGCTATAAACCTTGGAATATACCTTGGCTATAAACCTTGGAATATACCTTGGCTATAAACCTTGAAATATACCTTGGCTATAAGCCTTGGAATATACCTTGGTATAAACCTTGGACACAGAACCTTGGAATATACCTTGGCTATAAACCTTGGAATATACCTTGGACACATATAATTTGGACATATACCATAGACACATACCTTGGACATATACCTTGGACATATATATATTAATAGATAGAGAAATACGTCACACGTGCAGAGTTGCCAAAGAAGAGTGGTTGCAGAAACAATGCAAAGAAATAGAGGATCTGGAAATAAAACACAACTCGAAAGAATTACATGAACATATACAAAGATTTACAAAGAAGAAAGATAATATAACAGGAAGCGGTTGTATCAGAGGATAAAATGGAGAAATTATAATTAATAAAACTACATAATAAAAAAGATGGACAGAGTACACAGAAGATTTATTCTGAGACAGCAGGGTCAATAGACCAACATTGTATAATACTCAAGATGGACCAAACATATTAAAGGCTGAAGTAGAAAAGGCTATTAAAAAGATGAAACAAGGAAAGGCTGCAGGTCCTGACAAGATAACAACAGAGATGATAAAATCTTTATCCAGCTTTGGCATTGATACTATCACAGAATTATGCAATGGTATAAATAATACTTGGTACATCCCCAAGGACTTGAAAACATCCATTTTCATCACACTACCAAAGAAGCCAAGAGCTGTTGAGTGTGAGGATTACAGAACTATTAGCTTAATGAGCCACATAACTAAGATACTACTCAAGGTCATACAAGAAAGAATTCAACATAAAATAGACGAGGAAGTAGCTGAGAAACAATTTGGGTTCTGCAAAGATAGCGGCATCAGAGAAGCAATTATCTGTTTGAGGATGTTGTTTGAAAAATATATAGAAGTTCAAAAAGTATATATGTTTGTTATATAGACTACAAGAAAGCTTTCGATAGAGTACAACATGAACGACTAATTACGTGCCTTCAAGATATAGGAGTAGACGGAAAGGACATCAGACTTATTAGTAACTTGTACTGGGAACAAGTGGCGTCTATTAGATGCGGTAATAACTATTCGCCGCCTATAGAGATAAAAAGAGGAGTACGGCAAGGATGTATACTGTCCCCAAGGCTCTTCAACTTACACACAGAAAGAATTTTTAAACAAGTTGAAATCCCTGGACTTAACATCAATGGAAGAATCATAAACAATCGAAGGTATGCTGACGATACAGTGTTACTAGCAGAAAGTGAGCCAGAGTTACAAGACATAGTGGAACAAGTAAACAAGCACAGTGCAGAATGTGACTTAGATATTAACATCCAAAAAACAAAACCTGTGATAATTAGTAGTGAAAAGGAAAGGTCATCGATGAACATCACAGTAAACACGTTTTTCCTATCTTGGACATATAATAACAGATGGTGGCAGAAGTGAAATAGAAATAAAAAAAGAGAATAGGAATGGCCGAAAATGCTTTCAACGGCATGAAATCAGTATTAACATCTAGAGAGATTAATCATCATCGTCATCATCATCTTCCACTTCTGCCGTCAAGCGTCGTGGGGAGGAATAATTTGCGTTCCAGCGCCCGGTGGACGGCACTGGATAGTGTCATTCCGTGTGGCTGTACAATGTCTCGTCAATCCATTTTCTTCTTGGACGTCCTCATGGTCTCGTCGCAGATGATCTTTGATGTAAGGCCAGTGATGGTAGTTGCTGATGTTGCATTCTAACGACATGGCCAAACCACTTGATCTTCTGTCTTTCAATAAATGTGGCACAAGGTGTTGATCCCACAGTCTGTCTGATGGTAGCATTTCTTACTCGGTCTCGGATTGTTAAGTTGGCAGCTCTCCTCGGGCATCTCATTTCGCAGGTGTTGATATTGCGAAGGTGTAATTTGGATAAAGTCCAGGTTTGAGATTGATAGCATAGGGTTGGTGTGAATATGCTGTTTATTATCTGTCGTTTTGCGGACATGGGTATATTTGGATGCTTCAGTAAGGGTGATAGTTGATATGTAAGTGCACTAGCTTTTTGACATCTGATTTCAATTTCTCTGTCCAATCTGCCATCTTCTGTGATCATACTTCCAAGGTATTTGAATTCTTTAACTTGTTTCAGAGGTGTGTTATTTATCTGTATACTTAGTGGGCCTGGCGATCTGCTAACTTGCATTACTTCGGTTTTGGCTGTGTTTATACTCATATTGTATCTGCTGCAGGTTGAACTCAGATTAGTAATATGATTTTGTAGTCTGCCCTCATCGCTGTAAAACAGGCACTGATCGTCTGCAAATAGAAGTTCATTTATTCCTTGTGGGTCAGTTGTTTCATCTGGAGTAAAGAGCTCTAAATTTTCTGAATCTGTTCTGTCGAGACTTGCTTCTTTGGAAATTCTGTCCATGTAGATATTGAATAGCAGGGGAGAGAGCACACATCCCTGCCTCACTCCTGTATTGACTGTGAACATATCTGATATACCTTCCTGTGTTCTTACTGCACTTTGGCTCGAGTGGTACATGGCTATGATGTTTTCTAGCAGTTGCCCTTCTATCCCATAGTCTTTAAGAATGGTCCATAATTTGTATCTGTCTACTCTATCGAAAGCCTTTTCCTGATCCACAAACACAATATTCTGCTGGTCACTATATTCGATAGTCTTTTCACAAATTTGTCTAAGTGTAAATAATGCATCAGTGCAACTTTTACCTTTCCGAAAACCGAATTGTGCTTTGCTTAACTGTTGTTCAACTATTGGTTTAGCTCTTTGTTCCAAAAGTTTTGCATACATTTTCCCTATATGGCTCAGAAGTGATATACCTCTGTATGTTTCGCACTCTCTCATATTGCCTTTCTTTTTCCATATTGGTACTATTATTGCCTGTTGCCAATCATCTGGGACTTTTCTTTCTTCCCATGCTATGTTAAAAAGTCTTGTTAGCCATTTAACTCCTGTTTCCCCACAGGCCTGAATAGCTTCTGTGGTTATTCCATCTGGACCTGGTGATTTGCTTTTAGGACTTTTCTGTATAACTGGTTTGACTTGTGCAGGTATGAAATTTGGTTCTTGCTGTCCCTGGCATTTAGGCACAAAAGTGAGGTTTTCTATGTTGTGTGGGGTTAAGTAGTTCTTGAAAGTATTCTGCCCACCTTGCTAGTCTTTGTTGTGGATTAAATATCGGTATACCTCTTTTGCTGTTTATGATGGTGATTAATAACGCATTAAAAATGAGAATTGTCAAATGCTATATATATTCAACGCTACTGTATGGCGCGGAAGCCTGGACATTGAACAAGCAACTAGAAAGTCGGATAGAAGCCCTGAAGATGTGGATATACAGACGAATATGTCGCATTTCATGGAAACAAAACAATCAAATGCAGAGGTTCTAGAAAAATTAGGAACGAAGAGAGAGTTGATGAAAGAAATAAAGAAGAGGCAAGTGAAATATTTCGGCCATGTTAAAAGACATGATACTCTTATAAAAACCACACTGAAAGGCAAGGTTGAGGGCAAGCGAGTAAGTGGTAGACAATGATACAAGTGGGAAGATAACATCAAGAGATGGACGAACAGAATGTACAGTCAAGGCGAGAGACAGACAGTGTTGGAGATCCAGTGCATCCAACCTTCATTGTGGAGACGGTACCTGATTGATTGATTGATATACCTTGGACACAGACCCTTGGACATAGAACACAAGGCACATAGAACCTTGGACATAGAACACAAGGCACATAGAACCTTGGACATAGAACACAAGGCACATAGAACATTGGGCATAGAACACAAGGCACATAGAACCTTGGACATAGAACACAAGGCACATAGAACCTTGGACATAGAACAAAAGGCACATAGAACCTTGGACATAGAACACAAGGCACATAGAACATTGGGCATATTACACAATGCACATAGAACCTTGGACATAGAACACAAGACACATAGAACCTTGGACATAGAACACAAGGCACATAGAACCTTGGACATAGAACTTGGACACATACCTTAGTCATAGAACACTGGACACATAACTTGGACATAGAACCTTGGACATAGAACCTTGGACATAGAACCTTGGACACATACCCTCGGACACAGAATCTTGGACACATATCTTAGTCATAGAACACTGGACACATAACTTGGTCATAGAACCTTGGACACATACCTTGGACATAGAACCTTGGACATAGAATCTTGGACACATATCTTAGTCATAGAACCTTGGACATAGGAAACCTTGGACATAGAATCTTGGACACATATCTTAGTCATAGAACCTTGGACATAGAACCTTGGACATAGAACCTTGGACACATACCTTGGACATAGAACCTTGGACATAGAACCTTGGACATAGAATCTTGGACACATACCTTGGACATAGAATCTTGGACATAGAACCTTGGACACATACCTTGGACATAGAACCTTGGACATAAAATCTTGGACACATACCTTGGACATAGAATCTTGGACACATACCTTGGACATAGAACATTGGACACATATCTTGGACATAGAACCTTGGACACATACCTTGGACATAGAACCTTGGACACATACCTTGGACATAGAACCTTGGACATAGAACCTTGGACACAGAACCTTGGACATAGAACCTTGGACATAATCTTGGACACATACCTTTTACATAGAATCTTGGACATAGAACCTTGGACACATACCTTGGACATAGAACCTTGGACACATACCTTGGACATAGAACCTTGGACACATACCTTGGACATAGAACCTTGGACATAGAATCTTGGACACATACCTTGGACATAGAACCTTGGACACATACCTTGGACATAGAACCTTGGACACATACCTTGGACATAGAACCTTGGACACATACCTTGGACATAGAACACAAGGCACATAGAACCCTAGACATAGAACCTTGGACATAGAATATTGGATATAGAACACAATGCACATAGAACCTTGGACATAGAACTTTGGACATAGAATATTGGACATAGAAGACAAGGCACATAGAACCTTGGACATAGAACACAAGGCACATAAAACCTTGGCCATAGAATACAAGGCACATAGAACACAAGGCACATAGAACCTTGGACATAGAACACAGTGCACATAGAACCTTGGGCATAGAACACAAGGCACATATAACCTTGGACATAGAACACAAGGCACATGTAACCTTGGACATAGAACACAAGGCACAAAGAACCTTGGACATAGAACTTGGACACATACCTTAGTCATAGAACACTGGACACATAACTTGGACATAGAACCTTGGACACATACTTTGGACATAGAACCTTGGACATAGAACCTTGGACATAGAACCTTGGACACATACTTTGGACATAGAACCTTGGACACATACCTTGGACATAGAACCTTGGACATAGAATCTTGGACACATATCTTAGTCATAGAACACTGGACACATAACTTGGTCATAGAACCTTGGACACATACCTTGGACATAGAATCTTGGACACATACCTTGGACATAGAATCTTGGACACATACCTTGGACACAGAACCTTGGACACATACCTTGGACATAGAACCTTGGACATAGAATCTTGGACACATACCTTGGACATAGAACCTTGGACACATACCTTGGACATAGAACATTGGACACATACCTTGGACATAGAACCTTGGACACATACCTTGGACATAGAACACAAGGCACATAGAACCCTAGACATAGAACCTTGGACATAGAATATTGGATATAGAACACAATGCACATAGAACCTTGGACATAGAACACAAGGCACATGGAACCCTAGACATAGAACTTTGGACATAGAATATTGGACATAGAAGACAAGGCACATAGAACCTTGGACATAGAACACAAGGCACATAAAACCTTGGCCATAGAATACAAGGCACATAGAACACAAGGCACATAGAACACAAGGCACATAGAACCTTGGACATAGAACACAGTGCACATAGAACCTTGGGCATAGAACACAAGGCACATATAACCTTGGACATAGAACACAAGGCACATGTAACCTTGGACATAGAACACAAGGCACAAAGAACCTTGGACATAGAACTTGGACACATACCTTAGTCATAGAACACTGGACACATAACTTGGACATAGAACCTTGGACACATACTTTGGACATAGAACCTTGGACATAGAACCTTGGACACATAACTTGGACATAGAACCTTGGACACATACTTTGGACATAGAACCTTGGACACATACCTTGGACATAGAACCTTGGACATAGAATCTTGGACACATATCTTAGTCATAGAACACTGGACACATAACTTGGTCATAGAACCTTGGACACATACCTTGGACATAGAATCTTGGACACATACCTTGGACATAGAACCTTGGACACATATCTTAGTCATAGAACCTTGGACATAGACCCTTGGACATAGAATCTTGGACACATACCTTGGACATAGAACCTTGGACATAGAACCTTGGACATAGAATCTTGGACACATACTTTGGACATAGAACCTTGGACATAGAACCTTGGACACATATCTTGGACATAGAACCTTGGACACATATCTTAGTTATAGAACCTTGGACATAGAACCTTGGACATAGAATCTTGGACATAGAACCTTGGACATAGAATCTTGGACACATACCTTGGACATAGAATCTTGGACACATACCTTGGACATAGAACCTTGGACACATACCTTGGACATAATCTTGGACACATACCTTGGACACATACCTTGGACATAGAACCTTGGACATAGAACCTTGGACATAGAATCTTGGACATAGAACATTGGACACATACCTTGGACATAGAACCTTGGACACATACCTTGGACATATTACTTGGACGATGAACTAAAGTCATATTTTTCTCAGTGATTTGTTTGACATAGACATTTAAAAGAACTAAAGTTATTTTTCATATATCTGGTGATTTGTTTGCTATACAGTCAAGAAAACTAAAGTTAATTTTCTCATCATCAGTTATTTGTTTGGCATAGAAAGTCAAGAGAACTAAAGTTATTTTTCTCATGTTTAGTGATTTATTTGACATAGAGAGTCAAGAGAACTATAGTTATGTTCCCGTATCCCATGGCAGATACGGGAAGTTACTGAAGACAATTAATCATCCCATGACACTTATCAGTAAAGAGAAATGAAGTTATTTTCTCATGTTCATTGTTTTGTTTGCCATATCCACCTAACAGAACTAAGAGTATATCCTTATAGTGATTGATTTGCTTGCTATAGATAGTTAAGAACAGGATTTATTTCTGTCTTGTGTCCCATTATTTGCCTGTCATAGTCTGAGCTAAGCTGTGAAAATGAATGTGATATTTTCATGTGTTTTGTTATTTGCCTATCATTGATTGAGTTCAACTGTGAAATTGAATGTGATATTTAAAGGCATTCTGTGATATGCCTGCCATATAATTCGTAGACTTAGTTAAACTGAAATTAAATGTGATATTTTCATATGTTCTGTAATTTGCCTGTTGTAAACTGAGTTAAACTGTGAAAATAAATGTGATATTTTTATGTCTTCTGTGATTTGGATGTTATAGATTGAGTTAAATTGTGAAATTGAATGTGATATTTTAAGGCATACTGTTAGATGTCTGCCATATACTTCATAGACTCAGTTAAAATGAAAATTAATGTGATATTTTCAAGCATTCTGTGATTTGCCTGCCATAAACTGAATTAAACTGAAATTGAATGTGATATTTTCATGCATTCTATGATATGCCTTACATAAACTGAGTTATACTGAAATTTAATGTGATATTTTCTGTGATCTGCCTGCCATAAGCTGAGTTATACTGAAATTGAATGTGATATTTTCACGTGTTCTGTGATTTTCCTGTCATAAGCTGAGGTAAACTGTGAAAATGAATGTGATATTTTCATGTATTCTGTAATTTGCCTGTCAAAGACTACATAGAGTGAGTTAAACTGTGAAATTTAACATGATTTCGTAATGTAGACAGTGCTATCAGAACAGAGTTTGTGAGGAAATAAGATCCTGCAGGCCAGTTGGCAAGGCACTTGATGATGATTATGAACATACAGTGTTTCTCTTGGTGGAATTATGTAAGAAAACAATGTATTTTAATCATGCAGAAAGTCACTAGCAAGCAAGAGAACTAGAAAATGGTTTCATAGAAACATAAACGCCCACGCCAGATGGCATGACACTAGATGATGAGATCACGATTTTATGCTATAGAATGAGAAAAGGAGTCAATCGATATGTGCCCCGCCCTCACCTTCAACAGCCAGCCAATACAAATGACTAATAAAAAGTCGCTTAAATGTCGACAGGGTCGACTTCATTGCACCGGGTTTGTATCCCATATGGCTCAGTTTCTGTCTTCTTCTTCTTCTTCTTCGTTCATCCGGAGTTTTTTTTCGGATGTGATTGCGTTGTGCCTGTTTACAGCAGAGCTGCGTTCTTGCGCCGTTAGGCCGACACATCCGACTTCTGCGGGCATTTGTTGACCGGGTTAACCTTCCCGGGGAGTTTCTGTCTGAAGCGCTGAAAGCGTCGCGCATAGCACGAACTCCGTAGCTCATCAGTTTTACTGTTATAGTTAATAGTTATAGTCTCAAATCTGATTATGGTCCCGTCTGGCCTTTCCTCGGAGTACAGTACTGGTTGTCGGCCAGAATAACACCAAGAAAACGCAGGTTGCCATACGATAAACACGTGTTAAGATTTGGAAGACTTATCGGTGACTGTAAAAGTAAAAGCACACACATACACACCACAAACACACCACATACACACCACAAACACACCACAAACACACTGGCATTGTGGCGAAGGCGGGGTTACGAAGGCAAATCGTAATCCGTAATCCCGCAAACCACGTTCGAAACAATTGCTGAGGGCGATTTAGAAACACACCGCCTTGCACTGGTTTTCATACAATGGTAAGAATGCCAGCCGTTCAAAAAGCAATGGCAAACTACTGAACATAAACTTGCCAAGAAATAAACAATCAAACATTGCTATTTCCTTTAAAGGGTATGCAACCACCTAACACACCATTACACCTGGCAGGTACTTCCGCGTGTCTGCGACCAGGTAACTAAAATAAAAATACTTACCTATACGTTTGATCTTCGCCATAGGTCTCGACAATGGCAACTTTTGGCTCCAAACTGTCAGTGCTGGCACTCCGCAACTTCTGCGCCGGGTTGTTGGGCTTGTACAAACTGCCGGATTTTACAGACATTATCCGGAGAATTTCAACCACAACTCACAGTTTGTTAAATAAGGAATGCAAGTAGCGGAAACAAAACGCCAGTCATAGGTTAACCCGATGATACCACAGTACGCAAGTTGATGGTAGAATGATCAATTATCCTACCTTACAGGTATCTACACGTAAATTAAGAACAGGTTAAGATCCAATAATGAATATTAAAATCACGGTAAATCATAGCTAGAGTTGTGAAATATGTTCCGTTATAACATCCCTGCCGACTACTTAGGTGTCAAGGCGACGCCATGTTGTATTTGACTAAACACAATTAGGTGACCCAGTTTCACTTGAGTGACGCAGGTTAGGGCCTAAAGCTGCGACAACACAGTTGGTGTTTACTCACCCGTGAAGTGGTTGGCGTTGATGAGAGGACCAATATTCTCGCGTGGTGTCGCGTCCTCATCATTCTTTGGAGTCTTTCATATTTTTGTCGGTTACTTAACTTTTTGTGTACGAACCAGGGCATGGGGTTTCGCACGGTCGTTTGGAGAAGTGTGCAGTATCTGCATAAAAATATCAGTTGGGGAACCCCTTGAGGCCACTAAGACAAGTTCATAAATAAACACACGTGTTTTGTTTGGCGCTCATAGTAGTATGTTTTATTAGGCACACATAGAAGTAGGAGAAGGAAGTAGAGACTGGAGGACGCACTGGACAACATAGAAATTGAAAGCTATAGTTACCGACCGAGATTCGAACCTGTCACCTCCAAATGACGACAACGCCTCACCGCAAGAACAAGTGTACTTCGACGCATGACCAACCTGTTTTTTCGCATATCCCTTACAGGACATCGCTATCAATACCAGCATTTTAATGCTGTCGTTGATTTCTTGGCAAGGTTACGCTCAGTAGTTTGCCATTGCTTTCTGAGCGGCCGGCTCACTTATCCCGTAAGTTACCAACGCGGCGAGAACCGCTTCCAATTCTCACGTGCTGCGTTACCTCAAGTGGATATACGGGATTACGGCCATGACCAACTAGACACCCCTAAACAAAAAGATGTCTTCATTAGCCAGGTCTATCATCCGGATGAACCCACAACTATGGAATATGGACAAAATTCGTATCCAAACATTGAAATAGGTCTCAGAACGTTATACTAAATTATACTAAACCAGCGTTGAAAGAGGGGATGGAGCACGTATGGGAATGTCCTGAGTGCAGTGATGTCGGTTCTTAACTAAACTCAATTCAACATTCTTCCCGGAACCACGCCGTCCATCACTGTTCTGTCCTGTCCACTGTGAATTTTAATATGTCCAACGTATTTCATTTTCCGAGACGCGATACTGTTTATCGATGTTCAGGTCCTGAATCATTTCAGTGTTAGTCGAACGCTCATACTCATTGCACATATAAACTTCAGTCCATATGTGCTCGGATCTCCTCCTCAATAAGATCAATAGCACTGTCCTCATCACCTGACCGGTTTGCTGTCCTGGTGACACAGCCATTGTTGATATAGACCAGGTCAATGGTTTCAAGTGCAGTCTTGAGCTCCTCTCATTGTATGTTGGAGGCAATGTTTCTCCATGATTTGCCTTTCGCGTTGAAATCGCCACAGAAAATAACATTTCCCTCGTGACCTAACATGTCACTTAAGCACTGCCACTTCTGGGAATCCACACTCGCGTTACGGGCATAAACATTAACCAACACAAATGGTAGATCGGATTGAACTCTTACTGCCTGTATTTGTATGTCGTCATTGTTCCAGCTGGACATTTCTAGCTCTGACGCCACCAAGCTGTCACGAATTAGAATCGCCGTTCCCAGATGTCGCCTGTTGTAGAAGCATTTGAAGCCGGCAATATGGAGTCACTGATCACATAGTCTCGTCTCCTGGAACGCTCCGGTGTCGTTCCTGTATACCAGATTTCCTAGAATAGGGCCCCGTTGTTTTACGCTGGCACAGTTCCAATAAATAATACGGGTATTTCTGAGGCCCAGACGGTCACACTTGAGTCTAAAACGTCTTTTGCCCCCTCGTATTCCGTGCCGTTTGCGGCCAGCCCGCCTTCCACGTCGCCTTGTTGAACGCACGGAGCACAAACGTTGTTCCGAGAAATGGACCAGGCTAATATACTGAATTCTCTACGAGAAGTAAGACGTTTGCGAGAACCAAGTGATGACTGTGAATCTACAATCATGGTCAGACTGCGAGAACAGCAAATTACAAGAGGTGTGGCCAAACAAAAACACTACGCAGGAAGCCAAAGAAGATTGATAAACCAACACAGAACTGGCGTCGTTAACCGCTACACGCTGCGGGATTTGCTGAGGGGATCCGAGCACTTATGGACAAAATGGTTCTATGTGCAATGAGGATGATCTGTCGACTAACTAACTAACTAACTATTTATTTCTCGTCCGACCTCCACAGCAGCCTTACCCACAAGCCTGTCAGCTTGCGCATTTCACTGTACACCCGCATGCCCTGACAGGAAAATGAAACTAATCTTTGCAACCGTTACCTCCCCAGAGACACTGACCACTGTCTTCGGACTCGTTTCACGTCTCAATACTATTCTTCTTCATATGTGTATACATGTAAACATATAATTAACACAGAAGTAGTCAGCAAACATCTAGTACCAGAAGAAGTGAGGGGTCTCGGATGACATACATTGGTAGTATCTTTGGTAAGGGTGGCTGTCGCGCTCTTTTCAGGGCCCACTCCCCACAGGTCCAAGCCTGACATCGAGCTCACGCCTGTGGCTCCTAGTAGCTGTCAGCATGCGACAGCGGCTCCCCCCCCCCTGGCAACAGCTGTGACAGGCCAGCAAAACCAGTCGAGGGTAACCGATTCGGCGTCAAACCAATCGGTAAACTAGGGTATGCCTACCCAGCATGTGAAGACACGATTCGGCAGACTGTGCGAAAGAAATTATTGATGATTCAACAGGCAAGACGGCGTTTACCTGCAAAACGTTGTGGAACGAAATGAGAACGGCAAGGCAGATAGAGCGCCCTGGTCATCCACTGCACCTGTATTAGTCTCCAGTCGTCTTGACTTGTCTTGCCACTGGACTCGGACTCAGACGAGAGTGTGGTCGACGAACTGCGCAACCGTTCCTCACTTTAATCCAATTCATCGCGCAAGCCATTCTTTATCCTTCATCCACAAGAAATGTATTTTATGAGGATAATGCAAAGAATATCAAATACTGCAGTATACACATTCCGAACTCGAGGTAAGATTGGCTGAATGGATAAGATCGCTCGTTCCTGAACTTCCGGTGTGCGGGTTTAACCTCTACACCCGTCAGCTGGACTAAAATATTGACTTCTCGTCCTAGACTTGGGAATGTAAGTTACAAGTGCCACAGAAGTCGGAGTGGGTTAGCCCAAGAGCGAGGGACACTGGTAATATGGAAAGTTAACCCATATACACAAAAAATCAGTCCAGTATGGACTACCCTTGTGTTAAAAGCGAGCGAACGACAAAAAACAAACAAAACAACAACAACATTCCAAACACTAACAGAGAGATCAACTGGACACAGAAAGACATGCATCTGTGTTTCGTAGATCACACCAAGGTCACACCATGACCACACCGAGGCCACACCAAGTCCTTTGATCAAGCGAAGAGTGAGGAGATGATCAAAATGTTGGAGGATATTAACACTGATGGGAAATATGTAAGAATAAATTTTAAAAAAAAATATTTACTGGAAATAAGTGAGTAGCTAAGTAAGTTCTTAGTCAGATATGACTGAGCTACCTATCACGGAAAATAAACTTGTTAGTTGCGATCGATGACAAACAAGACCCGACATTAGTCTGCAAAAACAACCAACCCTTTGATGTTGTACAGATTGAGAAAAATACGTCGTTAAAACTGTCTACACAGGATCGGCATTTCTAACTGAGAAACAAGATACGTCGCGTCAAAATGTCTACCCCTGGTCGGCGAATCTTTATGATGTGGGTTGTTCGAGAAACGAATAACAACGCCAAACGTCTGCAAAGGCGGTAGTAGCCTTTGAAGTGCTAGACGGAAAGTCTGGACAGACGTAGGATGGATTCTGTGATGTGGGGAATTCTGTGGTTCACAGACAGACTGAACTATTGATGTACGGGACAAAGAATTTCCCCAAATGAAAGCAAATTTGACGGCGGATTGACTCCAGTTAGTCTAGAACAGGAGGAGGAAACCAGATTCTGGACGGATCAGCGTCTAGACTTTTTGGTGACGTCACTCCAGCCCAATATAAAAAGCGTTGCGGTAAACAAGTGGAGTTATTCGATCAAGATTTCTGAAGTGGGAAAGATCGGTTTTCCGAGTTGTGTTCAATGAAAGAAACTAGGGTGTCAAATTGTTGATATTTATCGGCGGACATAGATCCAGTCTGTGATTGCCTAGTTTCGATTAGCAACCGGAATAGGCATATGGTAGGCTATTAATCATATCTAACTTAGAGTATGATTAGGAATAGAGTACAGTACTGTGCGGTGATATAATGTATTATAGGTGTGGTGATATAATGTATTATGATTAGTGATAGAATGTTCTATAAGTGCGGTGCTAGAAAGTATCATAGGAGCGTCGGCACTAGTATTCTATTGTGTGGCTTCAACTAGCTTGTGTGATATATAATTTTACTCAGGGAGTTGAGGACAATGTAGTGGAATAATAATTAGAGAGATTAAGGATGGTTGAGAGGGAGGAGAGGAATGTGAAATGGTAGGATCTTCCAGTAGGGCATCTGCTGGGTTTCTACCCGTTCCTTTATTCTTTCCTGGTGTTGCCATGTCTCAGATCATATGATGAGTTATTTGGCCGTATGACAGAGATCGGATCTCTGTTATAGATCTGAGTGCTGCTATTGGCCTACACTCACCTAATTCCGGCCAGGACTGAGTTGCCCTCACCATAGTATTCTCTATTCTACAGGTTCCATTTACAGGTCCACGTATGTGTGCTATGATATTCGACAGTGAAGCTAGAACACAATTTAGAAGATGATGGCTCAGAATTTGAAGACATAAGATGCTGAGAGGCCGCTACATTGGGCGTATACCCAAGTTGGTTTGCGGGAACCTAGCTTCTGCTGAGCAGGACATGCTGATGAGATTTATGTTTAGCAAGTGATAGGTGTATCACTGAACAGTCAGAACATTGTATAAATACACTACTGATACCAGGAACATTCATACAAATTTATACTGATACCTAGAACATTCAGAGTGTGGTGTTAATATGGGGAATCTTTAAAACCAGTGACACTAGATCCATTAAGATTTCCCCAGTAACAGTGACAATAGGGTTATAATTTTCTGATTAACAATCAGTTAAATAACAGAGGAAATTCATAGTGTAAATCAGATTGAAGACTCTCATTAGACAGTGTTTGTCATGGGTGTCCAAGCATCCTAGTGGTTCAAGAGACAACGGAGGAAGTCTTCACGTGACCGGAGGAGCATCACCTTGGTGAGGTTGCTTGTCTGGAATACATGGTGCTAGTGTGTTCTCAGCACAGTGATGAGAATGACTATACTCCTGAACACTGATCTGAGTCTATAGACACTTTAGAGTACACGTCACACATTCTACACTTTATACACACACACACACACACTTCTCCTACATATACTCTTTGCTTTAATAAATTTCGTGTTTTTATTTGTTGAAGCTAGAGTTGTCAAGTATGTCCAGGAGTGAGTAAGAGTGAGAAGAAGGTGTCTTCAGATTGAGGGAGTGTTGTGGACGGAGTCTGCTGGATATCTCCAGGATAGAGATATTGAATTAAAACAAATGTGGGTGTTGATTCCCCTCACTCCAGGGACGACACTAAAGTGGTAAAGAAGAACAAATAACTACTACGACATTCATTCTTTACACACGACATTTATTGGGGGCTCGTAAACGTGATCTTTGGACAGCGGGATCTTTCGTAAACGGGATCTTTAGACAACGGGATCTTTCATAAGCGGGGTCTTTTAACACGGGATCTTTTGACACGGGATCTTTAGTTAGAGGATGGAGATATCCAATTAGTGAGAATCCAGCTAGAGTGAATGTGGATAGGGGTTAGGACTTATCTTACCTGTTCACACTTCACACGTCTGCATAGGTCTGTGGTCCTGATTCTACTCTTGTCACTGAGTGATTGTTTTGTGTTGTGTGGTGTGTTATAAAATATATAGATTAATTGTATATGGTCATTATCTATATATTTGTTTAGAGATAATCTATACTCTATCTGCTGAATTACCTCTCTGAAAAATGGCCACTCCTTAACTGACTACGGCAGAACTAAGGGCAAAGGGGGAAGAAATGGGATTGTCGGGTTCTGCACTAACAGATTACTTACAGGAGGTGGAGAGGGAGTATCGTCAAGCAGAAAGGGAAGATCGAAAGGCTGAGTTGGAATTGAGAAGGATGGAGTTAGAACAAGCTGTTAAGAAATTGGAAGCAGAGCAAGCCATGAGAAGGCTGGCAATTGAAGCTGAGCAGGCAACTAAAAAAACTGGAAGCAGAGCAAGCTGCTAAGAAACTTGAGGTTGAGCAAGCTGCTAAGCAACGGGAAGCTGAACAAGATGCTCAGAAAAGGGAGCACGAGTACCGGATGCGGGAACTCGAGCTTAAGAGGCAATCTAGTGGGGAAACTGAGGTAGCAGTGGGTGGTTCCTCTCTCCCTGGCTCAATACCAGTAGGTGGACATAGCTACCATGCTATGAAGTTCCCTCTAGCGATCTACGAGGAGGACAAAGAGAAGATTGACCAGTACCTTCAACGCTTTGAAGCTATGTCGGTTGCTATGGGTCTGGAGCGTGACAAATGGAATCTCAAGCTATCCCAGGGTTTACGCGGGACCGGTTACGAGGTTTATTCTCGCCTGCCACCAGGACATGAGAACAATTATGACGAGTTGAAAACGGCTCTGCTGAAACGATTCGAAGTTACGTCACAAAGCTACCGGAAAAAATTTCGAGGAGCGAAACGAGAACCGGGGGAGTTGTTCGCCGCCTATAGTCTGCGTCTGGAAGCCTATCTCCATAAGTGGATGGATTTGGCTGGGTTCGCGCATGACTATGAGAGTCTGAAAGAGCTCATGGTAGTCGACCAGATGCGGAAGCAAATGTCGAAACCTCTCAGGACATTCTTGGGAGAACAAGGGGCGGAACGAATCGACATGGTGACGAAATTGTCAGAACGGTTCGTCGAGGTCCATGGGGAGGCAGCAGAAAACCTTTCTACCAACACCAAAAGTCAGGAAAAACATAACCTGAAGAAAGCCAAGAGCACAAGAACTAAGAAGGTGGAACCATATGTCAAAACTTCAGAGGAGAATTTGGAGAAGACGAAGGGGGAAAGCAAGAGCACTTCGAGCTCTACACAAAAACGACCCATGTCGGAGAAGTGGTGTTCGATTTGTAAGTCGCACTCTCACAATACGAGGGAATGCAAATCGAAGGCTAAGAACCCTCACTTCGCGGCATGTCAAGTGACTTCAAAGCAGGTGGACACTGACAATGCCAAGGTCGACAAGGATGCTCACCAGCAGGAGAGCTCAATAAAGTCCCTCACAAGAAAATCTAGGACAGGGAAATGGTGCAACCACTGCACGTCGAATACGCACAATGCTATTGACTGCAGGGGAAAGTCAGGAGATACTCAATTCGTCGTGTGCCCCGGGAAATCTAAGGTGGAGCCCACCGAACAGGTCGAGGTCGAGGGAGAGACTCCAGACCAGGATAAACCACCTGTAGTGGAATTGGTAGAAGTTAACGGTCGTCAAGTGGAGTGTTTGTACGACACAGGACTGGACGGGTAGGCCGTGATTTCTGCGGATCTGGTACATCCAGAATAATTCACAGGTGAGACCATGGAGATACAGCCTGCACAGAAGAGTGCTGTAGCCATGAAATTGCCCATTGCCAGAGTGGAGATTCGGTCAAGATATGTCACCAGCACCATCAAGGCCGCGGTGTTGACCGATCCCATTTTTCCCGTAATCCTCGGTTTCCGGTATGTCTTTCTGGGAATGCCCAGGGAGCCAATCCATATGGGAGCAATACAGACTCGCTCTCAGACGAGAACGGATGAGGCAGAAGCAAATGTTACTAACCCACTGCCAGGGGAGTTGTGAACTGCCCAGAGTGAGGATGCTACTTTACGTCCTGCAACAAAAAGCTGCAGAAAAGTGCTGATCCACCCAAACGGGGGCAGTACTACATGAAGAATAGGATACTCTACAGGAGAGCCGGAAGGGGAGACAACCTACATGGTCAGTTGGTGGTCCCAAAGGCCCACCGTTCCCAGATTCTTCATATGGGGCATACCATCTCATTAAGTGGGCATATGGGTATTGCCGCCACGATGCAGCGAATTTCCTGCCATTACTATTGGCCGGGAATGACAGGTGATGTGCGTCGGTATGTGAAGTCATGCCCTGAGTGCCAGAGGGTGGCACCAAAACACTGGACAGCGCCGGTGGTTTTGGGTGAAATGTCCATCATGAACTCTCCTTTCGAAAGGGTAGCCATCGATATTGTGTGTCCACTTCCTAGGACTAGGAAGAGGAACATGTACATACTCACCATGGTGGATTGCTGTACAATGTGGGGTGAAGCCATACCTTTGACCACAATTGACTCGAAAAGAGTGGCGGACGCACTGATGGAGGCCTTTACCAGATTGGGCTTTCCTGATCAAATACTGACGGACAATGGGTCCCAGTTTTGTGGAAAACTTATGGAGGAGGTATTTAGAGTGTTCCACTCTAACCATATCCATACCAGCCCTTACCACCCTCAAGCCAATGGACAAGTAGAGCGTTTCAACGGCACGTTGATGACAATGCTCAGGAAACTAGCGCAGGAAAAACCTAATAGGTGGGATGAATATATCCCAGCAGCACTCTTTGCCTATCGGGAAGTTCCTCATGGCTCAACAGGACTACCACCCGCTACGTTGCTGTTTGGTCGTCCAATCAAAGGACCGTTGGAAGCCATGTTGAGGAGTTGGACTGAAAAGGGGACGTCAGAAGAAGTGATCACTTCTTACAAATATGTAGAGGAACTGAAAGAAAAACTTCACAAGGGATGGATTCTGGCAAATCAAAACTTGAAAAAGGCCAGAAAAAGACATGCGGCTTACTACAACCGTAGGTCTAAAGACAGATCTCTAGAGGTGGGAGACAAAGTATTGTTGCTACTCCCAACGGGAAACAACAAACTGGAGATAGGTTGGCAAGGACCATTTCCCGTGGAAAGGGTGATATCCAGAACCAGCTATCAGATCCGGATCCGAAGAAAGTTGAAGATTTTCCATATCAATCTCTTGCGGAAATACGAAGAGAGACACGGAGAAAAAGCAGCTCACCTCATGGCAATGGCAGTTGCAGTAGAGACAGAAGTGGGAACCAACGAGGGCAGGGAATATCCCCTGGTACACCAGGAAACCTGCAAGGATGTGCAGGTGAACCCTGATCTGACTTCCCAGGAGAGGGAAAAGATAACCCAGGTTCTCGAGTCTCATAAGGAGATACTGGCTGATAAACCAGGACGAACGAGGTTGGTGGAGTTCGAGATGACTTTGACCACCCAAGGCCTGTTCGCCAAAAGGTTTACCCAGTGCCATTCTCTAAAGAAAAGGCCATGGGAAGGAAAATGTGGGAGCTGATTTCCTGTCACGACATCCAACTCCTGAAGAAGAGACATCCAGCTCCTGAAGAAGAGGAATAGATCATCTGGATCGAACCTCCAAGAAGAAAGAGTTGTTGCGGACTACTCTCTTAGGGGGCCTATGTCACGGAAAATAAACTTGTTAGTTGCGATCGATTACAAACAAGACCCGACATTAGTCTGCAAAAACAACCAACCCTTTGATATTGTACAGACTGAGAAAAATACGTCGTTAAAACTGTCTACACACGATCGGCATTTCTAACTGAGAAACAAGATACGTCGCGTCAAAATGTCTACCCCTGGTCGGCGAATCTTTATGATGTGGGTTGTTCGAGAAACGAATAACAACGCCAAACGTCTGCCAAGGCGGTAGTAGCCTTTGAAGTGCTAGACGGAAAGTCTGGACAGACGCGGGATGGATTATGTGATGTGGGGAATTCTGTGGTTCACAGACAGACTGAACTATTGATGTACGGGACAAAGAATTTCCCCAAATGAAAGCAAATTTGACGGCGGATTGACTCCAGTTAGTCTAGAACAGGAGGAGGAAACCAGATTCTGGACGGATCAGCGTCTAGACTTTTGGTGACGTCACTCCAGCCCAATATAAAAAGCGTTGCGGTAAACAAGTGGAGTTAGTCGATCAAGATTTCTGAAGTGGGAAAGATCGGTGCAGTTTTCCGAGTTGTGTTCAATGAAAGAAACTAGGGTGTCAAATTGTTGATATTTATCGGCGGACATAGATCCAGTCTGTGATTGCCTAGTTTCGATTAGCAACCGGAATAGGCATATGGTAGGCTATTAATCATATCTAACTTAGAGTATGATTAGGAATAGAGTACAGTACTGTGCGGTGATATAATGTATTATAGGTGTGGTGATATAATGTATTATGATTAGTGATAGAATGTTCTATAAGTGCGGTGCTAGAAAGTATCATAGGAGCGTCGGCACTAGTATTCTATTGTGTGGCTTCAACTAGCTTGTGTGATATATCATTTTACTCAGGGAGTTGAGGACAATGTAGTGGAATAATAATTAGAGAGATTAAGGATGGTTGAGAGGGAGGAGAGGAATGTGAAATGGTAGGATCTTCCAGTAGGGCATCTGCTGGGTTTCTACCCGTTCCTTTATTCTTTCCTGGTGTTGCCATGTCTCAGATCATATGATGAGTTATTTGGCCGTATGACAGAGATCGGATCTCTGTTATAGATCTGAGTGCTGCTATTGGCCTACACTCACCTAATTCCGGCCAGGACTGAGTTGCCCTCACCATAGTATTCTCTATTCTACAGGTTCCATTTACAGGTCCACGTATGTGTGCTATGATATTCGACAGTGAAGCTAGAACACAATTTAGAAGATGATGGCTCAGAATTTGAAGACAGAAGTTGCTGAGAGGCCGCTACATTGGGCTTATACCCAAGTTGGTTTGCGGGAACCTAGCTTCTGCTGAGCAGGACATGCTGATGAGATTTATGTTTAGCAAGTGATAGGTGTATCACTGAACAGTCAGAACATTGTATAAATACACTACTGATACCAGGAACATTCATACAAATTTATACTGATACCTAGAACATTCAGAGTGTGGTGTTAATATGGGGAATCTTTAAAACCAGTGACACTAGATCCATTAAGATTTCCCCAGTAACAGTGACAATAGGGTTATAATTTTCTGATTAACAATCAGTTAAATAACAGAGGAAATTCATAGTGTAAATCAGATTGAAGACTCTCATTAGACAGTGTTTGTCATGGGTGTCCAAGCATCCTAGTGGTTCAAGAGACAACGGAGGAAGTCTTCACGTGACCGGAGGAGCATCACCTTGGTGAGGTTGCTTGTCTGGAATACATGGTGCTAGTGTGTTCTCAGCACAGTGATGAGAATGACTATACTCCTGAACACTGATCTGAGTCTATAGACACTTTAGAGTACACGTCACACATTCTACACCTTACACACACACACACACACACACACACACACACACACACACACACACACACACACACACACACACACACACACACACACTTCTCCTACATATACTCTTTGCTTTAATAAATTTCGTGTTTTTATTTGTTGAAGCTAGAGTTGTCAAGTATGTTATGTTGGGGAAGAATGAGAGGGGGCATGATCCAGGAGTGAGTAAGAGTGAGAAGAAGGTGTCTTCAGATTGAGGGAGTGTTGTGGACGGAGTCTGCTGGATATCTCCAGGATAGAGATATTGAATTAAAACAAATGTGGGTGTTGATTCCCCTCACTCCAGGGACGACACTAAAGTGGTAAAGAAGAACAAATAACTACTACGACATTCATTCTTTACACACACGACACTACCGTATGACAGTAGACGGTACAACCTGCTTTCTGTGGCGCTTACCAAACCCGACACCCCACATTGTGCCAACATCTTCGGGTGGAGGAGCGCAATTGAGACGGGTCCAAGCCTTATCCTAGGGTGAGGAAATGCAACATAAAGACTAAATGTCATGGCAGGGCAGACAAGACCTTAAGCCTTGGTCGGCAACTGGTCTAGGATGGAAGCTCCGACAGCCGGACAGTTAGAGCATTGCTTTGCTGATCCGGCAACTTCTGTAGCTGGTCTTGTTCCAGACGTATTGGTGTTACCTTTCCTCTGGAGTAAACTAGACAGGCCGAGAGAGGGATCATGCTGCATGGGCAACACATGAACTCTACAATTCAGCCCAGGCTTTGTGCTATGGAGAGGTATAACTAGTCATAATGTCTTTTCCGAAGCACAATATAAGAAACTATCGTCTGTAACGACGGCAAGGTGCCAGTCAGCAAGTAAGTAGGTAAGTAAGTAAGTAGGTAAGTAAGTTAAGTATGTCAGTAAGTAAAAATGTAAGCAAGTAATTAAGTATGTAAGTAAGTAAAAGAGTAAGTGCGTAAGTAAGGAAGTAAGTGTGTAACTAAATAAGTAAGAAAGTGTGCAAGTAAATGCGAAAGTGAGTACATAAGTAAGTACTAAGAGCGTAAGTAAATGCGTAAGTACATAAATGAATAAGAACGTATGTAGGTAAGTAAGTGCGTAAGTTAGTGCGTAAATAAGTAAGTGAGCAATTGCGTAAGTAAGTGCGCAAGTAAGCAAGTGCAAAAGTGCATAAGTGAATAATTGCACAAGTTCATAGGTGCGTAAGAACGTAAGTGCTTAAGTAAATGAGTAAGTGCATAGTAACTAAGCGTGTAAAAAGTGGTAGGCGCGTAAATGTTTAAGTGCGTAAATTCGTAAGTGCTTAAGTGCTAAAGTAAGTAAGTAAGTAAGTAAGTGTGTAGGGGCGTAGGTAAGTGCGTAAGTAAGAAAGTGCATACTTAAGTAAGTGCGTAAATAAGCAAGCAAGTGTGCAACTAAATAAGTAAGTAAGTGTGCAAGTAAATGCAAAAGTGAGTGCATAAGTAAGTACTAAGAGCGTAAGTAAATACGTAAGTACATAAATGAATAAGAACGTAAGTAGGTATGTAAGTGCGTAAGTAGGTATGTAAGTGCGTAAGTTAGTGCGTAAATAAGTAAGTCAGTAAGTAAATGCATTAGTAAGTAAGAGCATAAGCACATAAGTGCATAAGATTTGAAGTGTGTAAGTAAGTGTGTAAGTGAGTAAGTACATAAGTGATTAAGTTATTAAGCGTATAAGTACGTAAGTAAGTAAGAACGTAAATATGTAAGTAAGTAAATAAGGGCTTAGGTAAGTAAGCTCGTAATGAAATGCGCAAATTAGTGCATAAGTGCGTAATCGCACTAATAAGTGCTGCTCAAATAAATGCGTAAGTTAGTGCGTGCGTAAGTACATAATTAAGTCCTTAAGCGCTTAAGCAAGTAAGTCCATAAGAAAGGTAGTGCATAATTAAGTGCGTAAGTGAGCAAGTTAGTACGTAGCCAAGTGCATAAGTGCGTAAGTAATTGCGTAAGTAAGTGCGAAAGTGCATACGCGTGTAAGTGCGTGATGGTGCATAAGAAAGCTGGTGCATAAATGCTTTAGTGCTTAATTCTGTAGGTACATAGGTATATAAGTGCATAAGGGCGAAGTGGTCAAGCCGTTTGACTCGTGCTCCGAAGGTTGTGGGTTCGATTCCGAGCCACACCCTTCGGTTTACGAGTTAAATATTTCAGAGACTCCTGTGGGTCGTCGCTAAAAGCTACGGAGTTCGTGCTTTGTGCGACGCTTTCCGTGCTGCGGAAAGAGACCGAGCCATATGGGATAAAACCCGGTGCAATGAAGTCGACCCTGTCGACTTTTAAGCGACTTTTTTTATAAGTGCGAAAGCAAGTTAGTGCGCAAGTAAGTACATAAGTGCATAAGTGTATAAAGTCTTATGTGCGTAAGGAAGTAATTTTGTAAGTGCTTAAGTACTCAAATGCGTAAAAAGTACGTGCGTAAGTAAGCAAATGCGAAAGAAAGTAAGTGCGTAAGTACGTAATTACATAAGTGCGTAATGCTTAAGTAAGTAAATTCGGAAGTAAGTAAATGTGTAAGTAAGTGAATAAACGGGTAAGTGCGTAAGTGCATAAGTCAGTAAGTAAGTGCGCAAGTAAGTAAGTAAGTAAATGTGTAAGTAAGTGTAAGAAAGTAAGTGGGTAAGTGCGTACATAATTAAGTGCGTAAGTGCGGTCAAAGGTATTCCTAGTTCAATCACACTGATGATATTCCTAGATCAATTTTATTGATGATATTTCTAGATCAACGTTACCGATAAAATTCCGAGATCAATAACAAGGATGATATTCCTAGATAAATTCTGATGATGATATTCCTAGATGAATTCTGATGATGACCTTACTAGATCTATCATTCATTGGCACCTTTCCGTCTTGACAGACGATAGTTTGTTACAATGTGCTTCATACAGGCATAATAGCTACAATCCATGGCGGTAGCGAATTCACATTCACCGATCAGACCAATTCGCGTTGTACATGTTAGTCCCCAATGGATGCATGTGATACATGGTCATTTTTACCATCACGGCAATCACACTGATGATATTCCTACATCAGTCACACTGATGATATTACTAGGCCAATCACACTGATGATCTTCCTAGATCAATCACATTGATGATATTTCTAGATCAATCACACTGACTATATTTCTAAGTCGATCACACTTATGATATTCCTAGGTCGATCACACTGATGATATTCCTAGATCAACCACAGTGATGATATTCCAAGATTAATCACACTGATGATATTCCTAGGTAGAACCACACTGATGGTGTTCCTAGACCAATCACACTGATGATATTCCAAGATCAATCACACTGATTATATTCCTAGATCAATCACATTGATTATATTCCTAAATCAATCACATTGATGTTTTTCCTAGGACAATCACACTGATGATATTCCTAGATCAATAACACTGACGATATCCCAATATTAATTTTACTGATGATTTTCTTAGATCAATTTTACTGAAGATCTTCCTAGATCAATTACACTGATGATTTTCTTAGATCAGTCCCACTGATGATATTCTGAATTCAATCACACTGATACCCCAAGCTACCAAAGTCTAACTTGGACATTATCCAAACCACGCTTACGCAAAATCAACGCCTGCGAGATGAGATGCTCGAGGAGAACTGAAATCTTAACTATCCGAGACTGAGTAATAAATGATATTGTCAGACAGACAGTGGGATCAGCACCTTGTGTCACATATATTGAAAGACAGAGGATCAAATGGTTCGGACATCTCGGTAGAAGGCAGCAGCATCAACTACCAGCACTGGTCCTATATCGAAGAAGATCTGCTACGAGAGCAAGAGGACTCCGAGAAGAAAATGGATTCATTTCAAAGGCATTATACAATCACACGGAATGACACTATCCAGTGCCACCCATCCAAAGCTGGAGCGCAAGTTATTTCTTCCTTTTTCATCCGAAGTCGGAGAGTGTCTGCCTGTATGGCGAGGAACCAACAGTCTGCACACCAATAAGCCAGACATGGGACAATGGATACTCACGCAAACCTCATGTCCTGTATGACATCACACTGATGTTGGACAACAGGATGCCTTCATCCGACATACAGGACTTCGCGTTGGAGCTCAAGCCAACGAACACAAGCAAGCAAGCAATTTCTTCCCACGCCGCTTGACGGTAAAAGTTAAAGATGATAAACAATTATACTAATGACATTCTTAGATTAGTTTGCGTTGCGTATTTATTTTGTTTCTGTCTTATTCGTTCTCCTGTCCGTAGACGACATTCTTGGCATTTTTCTCAGAAACCACATTTCTTCTGCCATTAGATCTTTCTCATTGTAGCTACATTAATAGGCCAACACTTAAAACTCCGAGGATAGGTCAGACAGACACATACTCAGACAGCTACGGGTACCATTAGTAATGGGACTCTTCGCTGACTGTTGCGGATAAAGCACGTATAATAATGTCCCGAGTACTATGATGTCAGATTTTGACCCAGCTCTACTCAACTCAAGCTATATCAATCCACAATATTACGGAACAATTTAAAGTAAAAATGAACCAGCAGAATGAGATTAAATATGCAGTACTTAACTGAATATCCCAAGGGATTGACCGGGGTCCTATTTGGTGCCTTTCTCTTTATCTAGCTCATGTATGGCTCCATGAATACCGCTTGAGTAGATGTTTATAAACGAAGAGTTGGGCAGAGTCAAACTCGATTGTCAATAGTTGCGCTGAGTAAAGAACCGACATCATAGCACAAGGGACATTCCAATACGCGCTCCTATCTCACCTTCAACAACTAGCGAAGTGTCCCAGTACTAATGATACCAATTGCAGTCTGTTTATATGTCAACCTTGGCCGTTTTTCAGGAGTACTAAGTTGAGTCTAAAACTGATATAATTGCACTTGTGGCATTCCCATAAGCGTTCAGTCATCATTTTTAACAGCCAGCGGAGAGTTCCAACACTAACTGGGCCCCGTTGCAATCTGATTATATGTCCGTTTTGCTTTACCTATGAGTAACGACTTTCGACCAAATCCTCTGACCACACCATGCTGCTGTATTCTCTCTAGACCTTGATAGTCTATCTGTTCTTCTGCATTACTCACATGCTCCCAGAGGGCTCTCACTACATCTGCCTTATCATGCATTAAATCACCCCTCAATGATGCGGCACCAGCCAGTCTGTCCGCCTGTTCATTTCCAACAATACTACAGTGTCCTAGAGAAAAGACCCAGCGAATGCTCACAACTCGCGACCTCTGAATCGATGCAAGCCATTTTGCACGAAGCATGCCAGTCTTCACTTTTGCCAGCATGCTTTATGAATCAGTTAGCGAGCACTGAGTATCGGCCAGTCCCTCCGGTCACTCCGTACCGCAC